>MU159188.1:237330-260923 GCA_015888305.1 Antheraea pernyi
ACATTAGTTTACCCGCCTGTTCGTGTGGCTTCTATGATATAAAATATATATATATATATATTTTCGCGTCATGATATGCTAGTAAACATCGCCGATCGTATTGCGCGGCTTGTCTCAGACTAGCGACGCGTAATATACAGGCCTATGTACATCTAATATTGATATCTTGTATTGAGATTGGGCAACCTATCATATATTCATTATAAATTGTGTATAAATGTGTATAATTATTGTTCGGAGTGCCAATAGATGTGAAAATCAGACTACTGGTAATAATTTCAATTTACAAATTATGAAATTTAAATAATTCACACTAGAATTAATTTAAAATTTCAAAACAGAACACAGTTATTGTATTACATTGAGTTTTCACATCTGTCAGCATTCCTTATGACTGCCTCGATTTTGATTCGTAGTTTGAAATTATATTATACACTTCAATTTTTGTTCTCGTTGAAGTAAAATTATCTGTTTCATGTATACAGCTATCCTTTTTTTAAGTAACATATATTAGAAGCAGTCCATCAAATATTAACACGCTTTTATTAGCTTCACCTGTATGTATGTTTGTAACCGACCCCTTTAAGCTCGATTTTGTCCTACTTTGAACGATCAGATTTAATTCAAACTTTGCACACCTGTCAAAGGTTGATGACAATGCAATAATCCGAAAAAAAAAATTAACTAAATTTTCACGCGTTTATTAGCTTCACCTGTATGTATGTATGTAACCGAACCCTTTGAGCTCGATTTTGTCCTACTTTGAACGATCAGATTTAATTCAAACTTTGCGAACCTGTCAAAGATCGGTGACAATGCAATACTCCGAAAAAAATGTTAAAAAAACAAATAAAATAATTAACTAAAAAATTAAAAATAAATAAATTTTAATTTTATAGTTAATTTTTTTTTAATTATTTAATATTTTTTTCGGAGTATTGCATTGTCATCGATCTTTGACAGGTGCGCAAAGTTTTTTATGAAAGCGTGTTTTTTTTTTTAACTATTATTTATTTTATCAGTGAAGTGTAACAACGTAAGCGCTAAATAAATTAATCGTAAACATAAAGCAGATTTGTAATTGTATCTCAAACCTAAATATTATTTTATTTTAGTAACAATGTATTCTACCTGTGGTTTCCTACCATGGTTAATTCATTCTACAATAACGCTGGAGATGGGAACAATGAGAACTTTTGTCAGAGAATCATTGCAAATATATCCGTTACGATTAATGAAAATGTGAGTTGTCTACTCTTATCGATTAGATTTAATCATAATTCTATCTGATATTACATGACCATGTAGTCGATGATCTTCGTATGTGTTGTTTCGTTTTTTTTTTTCAATTTAAACCTTTCGTGTAGGTTTGTCCCATCATGTTGTCAATTATGAGCATATGCGTATTTGCGACTTTAATTAGTTAAGTATTCAATATTAATGAAATCTATTTTTTTTCTAATATCTAAAAATAAAAAGTTAAGACAAGTACCATCAACGCAATTTTTTGGAGATATGATATAAACATATTTAAAACTATTATTAATTCATAAAATCAATAAAAAGAAATCACTTCTTAATTATTATATAACAAATTAATAATCCTTGCGCATTCAATATCATTTTCAATTAATTATCACACGATATTTTAATTTTAGCAATTTGTAATAGCAATTAGATGAGAATGTTATCCGTCATGGAAACAGCGTGTTTTATTAAAATGATAAGTCATTTAAAATGTTTGTCGTTGGAAGCAAAGTTTGTACGATCTATCTATACATATAATAAAAATGTAAATCTAATGTGTTTGTACTGTAAGTCTGTAAGAGTGGTAGAGCCACGCTGAAGCTATTATTGGTTTCAGCGTGAATGGGTCGGCTCGCCCGGGGTACTACCACCCTCTCATAGAAAACAACTGAAGTAACAGTGCTTGCATTGTTGCGTTTCGTTCGGTCAGTGAGAGCGCCGGAGGCCCACCTCCCCTTCCCTCTCCTTTCCCCCTCCCTCCCTTCACTTCCCCCAAAGACAGGCTGGCAACACACTTCCAGCTCCCCCGGTGTTGTTAGTGTCTATGGACGGTGGTGATCACTTAACATAAGGTGACCCACAAGTTCGTTAGCCAGTTATGACATTTATAATTTTTTTTTATTTTTGTAACAAAAATATTTTGCATGTGTCTAGGAATGAGTAATAATATACATTTTAATCAAATTTAGAAATGTCTGTCTGTTTTGAGACGCATCACTGTTAAAACACTGCGTTCATGATAAAACCTCTTCAAGAAAATCATAAGGTGTATCTTCGAGTGAAATATAATCTTTGTTTTATTTATATCGATTGGGTCAGTCGGAGGTTATTGTACTTTTAATAACGACGCGACTTAAGTACGAGAGAAAAGTAGATATGTATATGGACTTATTACATTCAGATGCCTTTATTAATCACTGTTTTTTTACGTAAGGCTTCACGCAGACGAAGTCGCGTATACAGCTAGTTTGATATAAAATGAGATCGTTATAGCTTAATATCTTTCAATAAGAACTTATGTTACCAGGAACCGTGCAACGACCACACACCAATGACCACCATACATACAGGAATTCTATTCTCAGTTTTCTTCGTGATTCTAAATTTATTTATCTTAAAATTATCCTCGCGGAGAAAACTGGTACTCGTAACAACGATGCTAGTATCTGGTTTCGGAGCCGCCTTACTAAATTTATTTGATGGTCATATGGTCAGCTTGACTTTGTTCATACTAATCCAGTTAACCGGAATCCTTAGCGGGACTATTGGGTCATATTTTGTTGACGTATATCCTACGTCTTACAGGTACGTTTTTATTGTTTTTATGCTTTAAAATTTTACCATAGTCTCACTATTAAACTGCTGAAATACGTTCATATATGCTTGTCAGCAGATTTCCGACTTGGGGATGGTAACTTATCGAATTGGTACTATAACAACCCTACAACCGTGCAATGGTTTTATAACGATGTTTTCTTTTATTTAAAGCTGCGAGTCGTTGTAGGATTTGTATTTACATTAATCAATGTGATATCTCAACACGCTATCACTGAGTGATTATCACTTCAATTGTATGTAAGTAAAGTCGTAACCACAATAAACACAATGACGAAACTACACAGTTGCAGCCTTTATGCCAGGCGCCATATTAACTACAATCTTCAAATAGGAAAACTTTACAATATATACAGATGTGTTAATTATAGCTCAAAGACTGACATCTATTAGGCTTACTTCTTTATTCTAATTTAGTAACAGATCTTGTCTATTCGAGATTGTTTCTGCTAGTATTTACTTGTTTAAAATACTTTTTAACGCCTTCTCCTTTGATGACACCGAAGATTTAAAAAAATGAGGTTCACTTATTAAAATTTTCCAGAGACTTTTTGTTACACATTAGAGTTCAAAATCCATGTTATTATTTTTTATGCACAATAACTGCACTTGGGCACAATAACAACAAAAAGGTACGTTGCAAGGATCGTGTCAAAAAAATCCTTTAGGTTTAAGTGCTCGCACGCTTTAGAGGCGGAGCGAAATAAAAACCACACCGGAAAAAAATCCGCAGTAGATCGTACGCACACTGCGGTAGAGTTTCCGAAATAGCGTAAGCCTATAATATAATAACCTTATTTTATATTGATATTTATTATTTATATTATTGTATAATGATTTTATATTTTTTAACGTTTCTTGAGAAAACATTGTATTGTATCGTAAGTGGTAGAGCTCGTTCGTGGCTCGCTCGAGGTAGAACCCTCTCACAGAAAACCGACGTGAAGTAACAGTAGTTGCATTATTACGTTTCGTTCGATCATTGAGAGCGCCGGATACTCAACTCCCCTCCCCATTCCCACTTTCCCACTGCGACTCCTCTGGTGTTGCAAGTGTCTATGTACGGTGGTGATCACTTAACATCAGGTGACCCACCTGTTCCTTTGCCTCCTATGATATAAAAAAAAAAACAGATTCTCAGCTTGATGGTCTGAAAAACAAAAGAATTACTATCAGAAATAAATACGATGATAAATAAAGAAAACTCAAAAAATCAGCAACTAAATTTATATCTAGAAAATTTATAGGAAAAATTGATAACCTTTGCCTTTAGAATATCAAAGAAATGGGTATACATAAACTCCAAAGTATTATAATCTTTGTACAAACAGGCAACTACTCTACACTCTTCTGTATTGACAATTTTTTTTGTTTAATTCCAGAGGTTTAGCATCTAGTTTGGGAATGATGGTGGGTAGATTCGGCTGTCTCGGTGGAGTCAACTTAGTTGGTGCTCTGGTTGTTGATCACTGCCAACTGACTTTCTACGGTTGTGCTATTTTTGTTTTAAGTACGTATAATAATAACATTATAACAACAATAAAAAATATAATAACGTTGAAAAGTAAGTGATATGGTATAGCGTTGTTTGCAACAATTTTGTATGAATATTTTAATGGATCACAACAATCAAGTTGTGAATTTGAAATGTTTATATATGACCTATCAATTTTTATCAATATTTTTCTTTCAATTGTATTTGTACTTTTCTATCATAGTACGCAAGGATAATTATGAAAATACAAATTTACGAAATCAAAATATTTCATTTCAAATTTATACATTTCTAACAATATATATTTCTCTGCTTCTTTTTTGTCTTTACTTCTGTTATGAGATAATTCGCTGCCGTCAAAAATGCTATATCTGTCTTAAAATGTAGTGATAATATTAATAACAATAAATTTATGCCGTGAGAAAGAACTCAAGGACGTAAGGACATTACCTTCGGTTAGGAAAATAGCCCAGCAATTGAGAAGAATTGCTACAATTCTACAAACCTATCTAATAACCTTTCGCCAATAAAACTTGCTCGTCGTGACATTACTATATGGTAACTTGGTAATACGTTTAGGAAGTTTACTACATATGATTTAGTAGTGATTCTCCATGATATTTCTAATATACTTACCTTATTTTATGATCCGTTGATTTTACCAAACCACTAAATAATACAAATTATATTACGTTCTTATTTTCACAGGTGGCGTCGTTGCTGCATCGCTCTTACCATCTGATAGAAAAGAAATTATAAAATAATAAATTATACATAAATAAAAATAATCTGATAAACTAATAAATCGTTTTACTTTTATAATTTATATTCGCGGTAGCAGGTCAAGCCAAGTTCAAGCTTACAGAATGGCGAGCGGTACCAAATGTAGTATTGCACGAACCATTTGCAGACATTTTGGGCCCCCTTATATACCAAAAACTATTTCACATAAACATGTCCAATTTGGCTCAATATTGAGACGTACGAGAGACATATGTGGTCCAAATTTTATAGACACACGTCAAACAGTTATTTAAATATTAACGTCCAAAAATCGTAATTTTTATCACCGACTGACCCATAGACAAAATACTAACCCAGTTCCAGATGACAGAAAGTTCAAATTAGTCATCCAGATAAGTAGTTGGGTAAATTCAAAGGAAAAAAATTAATAATAATTCGTATATTATAACTAGTCAAGTCAGACCTTAGCCTACAATATTATCCCAAGTAGCAAAAATGATATTTCAAGTTGTTATTTTTTTTTTTATGTCATAGGTAGCAAACGAACTGGTGGGTCACCTGATATTAAGTGATCACCACCGTCTATGGACACTAACAACACCAGAGGAGTCGCAAGTGCGTTGTCACTCTTTGTCTCACGGTTAGGGGAGGGAGTGGGAGAGGAGAGAGGGATGGGGAGGGGAGGTGGGCCTCCGGCGCTCTCATTGACCGAACGAAACGCAACAATGCATGCACTGTTACTTCACGACGGTTTTCTATGAGAGGGTGTTTCTACCCCAGACCAGCCAACCCATTCATGCTGAAACCAGTACTAGTTTCAGCGTGGCTCTACCACCATAAAAATATTTTTATGTTGTTATAAATAAATTTCAGGACTCAGGAATTTCAACAACCAAGGCATATATTATGATATTGAACTGGACTCTCATTTCACATTTATGTTTTTTATGGGATTAATACTAGCTGTACTCGCGACTCTACATACGATTATTAAGATTATTTTTTATAATGAAACTCTTTTTCCATCTTTTCGTCAATCAATCGCATGTCACATTACAGTCGGCCGCGGAGTAGCGGTAAAGTGAAAGGGGCTCGGTAGAGCAGCGAATGTCACTATGGCAGCGTCCATAACTCAAATCAAAACGTTTCAATGATCTAAATAAATGTTGTGCTAAATATCTAAATATACGCATTTTAACATGCGTCTATCATCTGAATGATTATATTTATTACATATTCCGTATTCTAATGCACAGATTGAAATTAAAATGTATAGTTGGATATCTTATCTACTGTTAATTTTTATTCTGTTGATTTTTATAATTAAAAACGCGATTTTTTAGCCTAAATCGAATAGATTGCGGAAATAGTATCAATTAAACCACACAACTGTTTTTTTTTTGTAATTATACTGATTTATAATAAACAGTTGAATTATAACAAAATGGATATTTTGTATAAATATTCCCCGTTTCCAAATATCATTTATCCAATATTTTATGGTGATCGGTTGAACGATACAGAATTTGGTGCATTATAGCATCACCTAGATGCTAGTCATAGTAAAATGGGCTCATCATATTCGTCAGCTTGCAAGAGACACACTGCAGGGTCATAGGCCTCTTTCTCGAAGGAAGGTATGGGCCACGTATTGGCGATTTCAAACTCTGTGAAATCTACGGTTCTATGTTTTCCCACATACTAGAGACTTAACTATAAACCTCGATAATGATGACATGGAAAAGAACAACAAAGCTTTGTTGCTCCAACAAAGGAGCTCCTGGACCAGATCAGATTTCAAATGAAATGATCAAAATCTCAATTAGAGTACCAGAAAAGTTAAGAAAGCTCACGGAAATATACGATTCTATTTTAAGCTCAGAATGTATACCACCGCAATGGACCAAGAGCACAATTATACTATTACACAAAAAAGGAATAGGAACATTATAGAAAACTACAGGCCTATAAGCCTTATGGCGAATATTTATAAAGTGTTCTCCAAACTGATATTAGACAGAATAACAGGAATAATGGACGAACAACAACCTATAGAACAAGCTGGTTTCAGAGCAGGGTTATCAATAACTGATCACATGCATGTCATCAAACAGCTAATTGAAAAATGTCAAGAATATGGTAAAGCCTTGTACATCGCATTTGTGGACTATAGTAAAGCATTTGATTCCATAGAACACGATTCGCTTTGGAGGGCTCTAAGCAGGGATTGAAAAAAATACATACGTATAATTAAAATATTTACGCAAATAGTACTGCGCAAATAAAACTGGAATAAACCGGTGAAGAGTTCCCAATAGCCAGAGGTGTGAGGCAAGGAGATCCACTATCGCTAAAACTTTTCTCAGCAGTCTTTGAAAGCATATTCAGAGATTTTGAGTGGGACAATTTTGACTTAAGGTTCGCTGACGACTTAGTCCTAATAACTGACAACGCGAATACCCTTCAACATATGCTAGAACAGCTAACTGAGGCAAGCAGAGTAGTTGGTCTTACTATAAATAAATCAAAAACAAAAGTAATGACAAACAGAGAAGAAATAGTCATAAAAGTAGATAATGAAGATATTGAATATGTTAAAAACTATAAATACTTAGGGCAATTAATATCTTTTAGAGACCGGACAGACATAGAAATAGAAAGCAGAGTAGCCTGTGCGCGGAAAATATACTGGTCCCTTAAAGAGGTATTTAAAAGCAAACACTTTCATATGACAGTCAAGAAAAAAGTGTTTAATTCTTGTATCTTGCCATGTATTAAGTACGGGTGCCAAACATGGGCATTGACTCAAAAACATATTTTAAAACTAAGATCGTGTCAAAGGGGATTTGAAAGGAGTATGTTGGGCGTGACGCTAAAAGACCGCAAAAGAGTAGCAGACATTAGATCTACAACTAAGGTGGAAGACGTACTAAAGAAAATAAGACGATTAAAATGGCGATGGACAGGACATATCACAAGGGAAAGCAGAACGAAATGGACTAAAATTATAACAGAATCACAACACGTGATGGCAAAAGAAAAAGAGGAAGGCAAGCTAGAAGGTGGACAGATGATATCAAGCTAATTGGAGGGACAATCTGGTCTAGAAAAGCTACCAATAGAGAGGAATGGAAGCAGCTGGAAGAGGCCTATGTGTCACTTGACACGCTGACCACTGAACCGGGAAACCCGATGTATTAGATTTAAGTTAAAATAATTTGTATGTAAAATCATTGTTTAGTATCAGCAATAAAGGCTAATTATAATTCTATAATAGTTTAGTTATGTCTAACAGTCGATATCATGTAAACGTTTGTGAATCATAGAATTAAAACTGTATAACTCATATTCGTGACACCGTTTCGTATATATGTATGGATAGCTTAGCCTAATTAGATTCGCGGTGTTAGACAACAGCCCAAGATGAGGTGTGCTGGACACCCTTGTGCTTGTTATCAAATAAAATCGGCTGTGTGCCTTAAGCGCTCGTCTTAGTAGCCCGGTGAAGCCGCAAAGGCATGCCAGGCCGATAGCGTTCTCAGTTCGAAAAAAAGAAGCAGGCGTTATTCTCGCAAGGATCGTCGGGCCATTCCCATCTCTACATAATTATATTCGTAAATAAATACAGTAGTGGATTACTGCATTAGCTAATAAAGATGGCGTTTACATAGGGTTTCAAAATCATTACATTACATGTATATGTATCTGAATATTAAAAAGTGTCTTTTGATATCATTTTACAATTACAATTCCAATTACACACAAACATAAACACACACACACCCACACACATACATACACACACACATACACAATTCCTAAATTTCAGTATAATTATAAAATAGGTAACTACTCAATTGGACGTAAAGAAGTAGCCAGAGATATTTGTGTTATCTTTGATAGTAAATCATCATTCCGTACACACTACAGTTACATTATTAGTAAAAGTAATCAAATCCTAGGCTTACTACTTCGTATGACTAAGATATTTAAGAGGCCCATGTCTATGTTTTATCTGTACAAAAGTTTAGTAAGGCCTATACTCGAATACGCTTCCGTAGTTTCGTCTCCCTATTACACAGTTCATATAAAGACCATTGAACGAATCCAGACACTAAATTTAAAGACACTCTGTCTTAGATATGGAATGTTAAGAAAACTCCTTAGTCATCTTGATCATGCTCAATATTTTAAAACATCATCGTTGTCTAGCAGAACACAAGCAAGTGAATTTACATACCTATATAAAATAGTGAATTATATTATAGACTGGCCACAATTACTATATTTGATTAATTTTAACACCAATTTTAGGCGTCGTTGCAATAGACTGTTTCATATTCCTTTTTATATAAATAATGTTTCTTTTAATAATCCGATTACTAACCTGTGTTGCTCATACAATACTATTACTGGTTGTGTCTCCTGCTGCGCCGATATTAACATAAACATATTTCATCTCATTCTAAGTAAATTTTGTTATATAGTATATAAACACAGATTCTCTCCTTAATATAATATAATTAAGATAGCATACTCGTATAGGATTTCATGATTGTATTTATTAAGCATAGATGTGCATGCATATAATTTAGGATAAATATAGCAGACAAAAAATAAACTATACATTGTAATTGTAAACATAGTTACTTATTATCTGTAATGTGTGCCTAATAAATAAATAAATAACAATTTTTTTAATAATTATTACCATAATATTACTAGTGGCCGCCAGCGACTTTGTCAGCGTTTGCATCTTTATAAATGGTGATATCATATGTTTGTGTAACTGTACAGCTTATACCGGGGTTATTCTCAGATAGCAGGATGTTTTTTTTTAAACCCCATGGTGCCTCCTTACACCTATTTGGCCGGGGAGCAGGAATTGCCTACGGCACTGCGTCTGCTCACCTGGCAGGTGTCGGCCTCATGAGAGGCCCCTTCTGCGGCCTGAGCGGGTCAAGTAGTAACCCAACCTACTTCACCCTTATAATCGATATATGAATTCTGATGTATAAATGATATTACTGTAAAGTTCCATCAGGGTCCGTTCTCTGGCATGCCAACCTGTTAGTGGTATCTGCCGCGAATTACATAACCATACCCGACGCCCCATGATATAAAAGATGGCCGAGAAATATCTTCTCTAATCCCCGGGTAAAATAATAGCAGCGAATAATCAGTACCCTTCCAATTCTTAGAACAGAGTGCATGCGCAGAGCGTGCGCGTAACTTCAGATCATGCCGCTATGTTCTCGCTGTGAATTTAGCTCCCGTATACTCGCCACGATCCCTTTTGGCAGTGGCTCAAACTTATCTTTGATCTCTTGTAGAGGACTTCCAGCACGCTGCTAGCGCGATATAGTGGCACTGAAAATTTTCACTCACTAGCTTAATACACATAACATAGATCAACTTCGCATACTTGCACATATACAAACACATACAAGCTTTAATTTTTTCCCTTATTTTTCGAACTCAGTTAGTTTAGTTTAGCCGAGTTGACAGAAATAAAATCAAAAACACTTTATTCAGTTTAGGCCCCGAGAAAGCATTTATGAACGTCAAAGCTACCAGTGTTTCGAAAAACAACCCGATCACCGAGAATAACCGGCAAGAGACTCAATCTGGTTTATTCTATCATGATACCTATTTTTACAAACATACATTACATGTTACATCCGTTTTTGGTGAATCCACAGAGAGGGGCGTCATTTCCAATCAGCGATATAAATAAAATACATATGATAGTTCGTAAGGCATACATACTGGCATATATGTGAGCGTCACTAATGCGTATACGTATGATTAACTTAGTTTAACTTTGTAAGATTTGCGATTTTTCATCCAAGGCAATAGCGCCATAAGCGCTTGCCCTTTTTAGTCCGGTGAAGCTGAGAATGCTCATCAGACCATAAAAAAAACCGTACAGCTGTTTTTGCTTGACAAAATAAAAAACATACATTCATTCTCGTTTATAATATAATAGGATCTGTATCAATAATCTATAATTTCAATTAATGTTATTCATAATATATCGATATGAATATATTAGCATAAATTAAACGATATAAAATACATATATGTACTTAGTACCCAACAGTTGTTCGTGACTAATACAAAAAATTTAAAATCTGCTTCAACAATCCGTGTTATGTCACTAAGTAATTATTAAACTTGTTCTTAGAAATTTTTATAAAAGAACATACTCTCAGAATACTACGTTTGTACTGTGTATGACATACTTTTAATTATCGCTATTATTAATAATTCATTTCAATTTAAATTATAATAGTTACATCTCTGAAATATTATACTCACCAGAATAGTGGTCTTAGAGGTTTATAATATTATTCCAGCGATTGCACCTTTTTTTGTAGATAAAAAAAAAACAATTTTGTGTGCGTTCGTTTTGGGAATTGTGAGTGATTTGTGTTTTTATGAAGTAACATAAAGAGCAGAGGTGTGTTTGTCGTGAGCCACGCACTGGATTTAAAGCCGAATGCAGTTCACATCAAAGAAGCACTTGATATAGCAGGTAGGCCATATTTTCAAACACTTTTTTTTTTTTCGAACTGACAACGCTATTGAACATATATTGAAATTTTGTAATAAAATGAAACAAAATCACTGACATACATATTAAATTGTAAAATTATAATACAAACGCTATGCCACAGACTACTGACTCGACACTTTAAGGTACATTGTGGCAAGAGAGACGCGAAGGAATTGGAGGTTGCCACGCGGGACACATATTGAACTTCCTCGGAGGACTGGGACAGAAGAGTCACAAACGCGGAATTAACTGACCCTTCGTCAAGTCCCTGCGCAAGGAGACGGACGCGAAATCTATCCAATACTTCTTGCAAGTTATCCATTCCGTGGATGTAGGACACACGGAAACGTTGTCTGCCAGCTGTATGACGCTACAACATGTCCATTTATGTCAATCATGAAAAAATATAGCATCATTTTAACTAATAAATTCTATCAGTTAGGAATTTATTTGTAGCTGCTAGCAATATTGCAAGTCTAGGTCAAAGCTATTGTAGTGGTTTTAGATACCCACACATAAGATTAGACCAGATTATGTAAGGCGATTGTTAGTGATGTTACTATTTAAGTTCAATTTTGTAAATGTACAATAACTCGGGACTATCAAACAACTTGTCTTTTCCACTCAATAGACAAGTGTTAAATTATTCCAATAATTGTTGTAAAATGTATTACAGGGTATGAAGAATTTATCAGATTACGTGCAGTTTAAACAGTTCCCTGCACAGCAACTGCGACATATATTTAGTGCTGCATCTGATGATCTTATTCAACTATTAGAAAGTCTTTTGGCTCTTTATCCGCCTAAACGGTGTGATTGTACGCAAGCGCTGCAGATGACATATTTCGGGTTAGTTTTTATGTTTCGTTTGTTATACTATTGTAAAATCATGATGCAACTTTTGAATACATCTTTTTTAAATTTTAAGTTAAACAGACTATTTTCTTAAGTTTCATTTAGTTTTATGATATTTATTAACCACCTTCATGTAACTTGGACGCAATATAATGACCATTTTGCCAAAATATGTCCGCATATTGTTTTTTTTTACAAAATATCCTTCTAAAGTTAGTAAAAAAACACTATAATAGGGGTACAATATGATGGCCGTTTTGACACATTACAACAATGACGTGAAGTGTTGATTTATTTTCCAAGCAAATATAATCAAGTGTTGCTTTGTTTTGAATTTAGCACTGACGTGAGGGTACTTCGTATTAACGCCACCGCTATTGATGTTGGTCTAATGTGTCATTGTTGCTTAATTATTTTTGACCCATTTTGATCATCATCGAGCTACTAATGTCGTTAAGTTGCGGTGGCGTTAATACGTAAATACCGACGCGAGTTTACCGAAGGTGGTAGTTGTGCTGGCCTGCGATCCTGTATATATAATCGTATATAGGATATAAACATATAGCATCGAATAAAAAAAAATGCCGTTTTTTGTTGTATGTGTCTTTGTTAGTAAAAACGTGAAAAGTTTTGTTTGTGGGTTCATATTATATAGTTAGATCTAAGAGTAGTTAGAATGGTATTATTTAGTATATAGTTATACATGTATATAAATTAGAAATCAGTGTACTAAATTAATTTTGTATATATATACATACAATAAAAAAGACTAAATATTTTTATAACTGTTGTGTTCTTTGTTTTAGTAATAAACCTGCACCCTCAGTTGGTTCGAAATTACCGATGCCTTCAAATATAACGAAAATTGAAATCGAGAAACCTTCTCTCAAGCGGAAACTTGTAGATAATATCGATGGAGGGTCGTTAGCTAAAAGACTGCAGTTTTGATGCAACTTCCGATTTCAAATATCATTACAAATTAGTTGAATGAATGATGACTGAAGTGCAATTTAGTTAAACGCTAGGATATGTAATTTTTTCGGGCAGTTGAATGAAACATAAGATGCTGAAAATTCTTATGGCATTAGTGATGTATTGAAGTGCCAATATAACTGCATTTAAGGATGGAATGAAAACGAATATATAAAGTTTTACTAAGCAGTAAGAATGATGTGTTACTATGAAGCGGGACTTTAGGCGGCGCGCACAGGTGCCCTAGGCGCCTGTCGCGCCTGGCGAGGGCGTTGTGTTCGCGGTGCGCGGGGACAGCCGCGATAGTTCGCGGGGTGGCCCGCGTTACCGCACAACACGCAGCTGGGAGGTTCTGGGGTGTCGGGAGTGCGCACGCACTCCTTAGTGGCATGATCCCCTAGGCACTTAACGCACCTGGGGCGGAGATGGCAATTCCTCGCCGAGTGGCCATAACTTTGGCAGTTATGACACTGCGACGGGGTATGAGTTTTTCTTGGCGGCTCCGCGGTGATGCCGCTGAGACCACAGACTGAGGTGAGGCTAAAGATAGCCTTACCCTCTAAGGTACGGTCAAGGAGGACTAGAACCATGTTGTAAGGGGCGCGGGTGCGTGGGTGGTACATCCTATGTACCTCCCGAATCGGCAGATTTTTCTCCTTAAGGGAGGCGTTGACGTCGTCGACTGAGATCTCAGCCGGGACGCGACGAAGTACTACGCGAAGGAGTCGTTCCTCCTCTAATGCGAAAGTGAAAAAAGCTAATTTCGATTCCCTAAGGAACTTAGTTAGCGCACGGTGGTCGCTTATGGCGGGACACTTGACTTGAATGCCCGCCGGAGGGCTGGGGGCGGGCGTATAATTGATTTTCAAAAACTTGAGTTTGTTAGAGATAGAGGTCCACTGGGACTTATCTTGAATCGTTACAGGGGGAGGTGGGCGGGGCTTCTTAGCCGCTACGGAACCCGATGCGTCTGTCTGAGAGAGCGAGGCAGAGGAGGAATTGGGCTTGCTCGCCCGCGGTCTTACGTTTGCCGGTATAGCCGGCACCCGAACGCCATCTATATTGGCGCATTTCTCGACCGGGCGTGCGGAGCCCTGGTCGGAGTCTGAAGAACGCGATCCGCGGCGTTTTTGATAGGTGACGGTTTTAAAACCGTCGTCTACGTGCGCAGAAGGCGCGGAGTGCGCTGAGGGCGCGGGGGTCGCGATTATTTCGGAGGTCGCGGTCGCGGGCAGCTCGTCGGACGCCGCCACGTCGAGCTCCATATCGGAGCCGGTCTCCGAGCTGGAACTCGGTATGGGAGCTTCTAATAAGCCCTTATCGGCCACATTTAAGGTACATTGTGGCGAGAGAGACGCGAAGGAATTGGAGGTTGCCACGCGGGACACATATTGACTTTCCTCGGAGGACTGGGACAGAAGAGTCACAAACGCGGAATTAACTGACCCTTCGTCAAGTCCCTGCGCAAGGAGACGGACGCGAAATCTATCCAATACTTCTTGCAAGTTATCCATTCCGTGGATTGAGGGGGAGGGACGATGTTACGCGAACCAACCTCCCTGCCTTAAGGGCAGGGGGGCACGCCACACGAAGACTAAGGGTCTATCCCAAGTCGGGACCAAGAGAGCTATTTAAAAACAAATATAAGAAAAAAAAAACAATGCAAGAAATACGTGAGCGAGACAAGCAAGTAAAAATAAAATACGTAATTAAACAATAAATAGATAAATAGGTACCTATATAAATAAATAATTGAAAAATAAATAAATGTATAAAGAAATAACGACTAAAGGAATGAAGAACTACTTAAATATTTAGACAAATAAATGGGTGAACAATAAATGTAACAAGAGAAGCAATAAATAAATAGAAAGGTCTCACTCAATTCCATGAACCAAGAATGCCACCTGCAATGCACGTGTGAGCTATGTCAGCCGAATCGGAACTTAACAGCGAAAACCGAACACTCCCGAAGTAATAACGAACGTCACTAACTCACGAGTATCGAGATCGAGCGTAGAGCGCAGCAGAATGCACGACCATTCGCGTCGATGGTCCGATCTTTATATCACATGAAGCTATCATAATAATATAAGGTAATGTGTTTGAAAATGGAGTTCCGATCGGACCATCGACGCGAATGGTCGTGCATTCTGCTTCAAACACATTACCTTATATTATTATGATAGCTTCATGTGATATAAATCTACAAGTATTAATATTATTTAAAAAAAAACGGTATTTAATAGCGCTACGAGTTCAGCGGTAATTTTATTGGTCGTGGAGAAGTAAGGCACTGGGTGTTCTACTTCTGTTTTATCCTGTATACATTAGATATATTGTTAAGCAATGTAGTAGATACGTCATAAGCGCTTCGACAGTACCTTGTAAAACTTGGCTAGCTAGCTTATTGTTAACGGCTGGCCCGTCAATCCGCCCGTATCTAAGCCACATATGACTATTTCTTTTTCACCACCGATATTGAGAATATTCCGTCTTACTTCCACATTTTATCTAAGACAGTGTGGCGTATACTACTTTTACAATATTACTTTTCGTATCTGTGCGTTACCGTGCCAATTTGTTTTGCCAAAATATCATGTAGGTAACATATCTACAGTTTTTACTTATAATATATTTGTGTAATTATACACTTTGCTCAGGGCTTTGCTCTATTTAATACAGGTATTCTGTGTCTTGGGTATAGTACATTTTTTAGATGAAAAGTACCCTTCGTATGTCCTTTTCTGTACCCATGACAATATGTATATAACATTCCATGTTGATGGATTGAGTAAGTAACAAAACAAACTAAAATATATAAGATTATTGAATTCACAACAAATAAACCAAAAATTACATGAAGAGCTGATGAGTTTAGTGTTTGGCGTATTTTGGCACTTCATAGAGCGTTTTGTGAAGGAAAACATCGCGATGAAACCATAGCATGGCATTAATGTTTTTTCTATACTGTCCTCAGTGGCTACCCTCACGTTGAAAATCTGCGGCCAAGCACCTACATGTATTGCAGCAGCTCCAGCTGAGAGCCAGATCCCCTCTAGGTGAGATTGTGGTCAACCGCAAAATAAAACTAAGATGGTTTTAAATTGCAGGTCATGGTCGTTACAATTATTTCTTAACTTTGGCGTGCTCTCTAATACATTTGGGCTATCTTGATATGCTTGGCTTTAACATCGTAGTTCCAGCAGCTAGCTGTGATCTTCAGCTGAGCTTGGAACAAAGTGGGATGCTGAATTCCATATCATTTGCAAGTGGGTGATGTATCAATTGATTCCTTGAGAAACTTATATATAGCTTCGTTATGTCATTGTATCGTGATATCAGCAAGCATTAAAAATAGATTTGAAGAAAACAAACATTATAAAGAAGGTAATTATATACTAGGCTAAAAAATATTTTGTGCTAGTGTGATTTGTTAACTTCCTAAAATCGTTTAACTTGGCCGGGTTACTTACCTTACCTTACTTTTTTTTCTTGCGGAAGAATCTTCTTGGATTCCCACCTCGCCGGGCAGCATAAGCGAGAGTGTCAGATTTGTACTGACTAAACCCTCTCGATGTTCTTCGTACACGATGTAGCCAGGTGGGCAGGAACTGCATCTGTAATATCCGGCCCGGTAGTTATTGGCCTTTCAACGGGGCTCCAACTTATGGTCTTTAGAGGCCTCCCACTATTAGGCCATACTATCCCTTAGGTTTTTTTTTTTTTTATGTCATAGGTGGCAAACGAACATGTGGGTCACCTGCTGTTAAGTGATCACCACCATCCATGGACACTAACAACCCCAGAGGAGTCGCAAGTGCGTTGCCATCTTTCGGAGGGAAAGGTTAAGGGAGGGAAAGGGAGAGGAGAGAGGAGAGGGGAGGGGAGATGGGTCTCCGGCGCTCTCACTGACCGAGCGAAACGCAACAATGCAAGCACTGTTACTTCACGTCGGTTTTCTATGAGAGGGTGGTACTACCCCGGGCGAGCCGACCCATTCATGCTGAAATCAATAATAGTTTCAGCGTGGCTCTACCACCATCATTCATGCTGAAATCAATAATAGTTTCAGCGTGGCTCTACCACCATCCCTCACGAACTGGTGAGAGGGGCAATGAACATTAAAACTACCTACGCTTGCTCGAATCGAATATTTTGTTCACAATTGTAACTAATCTTAAATTTTTTTGCTTTTCTATACATCTACCTATCTATCATCGGTACCAATTATATCACTTAGTTTAGGAAATACCGTAAACTTTGCTCTGGCATGGAACACAGCATTGAATTCACATATATTGTTCCAGGATTTGTATTCGCGTTACCCTGGGGTTATTTTGCTGATACTTATGGCCGGCGTAAAGCTATTGTCATATCATCGACTGTGGGGTTTATCATCAGCGTTATAAACAGTTTCTCTACAAGCTTCTTAATGATGTTGATTTTAAAATTTATCGTTTGCAGTTTGTAAGTAAACTAAATTCTTTAATACTTCTATAGAAATTTAATGTAACGCTACTTCTATATTGTACTAATTCGATTTTGCAATTTTGTTCTTGATGTAAATTGTCAACCATAAAAAGGAGAAAGTCTCTCAGCTGTAATAGCTTGGACGCTTGGATGCCTGGCGAAAAATTTTTAAGTGTGGAATAGACCGTCTCTGTTACTTATGGTTTTATCTCGAGGGTTTTCCAAAGTTCCAAAGCACATTACCGATTTGTCGGATAGTAAGTTTCATAAGCGCAATTGAAAGGCTATTGTCGGATGGAACAAAATGTAAAGAATGCTGATGTCTGGAATTGAAACCTCTCTCTCTGCATCCACCAAAAACAAATGTAAATATATATATTAAAAAAAATAATAGTATAGTTGAATAGTAAAGATAAACTAGATCGAGTTCCTTACTGGTTTTTTCTATGACTGGGTTATTTTCTGAACCGGTGGTAGTTCTAACTTTCTTTGCATGGCTTAAATTGAATATACATTTTTTTTTTGTCTGGAGAAGCACTTTGTTACTTTCTGAGACTTAATTTATCGTTATGATCATCGATCGTCAAAACCATCACTTAATTACTCATTACTATAATTAATGACAAAGTAAAAATATAATAAAATAATCGACTCCTATTTCTTTATTTTTTTGAGTGTGAGAAAAATTGCTATTTATAACCATAAATAATTTATAAATATCTTTCGGTGAATTATGAAATTCTAATGTTGATTTCAGCTCCAGTGCATCTTTAACCCTCACGATTACATACATTGGGGAAAGTGTACAGAAGAAATATAGAAATGAAGCCATTTTAATACAAAATTGTTTCGATGTGACAATGGATTTTGTTACATATGGTAAGATCTAAGTACTTTGTCAAAAACAATTTTAAGATACGCCGAGTACATAATATTTGGATAGCACGATTTGATCTTACATGTACGTGTAGCTAACGCCTGTAAGTTACACATATTTACCTTTATCTATATAAATAAAATGATACAGCTCCGCTCTGAATAGATAGCGATCATATTTTTGTTAGTTTTACGTTTGTCATATTTGGTTCCTTGTTTAAAAAAGATTATCAAGATATTTTTGTTTAATATAACGCTATTAAAGTTTCAAGACACTACGGTTTTATGAGTATCATACGCGATATGTATGCATGCTTGGAGGGCTTTTCTAAGTCCATCGGCCGTCTATCCTCCTCAAGTTGAAAACCTGTCGTTAAGCACCTGTTATTGTGTCCCGGCAGTTGCACTTGGAGCCAGTCCTCCTCTAGGTTTACTCGCATCAGCATTTAACATCAGATAAAAATGTGGTCAAATGTTAAACCTAACAAAGCTTTAAAAAAAGTAACGTATTTTGCCGTGAAGACATGGGAAGTACGCATTTAATAATTTACAACATTTTAAAGCGTCTGTTGGTTTGCAAGAAAACAAAAGGTCGTGATTGTTAAAGTTTTGACAGTTTCATTTTCATGTAAGTACTTCCTGACATATCAATAGATGAATGGTCGTCGCTATTACATGAAGAACGATTGCTCCAGCAGCCTAATTTAAATATAGTTTAGATGTATGTAGTAATGCTGATCTATATGATCGCTATAGTAAAAAAGCATTTGCGCCTAAACCCACACGATACTGCGATCCTTTGACAGATAATTATTACTCTAAGGCAATGGTACTCAAACTTGCTTTAAAATGGGCCACAAACACATTTCACTCAGGGTGTCGCGGGCCACAAACTACAAATATTTAAGTATTAAATAAAAAACGTAATTTTAAATCAGCAATGTATTAATGTAGTGTAGGTAAAAACGGTTGTCCAATAAAACAAGCTTGGTATAATAACCCTTATATCTTAAGGATTTAAGGGTTGTCTGGGATCTATTTGATGTATTCAGCGTGCTCAATTTTTTTCTGATGGGCACGAAATTTACAATAACTGAAAATAAAGTATAATTGCGTGGGCCAACTACAAAGACTTGACGGGCCGCAGGCGGATTGGGTATGACAGCTCTAGGGGATTTAGTTGAAACATCGTCGATACCTTTACTTCGGCATAAACTTATTGTAAATTTGTTGTGTTATTTCACTAGTGTGGGAAAAAAATAAACTGTTTCAATAAAAGCCGTTTTCATTATAAGTGAATCTAAAACCATCAATCTGTTCAGGGCAAATAAAATAAATCAAATGAAATTAAGAATCATTTATTAAGTTTAGGCCCTAATAAGGCACTTATGAACGTCAAAACTACCACCGGTTCGGAAAACAACCCAGTCATCGATAATAACCGGCGAGAAACTCGATCGGGTACATTTTTTTGACATATGTTTTTCCAATACACCATACAATCGTTTTGAGGTGATGCACATAGAGGAGTCAATGCCAGACATCACCATCGTTCACATATTTTTCTATATCACAGTTTTTCTAAGTTTTTACGTACATACATTAAATTATCAAGAATGTGTTGGGAGGGTAAAGTTAAGATATTGAATTCCCGGAACTTCATTTTTAATGATTCGCGAGGTCCCATATTATAAATATATTGATCAATACAACAAAATAATACAATACAAAGCATTTCCAATGTTTATTGTTTTCAATTTGACGAATCTATTATTTGTTATTCCAGGACTGGCTTATATTTTCCTTCCACTGGATTTCAATTTACCATTGTGGTCTACATTTGCTTACAAGCCCTGGCGTCTTCTATCTCTGTCCTTCGCTGTACCTCTAGCATTAGGTGCAGTAATGATGATATTTCTGCATGAAAGCCCAAAGTTTCTAGCAAATAAAGGGGAGCTGGACAAGGCTCTGGAAGTTTTAAAATCTACATACAAAATTAATGGAGACAACAATTCTTTTCCGGTAATATTATTTCAGATATTTCTATATTGAATTTTTTAAAAGGAAAACTGTTTATGTTAAACAATTTCTGGACAATTTTATTGAATTTACATAGAATTTGCCTTACCTTGTGTAACAGTGGGAAGGACTGAAAAATGAAATATAAACCAAATAAGGACACTAAGGTTGTAATTATGTATCATTCTAGTTCCTATTAATATTGCAAATTGTAAAAGGATTTATTGTTTATTCATTATCAAACAAATTTGCCGGGAGCCCTATTTAATTACCTTGTTTGTTGGTCCCTAGGTAGCTTAGGATTAATTATATCAAATAGATATTTTACTGATGTGATGACAAATAGGTGTGTGTAACTGTATGTGGTAGAGCCACGCTAAAGCTATAAGTGATTCCAGCATGAATGGGTCGGCCCACCCGGAATAGTACCACTCTCTCACTGAAAACCGACGTGAAGTAACGGTGCTTGCATTGTTGCGTTTCGTTCGGTCAGTGAGAGCGTTGGAGGTCCACTTCGCCTTCCTCTCTCCCCTCCCGTACCCCCTCCCCTCAAACACAGGCTGGCAACGCACTTGCGACTCCCCTGGTGTTGCTAGTGTCTATGGACGGTGGTGAACGGTGACCCACCTGTTTGTTTACCACCTATGATATTAAAAAAATAAAAAAATATTAAGGTTCTACTATATTGTTTAGCTTTTCGACACAGTTGTCCATAATTGGCACCCTTAGAAGTACATAAATATCTAATTTAATCTAATTAAATTCTTTTTCAGTAAAATTTATATCATTAAGCAAGAAGTTTAGATAAACGACCAATTAACACTATATATATGACTTGAATGGCACAAAGCTATTTCATGATGAATGAAGGAAAAAACAGCATATAAACATTAAGAAAATGATTACAGATTGACAATATCTAAAATCTGATATTTTTTAGAACCTTTACTATTATTTGACAGGTAACGGATTTAATTGGAACTAATAGAGAAGACAAAAATGTGTCGTTCTGGGACTCAATATCAATTTCGATATTCAAACCGCCTTTGTTGTGGAGAACTTTGCAATTATTTTATTTGCTAACTGTATGTTGTGCCACGTGAGTACATATATCATAGCCAACATTTTTTTCTATTTCAACCCTACATAATACTACTACCATTGAATCACGTTCAGACACTTTTTCTTTGACTATTAAAGCTTGCTGAATTTTAAGAGCGTCTTTGAAGAAATTAATTCACTGTTATTCGTAGTTTCATAACTTCTATATATTATTATATTATAATAAAATTGTAGCAGGGCCAAATCTGTGCATTAAATATTTTTTGAAAATTTTGAACGGGGTAGACTTTGTTATCAATATAGAAGCCAAAAATAATCCTTTTACGATTTTTATCTGTCTGCCTGTTTGTCTGTTTTTCTGTCCCTGTGAACACGTATCACTCTGAAAGTACTAAACCAATTTTGACGAAACTTGACAAAGTGATACCTAATATTACAAGGTTGCATATAGGATATTTTTTGTCCAATAAAATGGAGGGAGTTCTCCAGGATAAGAAAAAACAAAAATGATGTTAAGTCATCACCACCGTCCATAGACATTTGCTACACCAGGGGAGTTGCAAGTGCGTTGCCAGCCAGTGTTTAGGGTGGGAAGGAGAGAAGGGAATGCATTGCAGGTGGCATTCTCGATTCCTGGAATTGAGTGAGACCTTTCTATTTATTTATTGCTTCTCTTGTTACATTTATTGTTCACCCATTTATTTGTCTAAATATTTAAGTAGTTCTTCATTCCTTTAGTCGTTATTTCTTTATACATTTATTTATTTTTCAATTATTTATTTATATAGGTACCTATTTATCTATTTATTGTTTAATTACGTATTTTATTTTTCTTTGCTTGTCTCGCTCACGTATTTCTTGCATTGTTTTTTTTTTCTTATATTTGTTTTTAAATAGCTCTCTTGGTCCCGACTTGGGATAGACCCTTAGTCTTCGTGTGGCGTGCCCCCCTGCCCTTAAGGCAGGGAGGTTGGTTCGCGTAACATCGTCCCTCCCCCTCAATCCACGGAATGGATAACTTGCAAGAAGTATTGGATAGATTTCGCGTCCGTCTCCTTGCGCAGGGACTTGACGAAGGGTCAGTTAATTCCGCGTTTGTGACTCTTCTGTCCCAGTCCTCCGAGGAAGTTCAATATGTGTCCCGCGTGGCAACCTCCAATTCCTTCGCGTCTCTCTCGCCACAATGTACCGTGTACTTAAATGTGGCCGATAAGGGCTTATTAGAAGCTCCCATACCGAGTTCCAGCTCGGAGACCGGCTCAGATATGGAGCTCGACGTGGCGGCGTCCGACGAGCTGCCCGCGACCGCGACCTCCGAAATAATCGCGACCCCCGCGCCCTCAGCGCACTCCGCGCCTTCTGCGCACGTAGACGACGGTTTTAAAACCGTCACCTATCAAAAACGCCGCGGATCGCGTTCTTCAGACTCCGACCAGGGCTCCGCACGCCCGGTCGAGAAATGCGCCAATATAGATGGCGTTCGGGTGCCGGCTATACCGGCAAACGTAAGACCGCGGGCGAGCAAGCCCAATTCCTCCTCTGCCTCGCTCTCTCAGACAGACGCATCGGGTTCCGTAGCGGCTAAGAAGCCCCGCCCACCTCCCCCTGTAACGATTCAAGATAAGTCCCAGTGGACCTCTATCTCTAACAAACTCAAGTTTTTAAAAATCAATTAT
>MU159188.1:261441-274734 GCA_015888305.1 Antheraea pernyi
AAAAATGTGATTATAACATTGTTTTTCAATTTAACTTTTTTATTAGGATTTTGAAGATGTATATATGCAATTTATTTTGTAAATTGTGATTGTTTGTAGTATGGATGAGGGTGGCGTATTCTCTTTGAACAAACCCTCAATAAAAATAAAGAGAAAAAAAAAACTACATGATAGGCTTAGATCCTACGAAAAACTCCGACGTATTATCTAAAAGATTTAATTTCAAATACTTTATCTTTATACATAAATTTCTTCTGTACGTGTGTATGCCACTGAACTCCTCCTAAACGGCTGGACCGATATTGATGAAATTGTGCGTGTTCCAGTGGATTCGAGAACGGTTTAGATTCACAATTGAACTCGGTAGGTAGCGCTGCGGTTGACTTTTAGGATTTTAATTTTTATTATCAAAGCAGGACCAAAGTCCGCCAGGTCCGCTAGTTATATATATTTAATAAAGAAATATTTACGCGTTAAATATTAAATTTAAATATTAATTAGTAGTTTCATTGATATATTGTCTAATTTTTAAAACAATTATAATTTATTGAACGGATTTTTGACACAATTGTAGCGTTTTACTGATTAATAACATATGCATTTAGATATAAATTTATTTAATTCTACGACTCCGTAAGTCCAGAAAATAAAAACAAAGCTATATTTTGTCTTTTATTATTTAATTTCACACACATTGGACTCTTGATCCAAACTTTTGTGAGGAAATATTCAATATTTATAATATTATTTTAAAATTAGTACATGCTTAATTTACTAAAAAAAAGTTAATTTTACACGTACTTAGAACTTAGGTCAGTCTCTGGCATAAAATGTATATGTAATTTTTATTGTGAATAAATATTTAAAATAATTAAAGTTTTGTTGACATAACTCTAGCAGTTTATTAATTTAATAAATTCGTAATAAAGTACCTAATGACCGTGTTTCGAATTTATGTAATTTACTAAGTTGATTGACGAAGGGCAATTTTTTTTAAGGACAATTGCGATGTAGGTATTTACTAAGATTCAAATAATAAAAAAACAAAACCAACAAAAAATATAGATCCTGTCGTCTAAAAACCCTATCTCTTTTACACATGACACCCGATATAATGGTTGGATAAGCTACCTAACTCCGTTGGAAATAGCGTTAACGTTTCTAATAAAATATTAATTATTTAATATACACCCGTGTACACTCTCCTTTATAGCTAATATTACTTACGTTCAGTACGGCACACTAATCGCTACCACCGACTCCACCCGGCTCCCTCGGTGGCTGGCCAACCCTCTAAATAAGGCCGTGGTTTAGAAACGCCTATTGTAATGTTGAAAATATTAAAACCATGTAATTTTATCAAATGGCTATCAATTTATCTATGAAATCGTTTTTCGTGGCCCGTTAATTTAATATTAGAAGACCGTAACTTAAATTATTTTCACAGATTATTCGTTGCAGTTACTCTGTAAAGGTTGAAGAGGAAAATAGCATATGTTATTTCTTTAAATAAATGTTATTTCTAATTTTAAGTCGTGATTTGAATGAATAAGTCTTAAGAATTTATTACGGACTTCATTATCCTACGACCTAATATCCACAGTAGGTACGTGTTTATTGTTGGCAATGACAATAATCAGCTAGCATCAAAGCATCATTCAACGACCAATAAACGTGAAAGAGCACTTTGAATTACTCACTCTCTTACACTGAGAATTTTAATTTTATTATTGTACTATTGTTAGAAACTCCAATATGATACACAACAACAAAATTATCGTAAAACATAATAACTGACAGCAGTTTATTACAACTGCAATTTTTCTTAAATACCATATCAGAATAATTCATTATTCATAAATAGAGACGGTAAATAAAAGAAAAGAAAATTGATAATTAATTAATAATCGTAAAGTAATAATCTCGTAAAAGTGTTTATGCTATTCGATAACTTTATTAATAAGCAACTAATATAAATCTGGCGTGTTATAAGAGTATGGTAGTGTGTCGCTTTAGTAAAAAACGGTTGTGAACCGCTGGCCTAGATAATAACACTATGAAAATTCACTATCAATAAAAGAATTTCTTATTAGTTTAAATTAGTAATTTAGGGGATTACTTCGTATATACAAAATGCACAATTATAGAAATGTAGCATATCCTCAAATAGTTAAATAAGATAAACAATTAATCAAAATAAACTGGAGAGCAAAACATATAATACGTAGCAGTAATAGATGTAATTATATAGAAAAATGGCAGCGACGTGTAACAGAAATACATACAAGAGGTAACATATAAATGAACCTTTAAAGGGATAAAAGAATACTCGATCTAACTTTAAACATTTCCAAAGACTCTGAACTAGTGTCAGAAGAACCAGGGTATTAAAAAAGACACTTCGATTTACTATATATATGTACATACTTTTACTTACCGTAAATAGTAATTAGATAACATTAGTGTTATTAGTATTGGGTATATAACTTGCATACAAATAAAGAATATCAATAAAAAGTTTTACACCCAAAATTGTACCGAATATTTGAGATATCAAAACGAATTCTTCTTACATTATTATTGGTGGGAAAAAAATAATAAAAAGATTATAAGACGATTCGGTTGTTTGTGATAAAAAATAAGGGCATAATTACACTCACAATGCGGCGGTTAGCGAGCCGGGACAATTAGATTTTGACGGGCCGGTGATAAATAGTTGTCTCGGGTGCTTGACTATAGAAAACAGCGGAGTCGACGTGTTTATTGTTACTATTATAAATATTTTTCTAGGGAACATTGCATGTGTTTGTCATTACTGTAATGATCTTTTAAAAAACGGCATTAATATATTTATATAAAACACTGTGTAATTTATTGCGTTTCATATAGCATTGTTGGTGATATGTTTGTAATAAACAAATGTGTAATTGTTTTTTTTATATATGTTTTTATGCTATTCATCCTAAAATAACATGACACTAACTAAAACAAAAGTGGAGGTGGGCAGGACATATAGAACATATAGCGAGATACGCGGACAAAAGACTACTATACTAGAATATGGGAAGGACCAAGAGGATAAAGGAGAAGAGGACGTCCCAGAAAAATAATAATAAGATAGCAGGAAAAGAATGGTTAAAAAAAGCTATCGATGGTATGGACATCAATAATAGTGTTCAAGAACTTTTATAAAATCTATATATTTCAATATTTTTGCTAATATGTAAACGTAATTTATCTTAAAATGCATGTTTTTTTTTTTATTTATTTATGACAATATAAGAATTACATGTACATATAATAAGACTCTCTTCAGGAAACCGCTATTGCGGTTTAATTGAGAAGAGGTATGTTCGTTAACACGCCGACATTTAATATTTAAGTTTTTTGAGGTAGTTAATTTATGAAGTATCTTCTTAAAATACATTTCGCTTGTTTAACATTACTTCCTTGTAGTTCTATTATATAATCGTCTGGTAATGTGTTTAATATTGAAGGAAGCATATATTCCCATGTACGCATACCATAGTAATTGTTGTAACGAGACATTATGGAACAAACATACACAAAAGGCCTTAATTAGAAAAAATAAATAAATATAACGCAGAGGGAGCTCATCGACCATACGGTCACGTACCATCAGATACAATCATAATTAAAGCTAATACATCAAGAATTAATAACTCACATTATCATTCATTGTAACGTATATATTTGCGATAATCCTCTGACAAAAATAGTTTATGTTCCCACCTCCACCGTTATTGTAGAATGAATTAACCATGGTAGGAAACCACAGGTAGAAGACATTCTTACTAAAACAAAATAATATTTAGGTTTGAGATACAACAACGATTCTGCAAATTTTGCCTTACGTTCTGACTAATTAACCTGGCGTTTATGTTGTTATAGTTAACACTTCACTATTAATAAACTTTTTGGTTCCGTCCGTTCCCTCAGCGTGGAGCCCTTGAGTACGCTACTCGCGCGATACAGTGAAACAAAATCTTACAACAGTGCAACAACATTGAACCAAAAAGTTTATTAATAGTGAAGTGTTAACTATAACAACATAAACGCCAGGTTAATTAGTCAGAACGTAAGGCAAAATTTGCAGAATCGTTGTTGTATCTCAAACCTAAATATTATTTTGTTTTAGTAAGAATGTCTTCTACCTGTGGTTTCCTACCATGGTTAATTCATTCTACAATAACGGTGGAGGTGGGAACATAAACTATTTTTGTCAGAGGATTATCGCAAATATATACGTTACAATGAATGATAATGTGAGTTATTAATTCTTGATGTATTAGCTTTAATTATGATTGTATCTGATGGTACGTGACCGTATGGTCGATGAGCTCCCTCTGCGTTATATTTATTTATTTTTTCTAATTAAGGCCTTTTGTGTATGTTTGTTCCATAATGTTGTCAATTATGATCATATGCTTCTTTGCGACTTTAATTATGCCAATATACCTTATTTTAAGTATTCATTATTAATGGAATGTATTAAAAAAAAATATTATCCAAAAAATAAAAGTTAAAACAAATCCTACATCACATAATATTACAATGCACTATATGAAGACATAAAAAGTGTTTTTTTTACATAAATTTCCACGCGCGTACAGCTAGTCTGTGATATAAAACTGTATTAGTATAGCTTAATATCATCCGTTCAGTATAATTAAATGATTTACCAAGATCTTATGTCCACAGGAACCATGCAACGACCATATGCCAATGAACACCATATACACGGGAATACTGTGCTCCATTTTCTTTGTAATTTTCAATTTATTTCTCTTAAAATTATCTTCGCGGAGGAAACTGGTACTTGTAACAACGTTGGTAGTATCTGGTTTTGGAGCTGCCTTACTAAATTTATTTGAAAATCATATAATTAGCTTGACTTTATTCATACTAATCCAGTTAACTGGACTCCTTAGCGGTGCTATTGGATCCTATTTCGTTGTCGTATATCCTACGTCTTACAGGTAAGTTTCATTGTTTTTAAGCTTTAACGTTCGACCACAGTCTGACAATCAAACTGGCGTAACACCCTCATATGTGCTTGTCGGAAGATTTTCAACTTGGGGAACTGGGGGATCAAGCTCCTCAAATTGGGACTAAAACAACCAAGCTACGGCCGTGCTATAGTTTCATCATGGTGTTTTCCTTTAGTTAAAGCTACGACGCTACTTAATACGCTATGATATCTTAACACCTATCACTGAGTAATTATCACTTAATTTTTAAGAAACTAAAGTTGTTACCACAATAAACAAAATGACGAAACTACAAATTTACAGCATTGATGGCAGGGACCACATTGGAAGCGTTATATCAGCAACATCCAAGGACTAGGTGTGATAAATAGAGTAGGACAGTTTTTTCGAACAGACTACACTATTGGCCTAGCAAGGCCTTAACAGATTCACCGGACTACGAGTGCGATAGTTTTGCACGATCAATCAGCTATACCTATTTTTAAGGTCTAAACTTGGCTGTGCACGGATGTTGTATTGTCTCACTGAACATAGTAGATGGTAGAGCTACGTTGAAGCTATTACTGGTTTCAGCATGAATGGGTCAGCTCGCCCGGGGTAGTACCACCCTCTCACAGAAAATCGACGTGAAGTAACACTGCTTGCATTGTTACGTTTCGTCCGGTCAGTGACAGCACCGGAGGCCTACCAGAGTATCAGAAAAATATTTAAAAAATAATTACTATAGGCTTTTGGTTTGATGGTCTGAACAACCAAAGAATTGCACAGTTATTAATAAAAAAAAACTCGAAAAATCATGAACTTAATTCGTATCTAACAAAGTAACCAAATAAATTGATAGCTTTTGCTTTTAGAATATCAAAGAAAATACGTAAACTCGAAAGCATTATCAGTCTTCTACAAACGGATAACTACTCTAAACTCTTCTGTATTGACAAATGTATTTGATTATTTTCAGAGGCTTAGCATCTAGTTTGGGAATGATGGTGTGCAGATTCGGCTGTCTCGGCGGAGTCAACTTAGTTGGAACTCTGGTAGTTGATCACTGCCAACTAACTTTCTACGGTTGTGCTATTTTTGTTTTAAGTAATAATAACCTGTAAAATTATAATAACCTAATAAGTATAATAATAAGTAATAGAGTATAGCGTTATTTATTTTTTCGAACTGACTACGCTATTGGTCTGACAGGCCTTTACAGCTTCACCGGACTACTATAGCATAGCGTTTTTTCCAACAATGTCGTATGAATATTTTAAAAGATCACAACATGTACAACCTGCATTATTGCGTTTCGTTCGGTCAGTGAGAGAACGCTGGAGGACTACCTCCCATACCCTTTCTCCTCTCCCCTTCTCCCTTCTCTTCTTCCTCCTATCCCCAAACGCAGGATGCACTTGCGACTCCCTTTGGGGCTTAGTAAATGTAACTAGACTTTTTTGCGACACCTTAGTACAAGAGCCAACAACGTTGGAAGAACGAGAATTTTAGAAAAGCTGGTTTTTTTATATAAACATATATTATGCCCTTCCCAATAGAGTTCAGAATACCCGGTAGCCGGTTAACGTTGTGTTTTTTAATGCGCATCACACCTTTACAGGTAAAAATTTTGATTTTAGGAACATTTTTTTGTCAGTAAAATTTTAACGCTATTAAAACATGAATTTATCACTGCCAGACTATTTTGTTATTGACAATAATGTGCCCAATAGTATTTTTTATTTTTCCATTGCAAAGAACATATTTTATTTTATTAACCATTATGATAATGAGATTTCACCGTAAACAATGAAAAACAACGATAAATGTAGATATATGACTTGGGACTGACGCCATCTTGAATGCACGCGTCTATAACATGCGCTTCCACAATTATCGCTATCTTTATCATATAGCCACTGTTGCGCTAAACTATAGCTATAGCTAAGTTATTCTATACATATTATTTTTAATATTCCCTCTTTTATGTCTAAATAAAATAATATTAAAATTACAGCTATCTTAACATGGTTTGAATATACTTATTTTATTTATAAAGTTAGCATCGGGCACATTATTGTTAATAACAAAAATGCCTGACAATAATAATGTCATGTTTTAAATGAATAAAGAAAAAATGAAAGAATAAAAAAAAATAAAGAAAAAAATTTAAATAAATAAAATTTAATAGCTTTTCAAAGTTACTGAAAAACAAAACATTCAAAAATTATATAAAAATCAATGTTTTTGTCTCTGAAGGTTCGATAGACACTAATAAACGCAACGTTTACCGGCAACCAGGTACCCCGCACGCTGTTCGGAAGAACATAAAGATTTACAATTTAACTCTATAAACTTGATATTTTATAATGTAAACTATACTGACTGTATAATAAACGTCTACAAAAAAGAGAAACGAACTTTGTTCCAACTGGGGGTCCATAGGACTCTAAAGCTTTTTTTTACATTACCGCCTATATATGTAGGTTAATTTTTTATTTAATAGAACCCAGTAGATGATGCTACAAACGGGTTGTAAGCTTATTTTAAAAGTTTTCTCACATATCATCTGGGTATATGTTTGAGTGAGTCCCTTAATAGTTTGGTAGTAATAGGTAGGTGTGGCTACAGACGGGGTTTAGGTTTATAAAAAAATATCGCGTTTAAAAATGCAATTGAAACCAGTGATAACCGATTTGGTACAGACGAAGTTTATAATAAATATAGGCCGTGAGAAAGCACTTATGGACGTAAAGACTTGACCTCCGGTTAGAAAACAACCATAGAAAAATATTTAAAAAATAATTACTATAGGCTTTTGGTTTGATGGTCTGAACAACCAAAGAATTGCACAGTTATTAATAAAAAAAAACTCGAAAAATCATGAACTTAATTCGTATCTAACAAAGTAACCAAATAAATTGATAGCTTTTGCTTTTAGAATATCAAAGAAAATACGTAAACTCGAAAGCATTATCAGTCTTCTACAAACGGATAACTACTCTAAACTCTTCTGTATTGACAAATGTATTTGATTATTTTCAGAGGCTTAGCATCTAGTTTGGGAATGATGGTGTGCAGATTCGGCTGTCTCGGCGGAGTCAACTTAGTTGGAACTCTGGTAGTTGATCACTGCCAACTAACTTTCTACGGTTGTGCTATTTTTGTTTTAAGTAATAATAACCTGTAAAATTATAATAACCTAATAAGTATAATAATAAGTAATAGAGTATAGCGTTATTTATTTTTTCGAACTGACTACGCTATTGGTCTGACAGGCCTTTACAGCTTCACCGGACTACTATAGCATAGCGTTTTTTCCAACAATGTCGTATGAATATTTTAAAAGATCACAACATGTACAACCTGCATTATTGCGTTTCGTTCGGTCAGTGAGAGAACGCTGGAGGACTACCTCCCATACCCTTTCTCCTCTCCCCTTCTCCCTTCTCTTCTTCCTCCTATCCCCAAACGCAGGATGCACTTGCGACTCCCTTTGGGGCTTAGTAAATGTAACTAGACTTTTTTGCGACACCTTAGTACAAGAGCCAACAACGTTGGAAGAACGAGAATTTTAGAAAAGCTGGTTTTTTTATATAAACATATATTATGCCCTTCCCAATAGAGTTAAGAATACCCGGTAGCCGGTTAACGTTGTGTTTTTTAATGCGCATCACACCTTTACAGGTAAAAATTTTGATTTTAGGAACATTTTTTTGTCAGTAAAATTTTAACGCTATTAAAACATGAATTTATCACTGCCAGACTATTTTGTTATTGACAATAATGTGCCCAATAGTATTTTTTATTTTTCCATTGCAAAGAACATATTTTATTTTATTAACCATTATGATAATGAGATTTCACCGTAAACAATGAAAAACAACGATAAATGTAGATATATGACTTGGGACTGACGCCATCTTGAATGCACGCGTCTATAACATGCGCTTCCACAATTATCGCTATCTTTATCATATAGCCACTGTTGCGCTAAACTATAGCTATAGCTAAGTTATTCTATACATATTATTTTTAATATTCCCTCTTTTATGTCTAAATAAAATAATATTAAAATTACAGCTATCTTAACATGGTTTGAATATACTTATTTTATTTATAAAGTTAGCATCGGGCACATTATTGTTAATAACAAAAATGCCTGACAATAATAATGTCATGTTTTAAATGAATAAAGAAAAAATGAAAGAATAAAAAAAAATAAAGAAAAAAATTTAAATAAATAAAATTTAATAGCTTTTCAAAGTTACTGAAAAACAAAACATTCAAAAATTATATAAAAATCAATGTTTTTGTCTCTGAAGGTTCGATAGACACTAATAAACGCAACGTTTACCGGCAACCAGGTACCCCGCACGCTGTTCGGAAGAACATAAAGATTTACAATTTAACTCTATAAACTTGATATTTTATAATGTAAACTATACTGACTGTATAATAAACGTCTACAAAAAAGAGAAACGAACTTTGTTCCAACTGGGGGTCCATAGGACTCTAAAGCTTTTTTTTACATTACCGCCTATATATGTAGGTTAATTTTTTATTTAATAGAACCCAGTAGATGATGCTACAAACGGGTTGTAAGCTTATTTTAAAAGTTTTCTCACATATCATCTGGGTATATGTTTGAGTGAGTCCCTTAATAGTTTGGTAGTAATAGGTAGGTGTGGCTACAGACGGGGTTTAGGTTTATAAAAAAATATCGCGTTTAAAAATGCAATTGAAACCAGTGATAACCGATTTGGTACAGACGAAGTTTATAATAAATATAGGCCGTGAGAAAGCACTTATGGACGTAAAGACTTGACCTCCGGTTAGAAAACAACCATATCATCGAAAAGAACTGGCACCAAAGTCAATGATATTTTAATTATAAAATAGCTAATAATTGTAGAGTACAGTCCAGAAACAGACCTACCTACATAATAACCTATGACCAATAAAATTTGCTTTCCGTGCGGTTACTATATGGTAACTTGGTAACACGTTTAGGAAGTTATTATATATATATATATAATATATAATATTTGTATGTCATCGTAATTCTTCTTGATATTTTTAATATACTTACCTACTTTTATGATCCGTCAATTTTAGCAAACCACTGTATAATACAAATTATATTACGTACTTATTTCTACAGGTGGGTCATTACTGCATTACCATCCGACAGAAAATAAATGATAAAATAATAATTGAACATAAATAAAAATAACCTCATAAATTGATAAATCGTTTTAGTTTTATATTACTACATACTAGCTGTACTCACGCCTTTGCACACGTTTATTAAGATAATTTTTTAAAGTGAAAAAATCGCCATTTTTTTTCGTCTATCTATCGAATGTCTATCTAGCGCACGTCCGCGGAGTAGGGGTAAAGTGAAATGTGTTTGGCAGAGCAACCAACGCCAACATGGCAGCGTCCATGGCTCAATCAAAATGATTCAATGATTTAAGTAAATGTTGTGCTCAGTTTTTAATATGCGTCTATCATCTGAATGATTTTATTTATTATGTATTCCGTACTGTAATACGCAGATTGTTAAAATCTATAGTTGGATATCTTATCTACTGTTCATTTCCATTATCATTCTAATTTTCCGATTATTAAATTATGATTGAAATGCGATTTTAATAAACTAAATCGAATAGTTTTCGGAAATATTTTCAATCAAATGCCTACAATGCGAAAAAAAGTTCCGATTACATCGTATTTTCATAAAACTACATAACTGTTTTTTTGTAATTATACTACTTTATAATGAAAATAAGTAAAGTGGTGCCTTTATTTAAATCAGGCTGTGAAAGCAGTCTTGGAAATTATAACAATTTCGGTACTTCCCTCGTTAAGCAAAATATTCCAGAAGATTATACTTAAGCAATTAGTAGGACATTTTAAAGCGCAAGAGGTTCTGGATGGTCGATAATTTGGTTTCACAAAATCAAAATCAACTACTGACGCTGATGGAACGCTATTACGTCATATATATCGAGCTTGGCAGGAATCGCAGGATGAAATTTGTGTGTTTTGTGATCTCTCTAAGACCTTTGACTGCGTTGACCACAGTATCTACTTTAGTTCTGAAATTATAACAATTTGGTATTTGTGGAGCTTCTTCTTCTTCTTGCGCAATAGACAAGCGATTATTTTTTAATGGTCGCAAAAACTTCATTTAAAATCAAATGGAAAATTACTTTCTTTATTCAATTTGGGCCCTAAGATGGCGCTCATGAACGTCAAAACTACCACCGATTCGGAAAACAAACTATTCATCGAGAGGAACAATCAATTAACTCGATTTGGTTTATCTTTTTATGATATATATATATATATATATATATATATCTATATATATTAAACATAGATAGTGTTAGTTAGTTTTTAATGGATGCATAATTAAGGGCATCATTTCCAAACATCACCTTCGTTCACATATTGATCCACCTTAGAATAAATAGCTTTTACATATTAAAACCCTTGACATGGTGCTTGAACTTACTCTCTGGCAAATCGGTAATGTGCTTCGGGGCTTTGTTATAAAACCTAACACTATTACCTAAAAAACTGTTTTTGGTCTAAACGAACCTGAAACATAGAATGACCAATTTATTGGTGTTTCTAGAATTTGAATTATGTTGCTCTTCTACTAATTCCAACTTATCTATTATGTGTTTTGCGGACATTTAATTATAAAGAATATATTGGTAAGTCTTTAATGATTCACAAGGCCCGATATTAAAATATAAATTGCTCGAACTTCCCGTTTTTGTATTAAAAACAAGTATTGTATATTACGAACTTGAAAATAATTTCTGATATATGTATGTATACTAGTGGGCCAGGCGGACGTTGTCTTGCCTTAATAATAAAGAAAAATCCTAAAAGTCAACCGTAGCGCCACCTACCGGGTCCAATTTTGAATCTAAACCATTCTCGGATTCACTGGAACACGCACACAAAGTGTCATCAAAATCGGTCCAACAGTTTAGGAGGAGTTCAGTGATATACACACGTGCAGAAGAAATCCACATGTAAAGATATATATTCCTACATGTTACAAGTATAAAGCACATTGTCAATTAACGTTATATAAGATTGTAGTCAAGCCCTAAATCATATAGACAGTGCAAAAACGGCATAATATCAATTGAGAGAAGTATCAAATTTCACCACTGACCTACAGAGATACATCATCTTATATATTAAAACGTGAAGCCAAAACTTTGTATCCCTTTTTAAGGAAATTGCGTGAACGGATGAACGTGAAATTTGGCATAGTTAAAGTTTATATGGAGGAGAAATGCACAAAGCTATATTTTTTATATACAATGCATTAAAAGTATGTTAAATTAATTATAATATACATGCTACTCCTTGAATTTTAACAACACTAGCTGACCCGTGCGACTTCGTCTGCACCAAATCGGTTATTACCGGTTTCGATTGTACTTTTAAACGCGAAAAATCTAAATAAATCTCAAAACCCAATTGCAGCGATACCTACTGTTTCAAATTGTGAATCCCAACTATCCAGGGACTCACTCAAACATATACCCAGTTGGTATGTGAGAAATATTTTAAAATATGCTTTGAACCCGTCCGCAGCATCACCTACCAGGTCCAATTAAAATAACAAATAACCTACATATATTGCCGATAAATGTCGTCCCAGTACGTTGTCCCAGTAACTTCTGTCCCAATAAGCCTACAACCCGTTCGTAACACCATCTACCGGGTTCAATTAAAATAAAAACTAACCTACGTATATTCGCAGTAATGTTAAAAAAGCTTGAGAGGTCCACGCACCTCCAGTTGGAACCTAGTTCCTTTCCCTTTTTTGTAGGCGTTTACCATACGCTCAGTATAGTTTACATTAAAAAATATCAAGTTGATAAAGTTAAATTGTAATTTAAACGTTAAAATATATTCATAAAATAAATAATGATAAATTAAACACTGAATGACATCATAACTATTTTCAACTTACAGACAGACAGACAGACAAAAATTTTAAAAGGGTTATTTTTGGCTTCTATATCGACAACAAAGCCTACCCCTATCAAAATTTTCAAAAAATATTTAATGTACAGATTTGGCCCTGCTACAGTTTTAGTATAATACACAAATGCAAAAGAAAAAGACGTTGTGACATCCTTACTTTTACTCTTACGTTCCATTTACCTCTTTAATATTTTTAACATGACTGACGTTGCATGCCTTACTTGCCCTTTGAAATCAACTGGTCAAATTGTAGGTTAATTTTATAAAAAATATAATA
>MU159188.1:275895-289026 GCA_015888305.1 Antheraea pernyi
TTGGGGTGTAAGGGGTGTCAAATAACATCTAACACTTGAGACATCCAAGCCAACCTCACCTGCACGTGGTGCACCCTGCTGAATAACGAACGAGGCAATGGCGAAAGCGGGGTGGTAGGGTTTTACAGCCTGACTGGGTCGCAACCACCATGTATATGGCGAAAAAGCCCGTCATAGTGATTCGCTTTTGCGGGTCGCGTTTCGGGATCAGCCTGTGCATATCCAGCTTTTCGCAGGCCGGCATGACAGCGGCGACCGGCGATGGATAGTATGTCAATCGGTGGTCGCCATTGTTTTTGGATTGTACTATGCTTACCATCAGGCACAGTGCAGTCACTTTGCCGTGCTACTATAAAAAAAAAAAAAAAATAGCCTTCGTAAAAACAAAATCTAACATTTTTAAGAATAGTGGTTGTCGAAGTTCGACCATTTTCATTATTTTTTTAACTTTATTTGGACTCTTTTGTCAAAGGATATAAATACATCTATAATCAAAGTTTTTCATCACGGCTCTACAGTTAATTTGCTACATTTAAAAAAAATTATATAAACATAAAATAAATAATAAATCTATGTTTAAATTAAAATTGAAATTAACTATACCTTTGAAACAAAAACCAGGCGATTATAAAGGAGGTACGGCTCTCAAATTCTAAGTTAACATAACTTTATGAAAATTAGGTAATTTATCCCAACTCACGATACAATTTTTAATCAATTTTACACGAGATCCATACGGGATAGTGTATTATTTACCGAATATCAAATATCCTTTTTTTTTCTCGAACTGACTACGCTATTGACCTGGTAGGGTCTTCACAGCTTCACCGGACTAGGTCCAAATATCCTCATTTTTATAGTTTTTCTTCGAAATGGTTTACTTTTATCACTTTCATTGCATAGATCCCGCAGTAGTTTATCTATGATTTTCATCACTTACAGTGGACACGTGGATGCTTCATCAATAATTATCAACGATGATGAATTTATGTAACGATCATATTTGCATTAAAACTCGCTACAGAATTTTCTAAAATGGTTAAAGGCCATTTAAATACTTGAGTAAAGAACTATTCTTTATTTTGATTATCAACTCTCTGATAATAACCGTTCATTGCAATAAATTATCACATAATCATTACAACAATAATAAAAAATCAATGAACTATGGGCGAATATCGACAACTGGGCGCCCACTAGTAGCTTGAAATAAGTCTAGGAAGCATATGCGTCATGTTACACGGGCTGCCTACTTTTTATTCGCTGCTAGCGAAAAAATCTTGAATAATTGAATTGAATATTGAATAATTGCAAACAACATTCAGTCACAAACTTTAGCATTAACAAGCTCCCTTCGTACTAATTATTTATAAGCAAATATTAAATTTTATTTATTATATGTACAAGTGTGTATTCTTACACACTACGTGGACGAGACGTGGAAAATTTTGCACTTAGATAAAAATTATACGAATAATCAACATAAAATACTATTATTGATTATTTGCACGAAACGTGTGGCTTTGAAACTGCTCAAACACATTTATATGTATCTCTACTCGTTTCACAGATTTTCCTTGCTAATATTAACACAGGTTTTTGAAGACAGTTCCCTGGCAGTATTTTGAATACCAGACAACTCTGATGTCATAATTTCAATGAAGGTCATATAGAGAGAATATGTGTGACTCCTTAATAATAATAATAATAAAACTCTTTATTGCACACACGTTGAAAATATACAAAATTAGTTCCTTGTTTTGAAATAAAATATAGATCTGAGGTCAACTGACATCGGTTATTTTAATTTGCCCAAACTGATCATTTTTACCTTATATTTATTATTATTATGTAATCATAATTTTATATAGACCATTATTATTATATTGAAATTTAGTAAAGTTGCAGTCAATGAAAAGAGAAAGAACAGTAGATAGATAGTTTAACAAATGTTCGACGTGATTCTTTAAATTGGCATAACTTTTTTATTTACGAACCGATTGACATAAAACAAACACTAAATGTTAAGTGAACCTTACCACGATATATCAGTGAAAACCACATCTAAATCGGATAAGGCGTTTCTGAGATTAGCGTGCACAAACGCACAGACAAACAGACAAACAGATAAACAGACAAACAGACAAAAATTCTAAAAATCATTGTTTTGGGTTCTATTGCATTTATAAAGACCCCTAATAATAGTTTTTCTCATATATACTTAATGTACAGACAGCGGTCGGTTACATTTTTATTATATGTATGTATAGATATGTACAAGTGTGTATTCTTACACACTACGTGGACGAGACGTGGAAAATTTTGCACTTACATAAAAATTATACGAATAATCAACATAAAATACTATTCTTGATTATTTGCACGAAACGTGTGGCTTTGAAACTGCTCAAACACATTTATATGTGTCTCTACTCGTTTCACAGATTTTCCTTGCTAATATTAACACAGGTTTTTGAAGACAGTTCCCTGGCAGTATTTTGAATACCAGACAACTCTGATGTCATAATTTCAATGAAGGTCATATAGAGAGAATATGTGTGACTCCTTAATAATAATAATAATAAAACTCTTTATTGCACACACGTTGAAAATATACAAAATTAGTTCCTTGTTTTGAAATAAATGGCGATGAATTACACTTTATTTTATTCCGTCCTTACAGACTATCGCTTTTATACTGTATATATATGAAATATCTAAAGCAATGTTCCGAAACTTTTTTTATCTCGTAGGCCACGTATGAATTTCTACTGTACGGAGTAGAGCCCTATCTTTTGAATAGTTTTGAATCCAACTACAAAGAGAATAGTAGCTTGCTAAATGAAATATTCATATGCTATTAGGCACTATAAATAATCGTTCACTATGGAATTCAGTTTTCATTTATTTATTTACAAGACAACAAGGGTTGTTAAAACTAAAACTACTTAATTAAAATAAGACATTAAATGTATACAACATTGAGTTAAGTTAATTAAATAATCACCGATACCCAATGCTTCAAATAAGGACTATCGTATATGTCTACGAGTGCTTTCATTATTCTGTTAGGACTGTCGTGAAGTCTACCTAGGATGGATGCTGCTCCCTTACGCATGATTGCATAAAAACCCGAGCGTCTGCAAACACCTTAGAAGCACTACGGAATCGCGGCAGTCCCAAGAATAATCGAAAGATATTATTATATTGTACACAGAAAGTATTGGTAGTCCTTTGACTATAGTTAATCCATAGGCTGCTCATGAAGAAACATTGGCAAAATTTTTAGCAATTTTGAATAAATAAATTGTGACTTCGTCAATACAACGAGCAAACCTACGGATTAACATACTTGATTTTAATGCGAGCGCTATACGTTCTCTTTCAATGCCATAATCATCTCTCATTGCGGTTGGGACATATGTCAAAGACATTTATACTCTATTTAAATACAAATTAATACAATGCTGTTATTCAAATTAAAATTCAACAAAATTAAAAACCTAAACTCATCCCATCACCGATCACGATCGTCTTCTGATTGATGTAATCATGGAATTGTCTGAATCTAGTTCCATATCTTCATCCAATTCATAAACACCTTTTAGAAATATTTACTTATATGTCTATTGGAAAGAAGTATATAAATACCAACGCACTATCATATTTTATTATCTTATTTGTAGAAATTTCAAAGTTTCGTTGCCGCAGTCTCTACGCAACTAGTATTAAAGTAAAATTAAAACAATATATGAAGTTATCACATACTTTTATTTATGTACAATTTGCTATGGTATAATTTCTGTTTTATCGGATGGTAAGAGTAACGAAGTAACAACGCCACCTGTAGAAATAAGAACACAACATATTTATATGAAATTGCTGGAAATAGCACCACAACACATCATTTCACACATCAAACGTATTGTTTACTTACTTAAAACAAAAATAGCACAACCGTAGAACGTCAGTTGGCAGTGATCGACAAACAGAGCACCAACTAAGTTGACTCCACCGACGCAGCCGAATCTGCACACCATCATTCCCAAATTAGACGCTAAACCTCTGAAAATAAATCAGATAATTTGTCAATTAAACTCGATAATACTCAATGAGGTCGTATTCAGATTTTGCAACCACCAATCACGCCGCCGTGTTCGGGTGATCAACTTTGCTCTCGCTCACCCGCCGCGGTTTGCCTCGGTAGCATCTCAAGCGTAGATTCGATCACCCAGACAAGAGCCTTCGAGCATGCTGCTACTGCAATACAGTGACATCACATTCACCAGTTTCCTGCACACACCACACTACACTCCACATACGTACACACTCACTCGCTACGTACATCAGTTCTATAAGGAACCCTTTTCCTTTCTTTCTTTGTTAGCTATAGCTAAAATTATCATATTCTATATACAATGTACGCCTTATGCGACACACATGAAGGTATCCATATGTGTGTTACTAAACTACACATGTATGGTTAGCTTAGCTGAAATGGTTAGTTTAAGTTCGATTCGCGTTGTATCCAAGGCAACAGCCCAAGCTCAAGCCCAAGGTTCGGCGACTCTGGCACCTTTGAGCTTGTTGCCATTCGGCGGAGTGGCATAAGTGCTATCTCTAAAAACCCGGTGAAGCTATGAAGACCTATCAGGCCAACATAGGTTAGACAGTTCGAAAAAAAAAGATCTTTTACCTTTATAAAAGTAGGTAGGAATAGTCTAATAGGCCCTGACTTTTGGTAAAGAATACATCATGCTGAAACCATAACACATAGTAGGTGATGTTAGGGTTTTTTTTTATAGGTAGGAGCCCGGCGGTGACCTTCCACCGGGCGGACCGTTGGGGCGGCTCTACAAGGTTGATTAGCATTGTACGATCCCTTGCCGCCACAACAATTACGGTCTGTCGGTACACCGTGGGGTTTTATTCCGTGCGAGTCGGACATAACCCACCCTTCCCCCCGGGAGGGTGGGGTATCCATAAGGGATTTCCCCACGTTAATAAAAAAAAGGGTTTTTTTTTATACTCCAACCTGACGAGCTACTAATCCGAAATGGAAAATCTGTCGACAAGCACTTGTAAGCTTGTTTAGGCAGTTGCAGCTGAGAACCAGTTTCCGTGTAAGTTTAACGAGGTACCACCATCTCGGGATAAATTGGTATACAAAATGAGGTTACATTGTGATCAAACGTTAAAACTAAACACGATAAACAATTACCTGTAAGACGTAGGATAAACATCAACGAAATATGCTCCAATAATCCCGGTGAGCATTCCTGTTAATTGGATTAGTATGAACAAAGTCAAGTTGACTATCTGATCTTCAAATGAATTTAGTAACGCGGCTCCAAAACTTGATATTACCAATGTCGTTACGAGTACCAGTTTCCTCCGCGAGGATAGCTTTATGAGAAATAAATTGAGAATCACGTAGAAAATGGAGAATAGTATTCCTGCGTATATGGTGTTCATTGGAGTATGGTCGTTGCATGGATCCTGGTAACATAAGATCTTAATGATTATTATATAATTAAATTAGCATACTCGTATGGGATTTTATGATTGTATTTATTAAGCATAGATATGCATGCATATATTTTAGACAAAAAATAAACTATACATTGTAATTGTAAACATAGTCACTTATTATCTGTAATGTGTGCCTTATAAGTAAATAATAAATGAACCATCTAATTATTGTTCTATGGATGATATTACGCTATAGATTCAGTACGATTTTATATCAGAATAGCGGGCCCGACGGACGTTGTGTCGCCCTGATGATAAAAAAAACCTTGAAAAATTATATACTAATGTAATCTAAACCGTCCTCATGAATCACTCTATCTAGTGGCGAAAAAGGCATGGAAATCCGTTGAATAGTTTTTGAAATTATCGCGAACAGACAGACAGACAAACGGGACAGAGCACTTTTTTTATAACATGTAGTGATAATACAAACTTTATCCTTAACGACTAATATTTTAAACACAATGAATGACTTATTTTAATTAAACAGGCTGTTGTTGCAAATACAATTTACTAAAACTAACTTATCACATGAAATTATAATAGTTTTAAAGATTTCTACTATTTGAAATTATTAATTAATGTTTTATTTTTATTATTTTAAAAAATCCTAAAGGAAGTGGTAATATTTATGAATGTGTTTTTATTGTCTCCACGTAGTGATAAGTGAAGAGAGTGATAAGTGTTTTTTTAAGTTTTTATCTCTAAATATTGTTTTATTAGAATAGATTCCATTAATGTAACTGAACTTAAAATATACCTTTTTGGAAAAATGAAAGCCACAAACATGTATGTAATTATAATAGACAATGAAATGGTCATTCCATACTTCAGGCTCACTAAATCTAAAAACAGTTATTTAGGTAATAGTGTTAGGTTTTATAATAAAGTCCCAAAACACATTACCGATTTGCCTGATAGTGAGTTCAACAACCATGTCAAGCGGGTTTTAATATCTAAAGGCTATTATAGGGTGGATCAATACGTGAACGATTGTGACGTCTGGAAATGACGCCCCTCTCTGTGCTGTACACTAATAACGAATGTGAATATTTATGTTACTATATAAATATATGACAGGAAAAAATAAACTAGATCGAGTTTCTTGCCGGTTCTTCTCGATGACTGGGCTGTTTTCCGAACCGGTGGTAGCTTTGACATTCGTAAGCGCCTTCTCAGGGCCTAAATTGAATAAAGGATATTTTTATTTTGAAATGGGACTAATATCAATGAAACGTTTAAAAGTGAAAAAAAATGAATGTAACTCAGAGGAAGATCGTCGAGCACGTGGTCATGTAATATCAGATACAATTATGATTAAGTGTTATCCATAAAAGTCAACAACTCACATTTTCATTTATTGTAACGGATATATTTGCAATGATCCTCTGACAAAAAAATTTCTTACTCACATCTTCAACGTTATTGTAGAATGAATTAACCATTGTGGGAAACCACAAGTAGAATACATTGTTACTAAAACAAAATAATATTTAGTTTTGAGATACAACTGTAAGAGAGATTCTGTAGAGTCTCCGGTCATGTATAATTATTTTAACGACTACATTATTCCTTCAATTCTGATAATGATAACACACTGACAACAAAGTAAGATCATGATATATTGTTTCTGCTTTAAGAAAATAAAAAAGTCGATACATGAAACGGTTAATGTTACTCCAACAAAAAAACAAGGTCAAGTGTATATTATACCATAAAATTTCGAATAACAATGTAGTCTCTTTATAGATACTCTTAAAATTCAGTAAATTTGATAAATGATTATACTAAATTTTATGGAAATTATAATGGTCTGGATATTGAGACAGTACGTAGTTTAATGATTCTTGTATTATGAAAGGTTGAAAGTATAAAAAAGTGTTAGCTGTTATAAATATACTTACGTAACGCAACATACAGTTAGCAGATAAAATAATTGCACAGTTCTCCACAACAGAGGAGGTTTAAATATTAAAACTGTTTGCTTTGATATTGATTCCCAGAATGGCACATTTTCATCTTCTCTATTATTTCCAATCAAAGCTGTTACCTGACAAATAATCTCGAAAGTTTCTACATAAAATTAGACCAAACTGATAGATACTTTTAATCGTTCCCTCCACATAAATAAATGCTAAATATTTTTGAAGAGAAATATTCATTCATTCACACTTTTTATTTTAAATATTCTACTTTAATAATAGAAACCAAACTAAAATAGAATTACATTAAACTAAAAACTTATAGATTTTGAAAAATTAGGGATAGATAAAGGTGTATGGACCAGGTAAATCATATAGCAGATTTTTTTATCACTTGTCATGACATCAGTAAGAATATTTAAATTATATAATAATAATATTATAACTACTTTCAAGCTACCTAGAGATTATAAAAAAAAGTTATTGGCACAAAATTAAATAGAGCCCTCGATAAATTGATTTGATAACTTAACAGACAACAAATCTTTTTACAATACGTAACACTAATAATAACTGAAAATCACACACAATGAAAAAATAGTGTCCTTAAATGATTTCTATTTAATTTTTCTGTCTTTCACCCAGTCATATGAAGTTTAAGAAATTCTATCAACATTCATTAAAATTGTACAAACTGTGTTTAATATCGAAAAACCTCTTCTCAAAAATTTAAATATAGGAACGTCTGAAATAATATTACCGGAAAGGAATCGCCGTTGCCCCCATTAATTTTGTATGTTGATTTTAAAACTTCCAAAGCCTTGTCCAGCTCACCTTTATTTGCTAGAAACTTTGGGCTTTCATGCAGAAATGCTATCATAAATGCACCCAATGCTAGAGGCACAGATAAGGTCAAAGATAGAAGACGCCAAGGCCTATAAGTAAATGTGGACCATAATGGTATATTGAAATCCAGTGGAAGGAAAAGATAAGCCAGTCCTGTAAAAGTAAACGATAGATTCATCAGAGTGAATTCAGTTAACATTGCAAATGTTTTACTTTGTTTTATTCGCCTGTAACAGATTGATAGTTTTTTTATATACAACGCAAACTGTTTTCGTTAAAGCAGTTTCATTCTCTGCACTATTAGTGGGACAATTAAACAAATTAGAATAGTTTTCGCATTGCAAAACCTTGAAAAAATTTCCAATTTGGTCTTCTAGAGTAATAAACGTTCTCAGAACGAATTGTAATTGGAGTTGATATTAAATTCTAACCTACCTAGATTAGACACTACGGAAATTTAAAATATTTAACGCTGACGAAGCAAGAGTTCTTAATATAATAGCGATAACCATCCATCCATGATATATGTTTTAGTAACTCGCTGACATTTTGACAACCGCCACTTTATTTTTAAATTTCCTTTTCGGAAATCAATCGTCCAGGTTATTTCTAACATTGTTGAGTGGGCAATAATATTACAAGTATCTTGCGATGGTGGCCCCCTTGTTAGAACCTTCCTGGGAGTTGGCATCTTAGACTTTATACTCAGTGGTACTATTTTCCATTCACTTCACCTATGCACAATAACTGAACTACGTTACGCAAAATGCCACCAATATTAAAAAATGTTAGACTGAAATAACACTCGATTATGAATTATTATTTTTACATAGTATAAAACAAAGTCCCCTACCGCGTCTGTCTGTTTGTCTGTTCGCGATAAACTCAAAAACTATAATTATTGCTCCGAGTGCCAATAGATATGAAAACCACAGTAATGTTTAATTATTTCAATAAATTTCATTACATTTAAAAATTTCATAGTTTTGAGATTACTCTTCTGCCGGCAGTCCTTATGAGTGCCTCGAATTTTTTTTTAACTTAAGGACTAAATATCAATTCTGTTGTATTTTTGAGCACAACCGACGGACGTTTATAATTTTATTGATATAGAGAAACGTGTAATATGTGTGAATAACAGAAGATGTTTACACATTTAGGATCAAATCATGGCATTCCAATGCTTTTAGGCTCGACGTATCTGTACTAATATTATAAAAAGGTAGTTTGTGACGTTGTGACGTTGTAAGGAATAATCTCAGAAACTACTAAACCGATTTTGATAGTTATTTTACCAATATAAAGCCACGTTATTTGTGAGTGTCATAGGCTATATATCATTACGCTAAGTTCAATAGGAGCGTATCAACAATAAAAAATGTTTTAAAATCGGGGTATTTTTTCTTTTTAAGAGCTTCCGCTGCGTCTTAGCCCAAAATAACTATTCCACGCGTACGAAGTCGCTGGCAGAAGTTATTAATTAATTATATTATCTATAATAATATTATAAAGAGATAAAGTTTGCGAGGTTGTAGGGGGCAATATCTGGGGAGTCGGAGAAAAACTGGTCGAACGAAAACGTTTCTTACGAACGCTGCCTTAACTATAAGAGATATATGATTGAGTTCTAGAGAAAAGTTGTACCTTGATAATGCCTATTACCGCCCAACGAAGTGGGCACGGGTCGGCTAGTCTTATAATATATTATTACAAAATATATGATTTTACCGTAGGTAACCAAATCCATTGCTACATCGAAACAATTTAATATTAAAATGGCTTCATTTCTATGTTTCCTCTGAACACACTCTCCTAGATATGTTATCGATAGGGTTAAAGATGCGCTGGAACTGAAATAAACAATAGGACTAACTGAAATAAATAAATCACCGATCGATGCTTTCAAATTATTGTAGGCAGCTTCTTCACACACTCAAAAAAACAATTGATGGGAGGTGGAAAATTGTTAAAATATAATTTTAAGTAATAGTTTTGATGATCGATTGTTTTCATAAGGTTATAAGTATAGAAAGCCTACTGGCTTGTAAAGCGTAATTACCTACATCTTAAGCCATGCTGCTGAAGCATAAGTTTTTGAAGACAAATTTCCAAATTTTTAAAGTTATCTAACTACAATAACAATGGAATATGTCATGTATTGAAGTGACCACTAACTAACTTATTTAGTTTAAAATACTGCGAACCGATAACAATCACTTTTGCTAAATGATGAATCACCATTTTGTTTGGTTTTTTTAAACTGACGTACATAAAAGCCGTTGCGATTGTCGTGAATGTATAAAATAAGCAACTCAATAATATGATATGACGTCCATGACGTTTCATTGAATTATGTTTATTCAAATCATAAAATTAGTATAGGCGTTAATTGTACAAATCGCCAAAATATATCATAGGTAAGTAAAGGTTCAACTCAAAAATATTCATCTAGCATTTATTTATGTGTTACTTGCCACAGCCGTCCTTCCTCTTTCTATGCTTGGCAATTTACCATGTTTCAAACATCAAGAGCTATTTTTTTTTACTTTCTAGATTTGGCGTTTGACCACTATCTCATGTTAGGTTAAAATACGATGTGGTCTAAGATGGTAAACACGTCAAACCTAGAAGGTGGCTGGCTCTCAACTGCAGGTGCCGGATCACACCAACCTGGCGACAGATTTTCAACTTGACAGTAGTAGCTAGCCAGATGGACATAGTAAAGTGCTACCTACTATGTTATGGTATTATCACGATGATTTCCTTCACCTAGAGCTCCGATTCAGTTGCTACGATTCGAACCTACATCCATCAACGTGGTATCGGAACACGCCATCATCGCTTCAATAATAATATATTATCTATATATGAATGCGTGAAGTGAAAACTTTATACCCCTTTTTAAGCGAATTGCGTGAACAGATGAACGTGAAATTAGTTAAAGTTTAAATGGAGGAGAAGTGCACAACGCTATATTTTAAATATTAAATGCACTAAAAACACATTAAATTAATTAAAGTATACATTACACACACTGCTGCTTGAATGACACACAACATATACACACATGTAAATGAAAATAACGTTTCGCCATCCTTCATTTTACTGTTACGTTCCAATTATCTTTTTTTATTCTCAATTCAATATTTTAACGTGATTTACGTTCCATACCTTACATGCACTTTTAAATTAACTGGTCAAACTGTTGGTTAATTTTATAATGTAATAATATGTAAATTCATAATTTGGATAAATAAATACTTAAATGATAAATAATAAATTTACGAAACCTCTGTAATAATAATTATTGTATTGTCTTATTGTGAATGTCAAAATGAATTATAATCAAATTCCGACCACTAGGCGACTACTAATAAAGTAAGTAGTTAATATAGCAAAATTAAATTAGTAAAATATAGAAGCTTTTTTTTTAAATATCATAGGAGGCAAAGGAACTGGTGCGTCACCTGATGTTAAGTGATCACCACCGTCCATAGACACTTGCAACACCAGAAGAGTCGCGATTGCGTTGCCGCCTGTGTTTTGGGGAGAGGAGTGGAGAAGAGGGAGGGGAAGTGGGCCTCCGGCGCTCTCACTGACCGAACGAAACGGAACAATGCAAGCACTGTTACTTCACTTCGGTTTTCTATGAGAGGTTGGTACTACGTGGCTCTACCACTACTAGTAAGCTGCGTTACAACAAGTTTCTGTGGGGACTTATTAAAGTAATATCTTACGTACAAACTGCATCCAATAAATTTCAAAATCAACATCATTAAGAAACTTGTAGAGAAACTGTTTAAGACACTGATGATAAATCCCACAGTCGAGGATATGAGAATGGCTTTACGCCGGCCATAAGTATCAGCATAGTAGCCCCATGATAACGCGAATATATATCCTGAAACAATAGATATATGTATAACTAACACTGTGTTCAGTGCCCGAACAAAGTTTATAGTGCTTAACAAACTACATGATGTAAGTGCTACAGTGAGATATCACAGGTGGAAAAGTAGTGTTGCAAAGAACATTATAAGATTAGTTACATATGTCAATAAGCCGTTCGATCCGAGCAAATGTAGTTAGTTGGAGGAGCGGAGTAACTCAATCAAGTTAAGTGAGCTTGGCAATGTAACAACTAGAACACTAGAACAAAGGTGAAAAAGGTGGTTTGAAGGTGGTAGAGCCACGCTGAAACTATTATTGGTTTCAGCATTAATGGGTCGGCTCGTCCGGGGTAGTACCACCCTCTCATAGAAACACCGACGTGAAGTAACAGTGCTTGCATTGTTGCGTTTCGTTCGGTCAGTGAGAGCGCCGAAGACCCACTTCCCATCCCCTCTCCTCTTTCCTCTCCCTTTCCCTCCCCTAACCCTTCCCTCCAAAAGATGGCAACGCACTTGCGACTCCTCTGGTGTTGTTAGTGTCCATGAACGGTGGTGATCACTTAACAGCAGGTGACCCGCCTGTTCGTTTGCCACCTATGACATAAAAAAAAAAAAAACAAAATATGTTTTTTTTAACCTCATATATGGTTGTTTTCTTCATTATGAGTGGCTTCTTCAAATCGATTTTTCTGAATGCTTACCAATACTCACTTTGTTATAATATCTTTGATAATATCATAAAAATAATATTTTAACAAAAAATATAAACCGCCTTCGATGTGAAAACCTAATAAGGCACTAAAAAGCGTGAAATTAGAACCGATTTATTATAAACCATTAGAAACCAAATATATATATGCACACTAAAAATGGAAAAATATTTTTTTTTTGCAAAAAAAATAAACCGCCTTCGATGTGAAAACCTAATAAGGCACTAAAAA
>MU159189.1:1446-37011 GCA_015888305.1 Antheraea pernyi
ACCACCGTCCATGGACACTAACAACACCCGAGAAGTCGCAAGTGTGTTGCCACCCTTTGGGGGAAGGATTAGGGGAGGGAGAGGGAGGTGGGCCGCCAGCGCTCTCACTGACCGAACGAAACGCAACAATGCAAGCACTGTTACTTCACGTCGGTTTTCTATGAAAGGGTGGTACTACCCTGGGCGAACCGACCCATTCATGTTGAAACTAGTAATAGTTTCAGCCTGGCTCTACCACCATCAAAAATCTAATTCAATATAGACTATGTTTTTGACACATTTAAATCAAATATATCGTTCATTTTATATTTTATTCGTAATCTTATGCTATGGGGTTCTATATTAGTTAATATTGGTGGGGTTTTCCGTAATATAGTTCGGTTATTGTGTACAAGGAAAGTGGATGGGATAATACCACGGAGCATGGATTCTGAAGTGCCACAAAAACTCACTGGAAAGTTCGAACAAGAGGGCCACCAACCTGTTAGTTCATTGAAAAGAAACTTGATATATCATTACCTACTCGACAATGGCAGTAATAATCTACTTAAAGATTAGTTGCCAAAAATAAAATATAATAATAATAAATAAAAAAAACACAACAGTCATATATCTATCTTCGTAGTTTGGTGTTATTGAAGTGGCTGTTGCATTGAACGTATTCTTCTCGCAATGTTAATATACTTTCAGGTGAAAACTCCAAAAACGTAAATTTTGAGTTTAACTTTGTTTAACTCGGAGATCAAATATGTGTTTTTTAGAAAACGATGAGTGTAAAGTAGGCCTAATACGTTTCAAACATTTGAAAGCTTAAAAGGAATAAAGCGTAAAATAAATAGATATACAGATATACGAAAAACAAAACAAACTAATCAACAGAAATGTTTTTCTTATCGCACCTTTCATTTATAATTGACATAAACAATACTTAAATATCGGCAATGTCCTTACTACAATCAAAATAAATACAAAATAAATCGCAAACATTACTCAGCTAAAAATAAAAGAAAATCATTATTAGATATCGCAGTTTGTTTTAGAAATAACGTTCACTCAATTACACATAATAGCTGTCGTGCCTAGTCGATAGTCTATGGACGGCTGTTGAGGCGACTATTCTATACACAAGTAGTTAGTCCGTCCCAAATGGCTCGTCTATGACGCTGCGGCGGTATTGTGTGACACAGACGACAGGGGGACGTCCATTCTCACAACGCGTTGAGTTCAGACATTAACTCAATCATCGTTGACAGTATTTACCCCAGCTCGTATGTTAAGAAAAATATGCCTTAGTGGCATTGATGAGGGTTTGGGGTTTTTGTTTTATAAGTTGCTGAATGAAGTGCCATAAGCGTTTTTATATAATCTGAGACACCTCTAAATTGTGGCTTAATGTCCACCCTCGGAGTGCGTTATACACCCCAGTGGTAATACTGTTTGACTTTCCTACAGTATTTTCTCAGCCAACTTTGTCAAGTTCGCGGTTCGAATGTCGGGACCGGTATGAAACAACTAGCCTCGCTAGCCGTTACCCGGAACTGGGTTGTTGGGGTTCAAAATTAGCCCTCATTCGCCCCAGCCCGGTAATCAGGGTGCTGCTCACTCGCCACCTCCAGAAGCTTTTAATAGCCCTCCAACTGGTGTCAGAGAGAGATATTGCTTGAAGTACGCCACAGGGAAGATCTCTGACGTGCACACCAAAAATCCCTAATCTTATTACCGAGCCGAGAAGTGGCAAGTTTGATCTCCGCACTTAACTGACAGCAGAGCTTAATTGTCAGTTCTGTGTCTAAATCTTAAATATCATATTATGATATCAGTTGTCTAGTTACTATAATACAGACTTTGCTTAGTTTGGAATTATAGGGCTTTGTGGAAACTTCAATTTGTAAAAAAAATCGCATAAAAGGCTATCTTTAACAATTTATTCCTTTTTGCGTTTGACCACAATCTCATCAATGTTAAAGAACGATGTGTTTAAAAGTGTAAACAGCTGCTGGGATACACCTATACTTTTTTTTATATCATAGGAGGCAAACGAACAGGTGGATCACTTGATGTTAAGTGATTACCACCGTCCATAGACACTTGTAACACCAGAAGAGTCACAAGTACGTTGTCGCCATGTGTTTGTGGGAGGGGGAGTGTGGAAGGGCGGAGGGGTAGGGAGGGGAGGTGGGTGTATCCGTCGCTCTCACTGACCGAACAAAACGCAACAATGCAAGCACTGTTACTTCACGTCGGTTTTCTGCAAGAGGATGACACTACCCCGGTCGAGCCGACCCATTCATTCTGAAACCAGTAAAAGATTGAGCGTGACTCTACCACCTCTATATGAATGAAATATAAAAAATAACCCATATCCTTTTCTGTATCTCGTGAACAGCGAAACAAAGAAACAAACTTAAGTTCCCGTTTATAATATTAGTTATAGGATTAAACAATAAAAAATAAACCACAAAACTTATAATGGTAAATAAATCATAATTAAATTTAGTCTATGTTAAGGTTATTAATATTAGAGGGAATATTATATCAAATGTTTCGTAAAACATAATTGAAATGAAACATACAAGAGTGACACTTAAATGTCTCTATAGCAAAAAAGTTACCCGCTGAATGAAAACATTTTGTTTTGTGTTTTAAACCATTAGGTACATAAGAGAATATGCCAATGAAAATGTTATGACCATGTTAAAAGATTACGTATACATTTAACTCGTTTGAGCTTATCTATTTGGAATATTATTGTTACTCGGTAAATTAGGTCAGAATTCTACCGGTTAGTGTTCATTGAACATCACTATAACCCTAATCTTATTACACACATATTTCATATTTGAAATAAATTATATCATTATTAACCTAATAAGGTAATATTGTATCTACTTATTAAAAACTGGAAGTGCCCGCGGCTACGCACGCATCGCATCTATTACGAATTAATAATTTTCATTTCGTAATTTGTATTTTATTACTTATAAAAGTAATACTGATATTTTTATAGTCTATAAAATCCGGAGTTATATATTTTCTCTGTATTCAAAATTTTATTAAAATCGTTGGTGTATACAAATACAATTCTTTGTTTTTAGTCTGAAATCTAGATAGACAAACAAACGAACGGAGAGACAAACTTTTTTAAATATCAAATTTTAAATTTGCCTTATAATAGATACCACACATAAAATTTAGCAAACAAGAACTCTATTCATACGTAGTTTAAATACAGACAGATTTTTAATATAGATTTACTGGTGGTAGAGCCACGCTGAAACTATTACTGATTTTAGCATGAATGGGTCGGCTCGCCCGGGGTAGTATCAGCCTCTCATAGAACACCGACGTGAAGTAACAGTGCTTGCATTGTTGCGTTTCGTTCGGTCAGCGAGAGCGCCGGAGGCCCACCTCCCCTCCCCTCTCCTCTCCCACTCCCTCCCCTAACCCTTCTCCCCAAATGGTGGCAACGCACTTGCGACTCCTCTGATGTTGTTAGTGTCCATGGACGGTGGTGATCACTTAATAGCAGGTGTTCGTTTGCCACCTATGACATTAAAAAAAAAAGATGCCGAGAAGCATAAGACATGATAATGACAGTTGCTTTAAATGCGATTCATAAGTGAAATACTTTAAAAAAGTCTGTGAATTTTAATTTCAATATTTACTTTATGGAATAAAAAGTCATATATATGTTCATATCATTGAAATGACGTCATCTTGTTACATGTTCAGTTCCTTAAACAAAGGGTTTGGTAGAGTTGGAAGTGACTAGAAACGGCCGTTGAAGACTGTTCATAACAGTGTAATTGTGGTGATTTTAAATTGTACAGTCGATCGGCAAATATAGTATCAGTGCTGTCCGTAAATTACATGTTTTATAAGAGCAAAGCAATAACAGAAATGGCTAAATAGTAACTTCATTATGGCATTGCATCTTATATATCTGCATACATGAACATATGTATGTGTATAACATTATACACGCATAATAAACTAGCACCATTCGAAGTCGATAGGTATTTATGAATTTATAATATCGTTTTGTTCTTGCGAAATACGTAATAGGGGGGTGATGTGAAAAATAGTTTTTAGCTCCAGGAAAAGCCTACCTATACAAAAAGTTACCAAAAGAATCGCTGTTACATGAATTTAGTAACAAATTGTTCGCCGCTAATGATTCGTAACTGGATAGTATTGGTTAGTTCCATTAACTTTAATGGAGTTGATCGCCAGAAGTGTAATGGGTGATTGGATCCCGCGCCGCTGGATTCTGTATTATACAACTAGAGAGGCTTACCTCAATAGAAAATATTCTATTTAATAGAAGTTAAGCGGTAATGATTTTAGCATTATTTGAAGCCAAAATATCCCGAAAGTCATTGATAATCATTTTGTTATTGTCGAGCTGGCTACTCATTTTCGAACTGAAGGGCATTTATAGCTTTATCGGACTTGGTAGTGAGTTCGGAAGACATTTACATGAAATGGTAACTAACGTAAAGTTTCCAAAGTGGTCGAACCTCGACATGAGTTACCTTTACCAACTGTTCATTTGTGCTAACTAACGTACATACGTATATAATTATGTATGCACGTATCGTTATGGATGCACTAACATTAGATATACAGGAGGAGGAGGAAGAGGAGGAGGAGGAGGACCTTGGTCTATGCTGTTTTGCGATGATATTGTTCTTATTGGAGCAAATGCTGTCAAGGTCTAGAAAAGGTTGGGGAAATAGCAAGAAGAATTGGAGAATATTGGTTTAAAGGTTAGTAGAATAAAAACTGAACATATATTCTGAGATTTCTAAGGTTCATCCAATTTTTGTCATATAACATATAATAAATGGTGTAATCCTCATTAGCCTGCCCCAATTTTTGATACTTCGGTTCTGTGATCCCAACGATTTATTGGGCAAGGACATGAGGAATAGGGTAAATACAGGATTGATAAAATGGCGAAAGGTACCGGGAGTAGCTTGTGATCCACGAATGCCGTTGATATTCAAGAGGAAGGTGTATAAAACTATTACAAGGTATGTCGTCGTGCACGAATCTGAGTGCTGGGCTACAAAACAAACGGATGAGAGAAGATTATATATGGCAGAAATACGAATGTTAAAATGGTTGCGTGATGTAAAAAGAAGGGATATGATTAAGAATGAGTATATCACAGGAAATTTGAATACAGTAACAGTGATAGGGAAGTTGAGGAGTAATAGGTTAGCATGGTACAAGCATATTATGAGTAGAGATGAAAGCCATGTAAGTAGAAAAGCTTAGAGTATAAAGGCGAATGAATATAGGCATATAAAGGCCGAAAAAGATAATGATGGATTGTGTGAAAAATGATATGTGTATAAAAGGTGTTAATACTGAGATGACATCTGACAGGGGAGAGTGGAAAAGGAAAACTTGTGGTGCCGACCCTACTTAAGTAGGATAAGGGTAAGAAGATAGGATGTATACACATATTTAGCTAAGTACTGATCGCTAATCGTGGACTAAATATGTAATAATACTTTTCTATTAAAATATAATTATACAATTACAGATCTTATGGCTCAGGGTTAGTAAGCCGTACTTCAGTGAAAGGTTCTCGGGTCCGATCATTGCATATTACTGACTCATATTAGTTCTGTGTTAGAACGTTAAATATAATATATATTGATGTATATTCTTCTTCTACTTACTCAATATAATACAAGTAAGTCTGAGTTTTTGCTGTCAACTTTTCTTGTTTTTAAGATAAATTTGATCAATTCCTCGGAAACAATGCAAAATTTCATAATGATCGATTATGTAGCAAAGATATGAATGCATAAAAAACAAGCAAACTAATATTCACATTTGTAAAATTACTAAGGATTCATTTGTTTATGACTATAGAACAAAATCTGTAACGTATATCCAATGCCAATCCAATCCAATGCTTGAATGTTATTTTAAAGCAAGTTCTGGTATATATATAACGCGTTTGTATGCAAATTTTATTATCAAAATCCGGCCTGATGGAAAACAGTCCCTCACTGTGGGGATTATTAAAGCGAAGACCACTCGAACTTTTGGGCCGACTTGATAACACATCCCTAAATACAAACACCCACTTTGCCGATTACATATTCTGGAAAGTTAGTTATTTCAATTAGATATTTATTTTATGTTATTTACAATCGGCATGTTTTGCAAAAGGATTTGGTTTAAAGACAATCATGTTGAGTGAACATTATAGATGCTCGTTTAAGCAAATTGCCTGACAAAGGGACTCGAACAAACTGTGCCTACATGGGAGGTTCCCTCAGGGCGGCCTCTGGTGGAAGTCGCCTCCACCTCGCCTGCGACGCCTCGCGCCGCGACGACGGATGGCAGGCGCTGCTGCGTCCCTTTCACTAGCTCTCTCACGACCTCCACCTCTTCTTCCACGTCCGTATCCGCGACAGCGTGTCACAAGTACACCTACTGGAACAAATTGACCTAACGATAGCTTTTTAACTTAAGAATGGAACTACAAAGGTAATCGAAAATATCGTTACAATTATATGGTTTCATCGTAATATTTTCTTTCATTGAACGCTCCAGTTCATTGTTGGATTGGAAATCTAGTTAAAATAGTATTTTTTAGTAAAAAATATTTTCGAATGACTACTTAGTTTTTAATATCCCTAAAACGCATGTGGATCGACTGCCAATTAAAGAACGCTTCCAGCAGCCTAAGCATCTTATGGCCATTTAAAGACACCCAAACCGTAGTCTTCAACAGCCAACTACTTTTACACCTAGAACGTTCGCAAAAGAAACTTCCTCTGAAACTGGACTATTTACATTTCAAGGTTTCAGAAAAAGTCACTGCCTGCATTGAAGAACGTGATGGTTGAAAATAGCACTAAGCATCATATCAAACTATTCTTTAAAATACAAGTAAATATATAAAAGGTGGAACAAGTAGACATTTCTTCTGAGACTTACAACTTCGACACCGTTGCAGAGTGTGGAAACATAAACGCTTCTTGCAGCTCGTCTTTGAACTGCTTGAAATCACTACATAGTATAAAACAAAGTCCCCTAGCGCGTCTCTTTGTCTGTCTGTTCGCGATAAACTCAAAAACTATTACACGGATTTTCATGCGGTTTTCACCAGAGCATAAAGTGATTCATGAGGAACATTTTGGTATATATTGTTTTATAATCAGGGCGGGACAACGTCTGCCGGACCCGCTAGTAGTTATATAAAAATGGACTTTTGAGTTATCTTTAACCCATAGTAATTTTATGTGTGCATAATAATTAGAAATAATATTTTAACTCTAATGTTTGTGTACTAAGAAATCGTAAAGAACATTTTGTAGTAAACACTAAGATATATAAATATTACATAGAAAGTTAAACAACTACGTAAAAGTATTAAGGTAAGTGTATTATGATATAGCCTTATATTTATACAATATAATTTGGTCATCGCCGATAAAGTGCCAGGGGATTTAAAACGGACAGTAATTACTAAATTATGAAAAGGATGTGTTTGTTAATTTATTTGACCGAATATGATATTATATACCGTGGTTTCCTATACATATAAATAAGAAAGAATATATAAAGTGCTAGTAATACCAAAATAAATTTTTAAATCTGTTTGTAATATATAAAGTAGTACGTGTGTCTCTTATATCAAACTTAAATTGCTATTTCAACCATACTGTGCTAAATTCTAACCTGCCCTTACTACTTGCTAGTGTAATATTATAAAGTAGATGTACCCGCGGGTTTGCACGCTTTTTTAAAAAATGTTTTAAAGAAATGTAAAAATGTGAGATGTATAATTACAGAAATGCTCTTTCAAAAATATTTGTAAGTACGACACGCACACCACCTATTGTAACATGTAATGTTGTACATTAGATCTGTAAATACTAATAGTGTGCTGAATGAGATTTACCATGAGCAACATATTTGCAACTTCAACCCACTATATAATAAACTCAGTGATCACATACACTATAAAAGAAACTAATGAAAATTTAACACTTTACATTACTTTAAAATGTTATTATATAGATACAATATGCTCCAATATATACATATATATCCAATAAATATCGCCAATACAATTAAGTTTTTGCGACCATATAAAAAGTAATCGCTTGTCTTTTTCGCAAAAAAATCTATCATGGCACGGTAATACATTTCTGGTCTTAATCTTAATAGAAACCTCTTCTATCTTTAAAATTACTACTAATTATAATGTTGATTTGTAAACAATAACTTGATAATTATTTTTTTAGATTAAAAATACAGAATGAGTTGAAGTCTTAAAATTTTACATTAATATATATCAAAATATAAAAGTGTATCTCAAAGCGGGTTTTAATATTTCACAATTATATAATGCTTATTGAATTCGATGCGATATTCTTATACATTGCTAAAATTGCAAAATGGCCGCCATATTGTCCAAAAAGACAGTATAATCCAAATCATATACAAGCATATGATGTTGAATTATATTTATTTTTACAGACCAGGACAGCGCACAACTCTATGCACATGTTTACACTGAACAACATATATTTGATAAATTTTACGCCGTCGAATTACTTATTATAAGCCCAGTAATCTGCCAGTAAAAGTCCCGTAAAAAATGGTCTAATCGTTTTGGAGATAGCACTGCGGACGAAGTCGCGGGTAATAGTGAGGCTAAATTAAAATAGCCTATGTCATCCACTGTAATTTCAGCTATCTGCTAGTGAAATCTCCGTCAAAATCAGTCCAGCTGTTTCGAAGATTAACCGAAACAAACAGATAGACAGAGAGACTGACAAAGATTTTAAAAATTGCATTTTCGTTATCAGTAGTGCGTATATTTTCATCTATCAAGACAGACACTTTTTATTATATGTATAGATTTGAATATGTGTTTGTTAGTTCACAACGCATTGAAGCCATAACTATTCAATTGATCATAATTAAATTATGGCTTAGGCAAGACATAGGCTTTCAATCTGAAAAAAAGGACTATACTCGAGGGATAACGCACATTTACTTTAAAGCAAGCGCAAAAGAAAAGCTAGTAAAATTATAAATACTAGGTACCGTAAATAAAAAAAAAACACATAAAAAAGGTTACGTAAAAACGAGATTTAAAAAACGGATTATTAATTTTGCTTACATTGCTACTAATTGAAATTCAAAAACGCCGGTTCACATTATACGTAATTATTTATTCAGTATAAGAAAATACAAAAGAATTGCAAACAAGCTTTGCATGATTAATGATGGGGCTACAAAAGAGTTGAGCCTAAAAAGTTAATTTCGATTCTAATCTAGTTGCGTTGCAGAAGGAACGTTAAATAAGGTAATGTAATTATGTAGTCATCAGACTCGATCAATCTTGCTTAACTTATGTAATCATTTTCAGGACTGAATTGTAATTACATAGAACTTCTCAGAATAATATTTCTTAGATAATAGCGTAATAACCGATCATGGTATTAAATTGAAAAGTAGTTGACTGTCGTCTGCTTCGTGGGAATATTAAAAAAAAAATTGACAAAGGGTGAATCGAACAAAAAAAATAAGTATTCTAGAAATATCTATTTAAATATCTGTATCAAATGGTTATATGCCAATTCATTTAGTAGTTTTGACGCAATCGAGCCCCAGAGAAACTATATTTTCTTCATATTTGTACTAGCAGGCCCGGTGGACGTTACCCTGTCCGGATCAGAGCGCGTCGCCGTCCACGGGGTCCAATTGTAAATCTAAGCCACTCTTGAATCCACCTGAATCACACACAAAAAATGTAGTAAAACTCTGTCCAGTTATTTAGGAAGAGTTCAGTCACATAAAAATATACAGGTGGTAGAGCTAAGCTAAAGCATTACTGGTTTCAGCATGAATGGGTCGGCTCGCCCGGAGTAGTATCACCCTCTCACAGAAAACCGACGTGAAGAAACAGAGCTTGCATCGTTGCGTTTCGTTCGGTCAGTAAGACCGCCGGAGGCTATGGACTAGATAGCTCATTTATCGAGGAAGGCTATATTTATGAATAATGTTTCAAAATTGGATTTTTTTTCCTTTTGAGAGCTTTTGCTGCGTGTTAGCGTTAGCCCAAAGTAACTATTTCAGGCGAACGAAGTCGCGTGCAGAAGATAGTAATATAAAGATACGTATAGACGAACCGTTACTTGAGAATTAGATATTCTGAAAATGGTTTCATTATTTCATTAGGTTTACATGTCTTTATCTGAATTAGTTTTGGATTGGGTTTTATTTTTTAGAATTGTAGATTTCTTATTATTACTTAATCCCTTATAACTCTTTTACCGGTTTAATGTTACATTTTATATGAGCTGCCTTTTTACATTATAGGGGGCAAACGAACAGGTGGGTCACCTGATGGTAAGTGATCACCGCCGTCCATAGACACCAGCAACACCAGGGGAGTCGCAAGTGCGTTGCCGGCCTGTGTTTGAGGGACGGGGAGTGGGGGCAGGGAGAGGGGGAGGCTCTCACTGACCAAACGAAACACAACAGTGCAAGCACTGTTACTTCACATCGGTTTTCTGTACTACCCCAGAGGACGTCGGTTTTCTGTAAGAGGGTGGTACTACCCCGGACGAGCCAACCCATTCATACTGAAACAATAATAGATTCAGCGTGGCTCTACCACCTTCAAAAGCTATGACATTTTTTCTATCTACCTGTAAAACTAACGTCAAAATTGATTCAGTTGTTCCGGAGGTTAAACTAGACGAACAACAGTCATTTAAATATTATTTATATCTATCGATAATCAGATGTTAAATTATATTTAAAAAATAATAAAGGTATGAAATGAGCAGTGCATTTATAATACAACTAAAGTTTTGTTGAATCTAGCTACGGAAACTTCAATAGCAGAAAACATTTTCAACCATAAATTTACACAAGAAAGTAGTACTGTGCGGGCTTTCAAAAAATTTTATGAAAATTAAATGAAATTTCTTTGAACTACTTTCACGGACGTTATTCCAAAGGTCGGACTGTTTGGTCCACGTTGGCCTTTCATTTTTAATATGCATATTGCGGGTATGAAAAGCGCCATTCAGGGTTCACAATTTTGGTTTACCCCTTATCACTCACTATTATGTTGGGATTTTATTTAGCCTTCCGTCCCGTTATATTTGAAATATAAGTATTATTGGAATGCGCTATTTATCGTAACGTAGGTTTAAATATTATCTAATAACTCATCTTAGAAACTAATAGGGTTGTCACATGTTCTGTACAAAAAATAAAATATCAAAAAATTAAATCGTCATGTGGTAATTTTTTTATCATTGAATCGGTATACCATCTTAGAGATTAGGGAACTTAATGCTTCATAGTAACCTTTGTATACTTCTTTACGATTTCTTGAACTTGATGAATAAAAAATTTACCATCAAATAATTCGAAGATCTTGCAAAGCATATAGTGATTTATAAAGTTAACTTTGGGATTACTCTGACTCCCTTACTTGTATCTAAATCATAACATGATTAACCTATGTGACTATATCTAAGAGGACTTTATAATATTTAACTTATGAAAAAACTAAAACCGTATATGTCGGAACACGTGGCGGGTGCCAGAGAATTCTCTCGGCATGATCCATCACAAAAATGATATTAATGAGAACTAAAATATAATTTCTTTCTCCCCAACATAACCCCACAATAATCCTCCATAGAATGCCTCCAACTTGTTTGTAACTCAACTCACTAAACCACCCCGTTGTAATAATATCGTCATATCTCAACATAAAATAATAATTAACTCACTAAACCACCCCATCATTCAATTAATTTACTATTGATTCTGACTATCACCCAGTCATAATAATATTGTGACTCAACACCAAATAATAATCAATTACTATGAATTCAGACCATTTGGAACAGTAGATAACCAATTAATTAGTTACAAATAATAACTAATTCGTTTGCACAAATTAATTATTCAGTGTCTAGGTTAAGCGATTCGCACAGTACGTGTGTACCGCACGACGCCAGAGCCAAGACTGACTTAACAGCTTTTTTTTTAACTGACTACGCTATTGACCTGGTAAGGTCTTTACAGCTTCACCGGACTACAAGCGGACTACGACTTAACAGCTTTTTTTTTTCTCGAACTGACTACGCTATTGGCCTTTTTGGAGGCCTCTACAGCTTCACCGGACTACTAAGGCGAGCGCTTAAGGCACTCAGCCGATTTTATTCTGGTAACTAGCTCAAGGGTGCACGGCACACCTCGGCTTGGCCGTTACCTGTTGCATGCAATTCGCGATCTATCTTAGCTAACCTAAGTTAAGCTAAACTATTCATACAGATATGAGTTATTGAAACATGCATGTGTACCAGGCATGCGTGTCTCAATAACTCTTATGTGTATTTTGTGTCGGAAAATTTTCTGAACTATTTCAGTTCGATACGGGTAAAAAGAAAAAGAAAAAACCCATCCACTTTTTATGTGTAAGCGTGTGAGCTTGCACGTGTGTGGAGGTGATATGTGTAGTGTTGTTACGACTTAACAGCGGTCGCTCCGCTCCTTTTATACCAAAACAAGTCTAGTAGTAGTGACCGAATCACGCGATGAATGTAGGTAGGCGCCGATATATATCATCGTAACATATCAGTGATAGATATAAATTGCATGGTATAAAAATATTTAGTCTAGTTCCATTATCCAGGGATAAAACAGAGAAATACCTTTGTATAAGCTAAAAACCGCCCACGTGTCCTCTTAAAATCTATGAGCTATAAACATAATACAAAATACAAGAAATGCTTAGGATGGATGCTACTATTATATTTCTTCGAACTTAATAATACATGGAGTCATTGAAAAATATAGCTGAACTGAGGCTGTGAAAGTCGAATAGTAAAATTCAATTGTGTCAAGCGATCTCTCGCCCATCACTGTCTCTGAGATGAGTCTGTAATTAAATCCAGCGCAGTTCGCCGCTGCTGGCGCTGCCTCAATCAATTTTCTATCAATTTGTAGCTTTTATACGTTTTTATTACGTCGGCCTTTTTTTAATTAAATATCGCTGAAGTGTACATTTTTATAAATAAAAATGTTCTTGCCGATAACGACGTTAATATTCCAATGTTTACGTTCCGTTGGTTATATTAAAAATGTTATCAGCGGACGTTAAAGAAAAATATCGTGAAAAACTGTTTAGAAACATTTTGTAATAATGCGGGTTCGACTTCAACGGAGATGAGTTTGAAGATTCTCACGTATGTAGACCTTGATAGCCTCAGTAAACACTGATCGTCGTTTCGGTTAGCACTGACGGTGTTTGAAAATACAGAACTAATTATCTATCTGTGTATGAATTTACATGTAATCCACTAAGTACACAAAATGTGATACCACATATATATCGTATGTGTTGTATTTATATTAGGAGCGGAGGGCGTTCATGACTTTCTTTAATAATATTTAGTGATGCATATGTGTTATGTGATATCATGCCATCACATTCGCCTTATTCTACGTTTGTAGAAAAAACGACACTGACAATAGAAAAAAGGTATTTAATACATTGAAAGTTATAATATAAACAACAAATATAAGAAACAAAATGTTGACTATAGTTAACTTCAGGGTTCGTGAAGCGTGCATCGTAAAAATTTACTCTCATCATTTTTCCCTAACGCGCCAAAAGAAGTATAACTTCAAAAATATTGTTGTATGTACAGACAATATTATAAAACAATTATTAGTATTGAAATGTACATAATTAAGGGACACAAGTCTTATTTAATTTCAAATCTATAAACCTCCTCGACAAACCGGAATGACGAATTAATTAAATTTAATGTTGTACATTGTTCTAAGCGTAATTCGTTACAATCGGGATTGTTACAGTTCTCCCTAGAGAGCTTTGAGAAAAATTGTCGCTAACGAGCTTGCTCACCCTACCTCCCTACTTTTAATCCACACCACCCCTCCTTTATCCGTAGCACTTTAAAACCCTTTTGCGATTTTCTGCAGGAAGGATTATCATGAAAAATTGAAAGGAACGTTTTATTTATTGTCCGCCATTATCAACCATCGTTAATTTAAACAAAAAGGAACCGTTTACTTGAATAATATTGGACGACATTAAAATAGGAAACAATTTTATAATACACATACTAATCCAATTTATATACGTTTTTAAAAATCCCATTAAAAGTAATAAGTATAGATATATTGTGTTTCGATTCGTCTCAGTTGAGTCTATATTAAAATAGAACTTATGACTTTATGTATCTATGCATATAAATAAAACTGAATTATTTGTTGTTTGTCAGGGCTTATCTCTGCAATGGCAAAGTCGCTTTTGATGAAATTTATTCCGACAAATCTATGTTAAACTTTTCAGAGTATAGTACTCTCTATATTTATCATTACGATTCTTATATGACTTAAACTATTGGGGCCGGTATCATAGAGTAGTTTTGATCGCATAGTTCATCGCGACAATATTGAATAGTTAATCGAGAAGTCTTCATCGTCAGTAGTAGTGCTCTGTTGGCTCGGGGACGCGGTCATTATACGAGAACCACGGTGTTTTCTTGCGACCACCCCGACCTCCGCTTCGTAATCCACCACCTTCATCGGCTGACTCGTGCATCATTGCACATCACCGAGGCTCCTTCAAGACATCCACCGGCATCCGACTGTCGCCACCGAGGCGGGCTACCGGCGCTCTCGCTACCACCTTCGAGAGTTCTACGCCCGCCCACTGCCGGGGAACGTCGCCTCGCCTCACGTCTCAACTACTCTATGTTACTATGAGAAGTGCAATGAAACTATTCTATGTTCCTACGATGCCTTGTGCAATCAAACTACCATGTTATGTACCGCGCGGACGTGCTTATAAGCAAATCGGGCCGGCGACTAACGGTACCCCGCCGTCGTGACTCTATACGTTGGCTCGGATATCGCGTTCCTATTTATTTATCATATTTTTATATATCAAATATCTATAATATCAATTTCTTATCATCTATTTGCATGCAATCTATACTATAAAATTTACATCTTATATCTATCTTACATATGAATAAAGCTATCTCTATATTAAGTGCCGGTTTGCACTAAACTCTATATTCTATTCTATAATTCTATATAACTCTATAATAATCTTATTACATAAACCTTAACTTATATTCATATGTAAATCTATTTTCAGTGTGTTATTTACATCGATCTGTATAGGGTGACATAATTAATCTCTATATATTATATTCACATTCACATTTACTCTATATATTACATATCGTTACGTTATGTTCGCCAGTAATACATATATATTCCTTGTTATAATATTAATTTCATTCATATTTTATTTCACAACGATACATAATAAAATTAGAAATTTCTGTTTACAACGCCGTTGCGTGAGAACCTGTAGGTTCTTTACTGTAAAAGCCATAAAATCCCGTTGGAGTTACATCTTTCGACAATTGTTTGTACAATTACCCTAAAATAAAATATATTGCTTTATTGGGCTCGTTCGGATACCGTAACGTCTTAACAAATATTATCAATGGACTCTATTCAAGTATATTGCTTTTTGCTTTATTCAAAGGCAAAATCCACCACCTAGTCTCTAGGAAATAGTATTACAAAGGGCAGCCGGCATAAAATTTGTCCTTGTCCATATAATTATTAAATCTCTTAAAAACCTTTGTAATTACTAAAATCCTGAGATAAAAGACGTCCGTTACGAGTAACCGTTGTAAAATTTGTACCTCTATAACCATTACGTTTGTCTATATTAAATTATACAATCTTCCATATTTGCCGTTCTATATGATCGTATAATTCTCGTAACGTAATATTCAATAGTATATAACGTGTGTAATGCTATTATGTTCTCTCTACGAATGTTTCCATACACACACGTTATATGTTCCATACGGTATAATTTTAATCTATTCTATCATGTAATTCCCTACTTAATGCGAATGTAATCTATAAGTCACCCTATACTAACACATAATTCTATATAATCCATAATTCAGTATTCCTATGCATGCATAAGTCCTTTTGATATCAAATTTGGTCTAAGAAGGTTACACGCTAAATCTGGAGAGCGACTAGCTTTCATGTGTATTCTATTGGTTCCCACTTTTGGCAAAATAGTTAAAGATGCTAGCTAGCTAGTAGTATTAGTGAATACCCTACCACGTTTTCATGGATTTATCACGAAGTTTTCATTCATAAAAAGCTTGGGTTCGTTGCAGAATTGGAATCTACATTGATCGACTTGGTATCTGAACATGCTATTGGAAAGTGATACTCGAAAGGTATATATATGAAAAAGTGATGATGGTAGAGAATTGACTTTTTAAGTGCAGCTAAGCATACTTAAGTTCATTAGATAATGTGAAAACAATTTTCTAGTAGTAAGTAACCTAGTGAGGACTAAAAATGCTTCGCTGATTCTGTAAAGCAGGGGTGTTCAAATTTGAACTGCTAGCGATCCACCTGAATATTGTTAGACTACGATCAATCTGTTATACGGGATTGAATGGAGTCGCAGACATCAACTAGTTTTAAACAAACATAAAAACATATAAAATCCAATCTCATTATTCCTATAAATGATACTATTATTTTAATTTACATTCTTGTACTATTAAAAAGAACATTGTCGCTTGTATTGTGAAAGCGAGATATTCGAATGAATATAAAATAGGCAAATTGGTACGCTGAGTGTGTCGTCTTTCAAGAGCATTCAGCATCATTAGCGATTTTCCATTCGACTGATTCGGTAAAAGACGAGAAAAGACGTTCGGAATACTTTATTCTTATTGTAAACTAAATTTTGTTCGTTGGTTTGCGTGTATAATTTTGTTCGCTACAACAATTTTTTCTATATTGAGAAATTGAGACAAGGTCAAGATATAAACAGATTATACTATATAAGTCTTTTAATAACATATTATTTTACCCGAGCAAAATAATCTTGACCTATCTCTTGAGAACGGTATTATTTTTGTGAATGACTCATTTTTCTGGTGGGTTGAATGATCGGTCAAGTACTTCTTAAGGCGTGAAAGCGTAACGGATAAAATTTACATTCCCGTATATAATATTCGATAAGATACATTTTCGATTATAGAAAAAATAAATTTATTTATTTTTTCTAAATTAAATCCATAATTTTTTTTTCTTTTAGATACATTTTCTATAGGGATTAATTCTTCTTCCTATTTTTCTTACTTTTATCCCATCTAAATAGGATTGCCACAATATGTTTTCCCTTTCCACATTCCTCTATCATCTCAGTATACATACCCATACCACTTTTCACACATTCCATCTATACCTTTTTTGGTCTTTCTTTACTCCCATATCCGTCCACCTTCATACTCAAGACATTTCTAGTTACAAGACTTTCATTTCTTCTCATAATATACACGTACCATGCTAGCCTATTATACCTCTACTTGTCTGTCCTCTGTCATTGGTCACTGGTGTTATTTTCAAACTTCCTCTGACATAATCTTATCCATTCTAGTTATTCTAGATACACCACATACCCATCTTGACATTTGCATCTCCGACCACGACTTTCTCATCCGTGTTTTTTGTAACCCAGCATTGGGATCCATATAATAATCCTAATATGACTGGATTAACATTTATGATATTCAAACCTTAAATTTTGTAACATACGGTCTCAGCTTTATACGAAATAGTTAAAAACAGCTACATCGTTAGGCTTTTGAAGCAGTTATATTAAAATTTGTCACGTAAACTTTTACCTCCGACTGAGAATGTAAGAACTTTCCACTCAGTGGGTCGTAATTGTAATCGACCACTTTTCCTCCATTACAGGGGATGCTCGGCTAATGGCGGCTACTTTGGTCCGCTGCGGCCGCACTTTGTTCAAGTCATGGCTTGACGCGGCCGACCCCAGATTGCTTCTGTCAATATTATACTAATGTTAAAGGTTGTTATAACTTCATTCTCGAGATTGGATATTTCTTTATGCTCTTATTGTTTAATTAATAATAACGTTATAAATGTTTGTTGATAGTGACGTAGAAAATGATTTTGAAACTTTAAACCGAAATTCAATTGAAGCGATGTTCGTATGATGAATAGCATAGTTGGATACTGCGTCGATCGGTGTAGATTCAAATTTTTTTTTTTTTTTATGTTTTACAGATACGCGCTTAGCCACGATCTCACCTGATGGTAAGTGATGATGAAGCTGACGATGGATTGCGCTTACCTGCTAAATGCCTGTTCACTCTACTCTTGAATACTCCCAAGTTGTATGATGATGGGAAGACAGACGCCGGGAGTGAATTCCAGACCTTAGCCGTACGTATAATAAATGTGGAAGCAAATCGCTTCGTACGAATCTCAGGAATATCAACTACATAAGGGTGGAAACCCTCACGGCGTCTGTCGTCCTCTGATGGAATGGGGACGGTGGAATTAAATCATGTAATTCCTGTGCAAACTCTCCAAAGTGTAACTTATAAAACACTGAGAGACAAGCCACTTGCCGTCGATGCTGTAAATTGAGCATTCTTGTCTCCCACAGCGCTTCATCACCTACAAGCCGACGGTAATCTACCTAATCAGCCAGGACGGTAAGGTTTTTGCTGGTTGCCCTCAAGTTGAAAATCTATCAATAAGCATCTGTTGGTGTGTTCCAGCAGCTGCGATTAAGAGCCTGACCTCCTTTATCCTTAACATGTTTCCGATCTTAGATCACATCGTAAAATGAAGTATTAAAAGAAAGGCTTAAGATATTAGGTAAACGGTGCGAAATTCTCGGAAGCTTTACGTTACTATGAACATGACGGCCTAGCGTAACATACGTAGAAAATGTCGTTACGGAAACCGCACCTCTACGGGTGACACTGCCGCGCCGGTCGTTATATGCGCCCCGGAGTGTAATTACGTTGGCACCGTATATACAATTCTACGTATATATGTTGATTCCTTTAGAATATTCGTCAGGTTATATTGAAGCAAACAATGTTATGATACTATTAGTATTTAGTAGTGAAAATAGATGAATGTTTGTTACTATTTCACCCAAAAACTACTGAACTTATATTGTTAAAAGTTTACAGTATTATAGCTGATCTATTATACATCAGAATATTATACCAGGTGTTAAGCTAGTCACTTACAGTATTCTAAATCAAATCAAATCAAAAATACTTTATTCAGTTTAGGCCCTAATAAGGCACTTATGAACGTCAAACACTACTACCGGTTTAGAAAACAACCCATCGAGAAGAACCGGCAAGAAACTCGATCGAGTACAATTTTTAAACATATATTTCCAATACATTATACAATGCTTTTAGTGGATGCACAGAGAGGAGTCAATTCCTGACATCACTATCATTCACATACTGATCCACTCTATGATATCCTTTTGAAATTAAAACCCGTTTGACATGGCGCTTAAATTTACAGTCCGGTAAATCTGTAACATGCTTTGGGACTAAGAGATGATAGTTCATGGTTATATTTAACATAATAATATCAAAACATATACTAATAAACAACAAAGAGAAAATAAGTTAAAGTTTGTTCTAAAAGTATAAACACAAACGTAATAAACCTAGGTGCAATGTCTGGAGCCGAAAGCTGCAAGAAGCGACCCGGATTTAATAACTTTCGATAATAACAAGGACAATAAACCCTTTTGTTTTGTTCATGGCGTTCCCACGTTTACTTTCTTACTAAATTAGATCCTATAATTAATGCAGATAAGACACGTATTTGTAATGTAACTATAATACCTATTAACTAAACAAACGTTCGTGGTGTTATTCTTGCACTTATTGTTCGTTCGTGTAAAACGATTAAAATGATATTTCACAAGCTCGTACTTTGCATCGGTTATAAAAACGTCGTGTTTCAACACTTCAATATCCATTACCGCATGATAGCTTGCTGCGCGTTGCAGTGCTGTGCAAACAACGGCGCGAGCGAGCGACATCGCAGTGTCAGCGGCTCGCAGCCGCCCTAAGTCACAAGCTTTTCCCCCGAATCTATACTAAATTTCTACATAATAAAGCTGAAGAGTTGGTTTGCTTGAACACGCTAATCTAAGGAACTACTGGTCCAATTTGAAAAAAAAAACTAATAAACGGATTTTCATGCGGTTTCACCAGTAGATAAAATGATTCATGGGGAAGATTTAGGTATATGATTGGTCAAAGTTCTTTTTATTATCAGGGCAGGATAACATCCGCCGGGCCTGCTAATAAATTTATAAAATTAAGGGAGTTTAAAGATCATAACTAATACAAAAAATATAAGACCAAAATGTAGTAAATCGCATTAAAATTTAATAAAGCTAATCCAGTTTAGTTTTGAAGCTACGATGTGTTTTGATACCGTGTCCATTGAACTAAGTTAGAATGCTGCAATGAACTGGAGCGTTTGATGCTCGTGGTAGGGGTTTTTCTAATGTCCACTTGAGTAGTTACCTACCACCTTCAAGTTCACAATATGTCGTTAAGAACCTATAGGTGTATTCCTGCAACTGCACTCAAGAGCCAGCCTTCCTCTAGATTTCACATGTTACCCATCTTAAACCGTATAATTTTTTAACAATAAAGTGAGATCGATGCTAAACTTTATATATAAACTAGCGGATTCGGCAGACGTTGTCCCGCCCTGATTATAAAAAAATCATATATAACAAATTATATATTAAAACCTTTCTCATCAATCACTCTATCCACTAGTGAAAACCGCATGAAAATCTATTCAGTAGTTTTTTAGCTTATCGCGAACAGACAGACAGATGCGTTGGGGGACTTTGTTTTATACTATGTAATGAAATGATAGTTCATAGATATAAAATATGCAATATAAAATATGGAATTATTTAACTTTTGTTATCAATAGTACAAAGATTATTGTTCAATATAAATGTATGCTAATAAAGGAATATAAAAAATATTTTAGATTAAAAAAAGAATAAAAATTATGTAAAAATTTGTAAAGGTACAAAGGTAGGTCAAAGATCGCACGTCATGGAACTTTGCACCACAACATCAAACATGATGAGCTCTCTCCCAAGCTATGCTAAAATAATTAACAATTTTCTGATTACTGTGAACTTTATTTTATTGAAAACGGAACACTCGTCTTATATTAACTTAATCTTTCATTTTTTTAACTACAAAGCAAACGTTAAACAACTTTCTAGCTCCGTTAAAATGATTAACTTTTTCCATTTACAGAATTACTCAAACTAAATGTAATTAAATAATTTTTATATCAAATCAATACAAGCTGAGAATCGAGTCGGACGTAATATAGTCATGGGTTTAAAATTTTTGAAACAAATTATATTGATTGAAAATGTACTGTGTGTGTATAGGAATTATTCATGTTTTGGTAAAATCACCCGTGTGTTAATAAATATTAGAATGGCATTCGTTTGTTTCTTGGCGATATACGATATCGCTATCCGACTGATACATGTTGGTAGTGATGCAAAAAAAAGTGAAGCGCTCTACTGCTATTTAATTTTGAGCGATTCTATAATTCTTATTTTAATAGCACGGTTCAGTTCGAGAAAGTTTCAGAAGCTACGAGGTCGCATTAACGCTCACTACAATTATTTCGACAACAACAATGAAAGCTTAAAAGATATCTCATACAAAATATTAACTTTGATGCTGATAATTAACATGGTAAAAGTCTGCATTTCTGTTTATTTTTTTGTATTGCACACTTTTATACGTTTCAAGACTGTAGATTTACTCCTTACTTATTTGTTGGAATTGAATTTGTTTATGTGCGATTTACGTTATATTTTTGAAGTTATTGTCATATATTCCATACTTTGTATATTATCCCAACAATTGGATGATATAACGAAAAGTGTAGTCACAGAAGTAGATAAACAGCTATCCAAAGATCACAACGAAAGGGAACAAACGATGACTTGCAAAGAACGGTACAAAATGTTTAATAAATGGTCCGCAGCGTATATAAATATTCAAGAGTGTTCCACGTTATTTAATTCTATTTTTGGAATGCAGGTACTCCTGAAATTGATTCGTTCATAATATTTTGTTGTCTTCTAACGTATGAAGTTTAATTTTATTATATTTATTTTCAGTTAACGTTTATGATAACAACAACTAATCTGTTCTACATTATTCTTCTATATCGTATGACTATTTTTAGTGTTGCGGTAAGTTTTCTAGTAATGTGAGTTATTTCATATTTTCGCATTTTCAGTTCTGCGTGTAGTTGAATGTAGAATTATTCCAAATGAGATTTTCTATATGATATTTTAAAATAAACAAGTTTTTTTTAATATAGCATTTATACACAGTATGCAGTAAGTAGTAAATAAGCGTGTAGTCTCTCTGATACTAAGTTGTCACGGCAGTCTATAGGCTTAAAAAAGGGTGACAATACTTTTTGAGCCTAGTTAAAATTTTGAGCATCGCGTTGGGTTACTTCAAGTACAAGTGCCTATCGCCAACATTACTCAAGTCCGCGACTCTTAATTTCACTATACAGAAAATTCCTCACCATGTAAGGCTTGATTCTTAGTACAAGAGATACCGTTTTAGAGGAACAAGGAAAAATAGCATATATTTACTTAAGTAATTACTTCTTTTTTTTATTTATTTAAAGGGCGACTTCACACCTTGGAGACAAGCTGCATATATAGCATCGTTCTCATTGTTCCTACTGGTATTGTATATGCTTTCTCGAGCCGCCCAGCGTCTACACAATAACACGCATGTACTGAAACGCAAACTGTGTAAACTTCTTTTATTTTCTGTAATAGTATTGCATGATGATAATCTGTCGGTCCTCGTCTTTATGTTAAATGACAAATACCATCGCGAAATCTACTAAATATCTTAGTCAGAAGCATTGACAGTAATAATTAATAAGTATCGAGTTTTTGTTAAAGGTAATATACGTTTAACACATCTAGGTGGTAGAGCCACGCTGAAGCTATTACTGGTTTCAGCATGAATAGGTCGGCTCGCCCAGGGTACTACCACTCTTCTCATAGAAAACCGACGTGAAGTAACAGTGCTTGCATTGTTGCGTTTCGTTCGGTCAGTGAGAGCGCCGGAGGCCCACCTCCCCTCTCCTCTCCCCCCTCACTTCCTTTCCCCCAAATACAAGCTGGCAGCGCACTTTCGACTTCCCTGGTGTTGTTAGTGATTATGGACGGTGGTGATCACATGTTCGTTTGTCTGCTATGACATTAAAAAAAATTTGTAATACTTTATAGGTTTTTGCGTTCGACCACAATCTCACCTATTGTTAAATGACAATGTGGTACAAGATGATAAACACACTAAATCTATAGGCTAACTCTCAAGTGTTGCTGCCGCTACATACCCTATAGGCGCTTGGAGACAGATTAACTTGAGGATCGTAGCTAGCCAAGGGCGCCAAGAAAAATACCTTTTTTGTCATGGGGAAATGGATATCCATCCCGCCAGGCAGCAGTGCATGGATATGCCCGAGTCGCACGGACTAAAACCCCGTGTTACCTTCTTACGCCTTTTGGCCGGTGGAGCAGGGACTGCCTAATCGGCACTACGTCTGCTCCTCCGACAGGCGTTGCCCCCTATGAAGAGGCCCCACCTACGGTCTGAGGGGTCAAGATGGAAAAAGCAAGAAAAAGGCCTACCACCCTGCCATGATTTCATCAATATGCTTTCCTTCACTTAGAACTCCAAATCGTTCGCAAATATTCGAACCTACGGCAATAGACTCAGTATCCCAAGACGGTACACACTGAACTATTACTACTTCAGTTAGTAGTGAAAGGGGTAAAAAAACATTGAATCACCTTTGGATAGTAATAAATTGCTTTGAACAAGCGCTTTTCAATTGCACTTGAATCATCCCGCCTTGCTTTACTCACTATAATCACTTGGCAAAATACAGCATACAGGTTATTTTCACGTTTGTCTATAGTATACTGAAATTATTTTCTAGCTCCAGGGTGTTACAGAGCTACGAAAGATCTCCTCAGGCTTGTGAAGGTGCGGCCGATTTATACACGCGCCTTCGGATCTATAAACATTGATATGACCTTACTGCCTACTTGTGGGGCTTTATGCGCTTCTTATACTATAGTAATATTACAATTCAATGGTGTATTTTAAGTAATGTAAATAATATAAAACATAAGAATTTTTAGCACTGTCGTTTACTTCTTTGAGAAAATATATAATATGTCCATCACAATTTCAGTAGAGCGTTAATGTTATAGGAATTATAGTTATGGTATTTGAAAATGTATTTAAATTATTAATAATGTGTGTCTAACATTCAGAAATAATAAACTGGCATAAATAAAATGTATTTTATTTATAGAAATAAATATTAATTAATACAATTTTTCTTCGAACTACGCCATTGCCCTAGCAAGGTCTTAACAGCTTCATCGAACATCTGTGGTTACGTGGGCGTAACTTTATTTATACGCGTCGTCCATATGGACAGGCCGTGCTGTTCATAACGGTACCAATGGGTGAACGGTGGCGTCGAGTTAAATTTAACGAAAGTAATGGACATTAAAATTTTTAAAAGGTAAATCTTTTGGCTGAATAAAGGCGCATATCAATATTTCATATGACGGCAAAGAAACTACTTGGCGCCCAACTGCATTTATATAGAAAATAACTATTTTGTATTAATTAACTATAAAGAGTACTTGTCAGTGCACCCTTGCCGTTTTAACCTGTCGGAGCAAATTAGATTCCGTGGCGATGCTCCGTGTGAACGAATTATGCAAATCGAGTTATCTGTTTTCCAGCGTCCAGTTAATTCAGCTCTTTCTATATTATTCGCATAGTGGCTGCACGGAAACTGTAATTTTAGCACTTTAATGAGTAACATTAAAAGAATTTAAAAAATACGCCATATTGGACTGGAATTCCATTCAACAAATGCTTCATATACTTTCACTGGTATTACCTTTATTTAAGACTTTCTTTTTAACAATATAGCATACATTTTCTATAGGGTTTAAATCCGGACTATTTGCTGGCCCGTCTAAAACGGATATAGCTCATTTCAAATTTTTTATAATGTATAAATTAAATATGTGGCATGAAATAAAAGGCGTTTTTTTTTATTTTAATGAGTCACCTTCATCGGATAGAAAATCGTTTTGTTATATTAGGTTAGAAATATATCAGTGTGACATGATACTCCATCGAGTGTACATACGTGCTCTCTATGGACGTACTTATAGTTGCTGCGTGAAGGTCATGGATATGTCATTTTTTCAACCGAACAATCTGTATAGATGATATACACATAATGATGTATTAATTACGATATAACTAGCAACGTTGCCCGCCTTGATAATTTAGTAGATTTTATCGCAGAGAGACATGGCAGAGGACTTTGTTTTATAATATGTAGGAATGTTGGTTATTCACATGAATCCTAACTAATATTATAAATGAAAAAGTGGGTTTGTTTGTTACTCTTTCACGTCTTAACAACTCAATCGATCCTCATACATTTTTTTATCCAGTTGTAAAAATGTGCTATAACCGTGGATACCTCAAATCTATATATGTATATATATGGTGGTCGTATAATTAGAAACACTACCAACTTGACGAGATGATTCTCTGGTCATCAGGCGAAAAAACTTCATTTTTAATCTGGTTGGAGTCTTTATTAGCAACTATTGGGTATTTTTTAGCGACACGAATAATTAGCGTGTCTTCTCTGGAAGAGGTTTTTCTTGGCCGAGCCTTCCTAAGAACATTTTCAACAGTTCAATGAGTTTTATAATAATCAATTGCATTAAAAAGTATTTCAATGTTACATTATGGACAAAGATTTAAATCAGTTTTAAGGTATGAATAACAATGGTCAACTAATTAGAAACAACAACAACAAAGTATATAAATAACAATATTTTTTTAAGTATTAGTAATTAGTATTGTTATTTAAGAAATAGCTACTATCCACAGCCTACCAATAGGATTCTCCAATTTCAAAAAAAGAACAAGTTATAGATGCTTTTTTAAATGTTTCTAATTTTTGAACTAACTTCACACAGCACAACAACAGCTTCACCAGACTACTACGGCGAGCGCTTAAGGCACTCAGGCGATTTTATTTTGACAACTAGCTCAAGGGTGCGCGGCACACCTCGGCTTTGGCTGTTGCCTGATACATGCAATTCGCGACCTATGTGAGCTAACCTAAGCTAAGCTAACTATTCATACATATATGAGTTGTTGAAACATATATGTGTACCAAGCATACCATTAATGTTACCGCCTCCGTGCTAGTTATAATTAAAGTCATTGTTTACAGAACGTCTAATATAGCGCTTTCATCGGAATTTACCATATATATTTTTGTTTCATCTGAAAATAACACTTTTTTCCATTCTCGTATCGTTCAATTACATATTTTTAGCGAATAATAATCGCTTCTCTCGATGTTGCTTGGTAAGAAGCGGTACCTTTCGAGATATTCTTCCAAACAATTTAGCTTCCACTAATCTTCGGCGTATCAGCCTTGACGAGATGTTACTCGGGTCATCAAGCGAAAAAACTTCATTTTTAATCTGGTTGGAGCCTTTAATTGGGTCTTTTAGCAACACGAATGATTAGCGTGTCTTCTCTGGGAGAGGTTTTTCTTGGCCGAGCTTTCCTAAGAACATTTTCAACAGTTCCATGTATTTTATAATAATCAATTGCATTAAAAAGTTTCTTAACACAACAATTTAAATGCTCAGCTATTCTTCTCTACGCCCACTATGATATGATATGATCTTTATGTAAATTAACAATAATATGCCTAATTGACGCGTTACGACTTTAATTTTTGCCCATTTTGAACAAAATAAAATTCAGATTAAATTTTCAATTGCCGCCAAAATAATAGAAAAAGCCAAGAAAGAAATGTTATTCTCCAATTTCAAAAAAAGAACAAGATATGGATGCTTTTTTAAATGTTTCTAATTAGGCGTCCAAGCGGCCAGTAACAGAAAATAAACACCTACATGTATAAGACTCATTTTGTAATTAAAAGTAAGATGTGTTTTATAATTTATGCATTTAATGAGTTTTTTATTTGTGTGGGTATATTATTGCATGATTATTTTTACCTTTAAACGAGCAATTCTTGTATATTTCTCTATTGTTATATATTCAGGATCTCGGAAACGGCAGCAGCGATTTCCGTGTAACTTAGTATGTAGGTGGTTTCGGGGACGATAAATCGGTCTAGGATAAACTTTTTTATCTTAGTTTTTAGGCAATGAAAAAATATAGCTAGAATATAAAGGTAAATTTCGTTGACGCTGTCAAAACAAAAATAGCACAAATGGAAATCGGCTGCTTCGAAAATCCGTCTAACCCTAGTCCGAATCCGAGTGAGACCAAAAGAGAGTTATCTTTTTTAATATTTTTTTTTATATAACATGCTAATTTTGTGTTGCAAACCTAACAGTTTATTTTAATTTAAAAATGTTTTTAAAGAACCGAGCTGGGCTCGGTCGTCCAGGTACTTAATTATTGAATGTGTATATATTTTAAGAACATTTGTACGTTGAAGTTATACTTTCTTTATTCATAAGAAGTGTTTCTAATTATATGACCACCACTGTATATCATTACATAGTATAAAACAAAGTCCCTACCGCGTCTGTCTGTCTGTTCGCGATAAACTCAAAAACTACTGAACAGATTTTCACCAGTGGATAAAGTGATTCATGAGGAAGGTTTTAATATATAATTTGTCAAGGAATTTTTAATAGTCAGGGCGGGAAAACGTCTGCTGTGTCCCGCTAGTATATATATACACATATATATTTATAACGTGAGCAAAGCCGCGAGTGAAAACCAGTTAAAAATAATTTGTTTTATAAACTTTATTATTCAAAACGAGTAAGTTACTTCACGTTCATAAAGCCGGACCTCGTAAAATCTCGCAAGCAGGCAACGCCATTATACCCTCAGATGCTATCACAACATAAAATGCCAAATGGAAACCTTTAAAAATTCGAAATCCAAAATGTTTTATCATGCATACTCACCTTAATTCTGCGAACACGGTTTCGTTATTTGCTCCGTAAAAGGTATCCCAATTCAATATATCCAATCAGGTATTAATGGTTACACATTTATACGTACAAATATTTTCTTTCGTATCGTATATCCAACTTTATAGCTATGTAATATAGTTCAGTAATTAATAAATTATTAATTAAATTTGATAAATAAGGACACTTGAGACTCAATCCACGCAGAGCATTATACTAAAATGTTTAATATGACAAAACTCCTATCTCGGAAAGATCCAATTCTATTTTTATAAAAGATCCTTTACAAATCACAGAATTGGGCTAATTTGAGTTGCTAAGTATTTATAAATTACTTGTAGTTTAGACAAATCTAGTTGATTTCCACCCGCTACGCTGGGCAGTAAAAGAATGGCAAAAAGCCAACCGAATCCAAAATCTAAGTAAGCTAGATCCATCTACGTAAAACACTGCATCGAATGTTCATAGTTTAATCCGTTCAGTAGTTTTGACTTGAACGAATCACAAAGGAACTGTATTTTCATCATAAGCTTAAAGTATTTATATTACTGCATATCCACAAAGAGAAAGAACGGAAATTTAAATATTATGGGGTGTAAGGGGTGTCGAATAACATCTAAGACTTGAGACACCCAAGTCAACCTCACCTGCGCGTGGTGCACCCTGCTGAATAACGAACGAGGCAATGGCGAAAGCGGGGTGGTAGGGCTTCACAGCCTGACTGGGTCGCAAACACCATGTATATGGTGAAAAAGCCCCTCATAGTGATTCGCTTCTGCGGGTCGCGTTTCGGGATCAGCCTGTGCATATCCAGGTTTTCGCAGGCCGGCATGACAGCGGCGACCGCCGATGGATAATATGTCACTCGGTGGTCGCCATTGTTTTTGGATTGTACTGTGCTTACCATCTGGCACAGAGCAGTCACTTTGCCGTGCTAAAATAAAAAAAAAATAAAAAAAATTGGTTACATATCACCAGTATTTTGTGAGCTGGTATCTATGTACAAGTAATTAAACCCATAAGGCCGAAACTCTGAAGCGGGACAATGGCGAGCTGACATTAAATATTTTCAAAAAAAAAATCGAAACAGCCATAAGGACTGCTGTTAAAAGTAAAAAAATGGAAAAACTGTCTTCTTTATCGATTTTTGAATCTATCAAATTTCATAATTTGTAATTATTAATATTAATGTGGGTTACACATCTATTGCAATAATTATATACATTTTTAAAGACTTTATTAATTAATCAAACATGAGATGGGCTGTAGGTACAAGCTCAGTACATATATCAATATTACGTGTACACAAGCCGCTATACTATGTCACTAGTCTGACGCAAGCGCAATACGTCATACGGCATGTCGGTGTTACGAATTCCATATATTTTTCTCAAAAAAAAAATCACTCAACGGGACTAAAGAAGTTTTATCTACAAATATATATATGTCGGGGAGAACGTTATTCCCGTTGACATCGTCATTAGTGGTTACGGTATTAGTGGGCGTCATTCGGGTAAAATGCGAGCACAAAACACAATGTAGACAGTTTCATGTATTTTAATTTAGATTCAACAATAGTTTTACACTATACAATGATATCGTTGCAAAAATTAACAACTACGACCGAGCAGCGAGTTCGGGGCACCGATCTTACTTTAATCACCGAATATAATAATACTCTCATCAACGAGAGCAGTAACTTTGCCGTGCTAAAATAAAAAAAAAATAAAAAAAATTGGTTACATATCACCAGTATTTTGTGAGCTGGTATCTATGTACAAGTAATTAAACCCATAAGGCCGAAACTCTGAAGCGGGACAACGGCGAGCTGACATTAAATATTTTCAAAAAAAAAATCGAAACAGCCATAAGGACTGCTGTTAAAAGTAAAAAAATGGAAAAACTGTCTTCTTTTTCGATTTTTGAATCCATCAAATTTCATAATATGTAAATTGAAATGATTAATATTAATGTGGGTTACACATATATTTCAATAATTATATACATTTTTAAAGACTTCATTAATTAATCAAACATGAGATAGGTACAAGCTCAGTACATATATCAATATTACGTGTACACAAGCCGCTATACTATGTCACTAGTCTGACGCAAGCGCAATACGTCATACGGCATGTCGGTGTTACGAATTCCATATATTTTTCTCAAAAAAAAAATCACTCAACGGGACTAAAGAAGTTTTATCTACAAATATATATATGTCGGGGAGAACGTTATTCCCGTTGACATCGTCATTAGTGGTTACGGTATTAGTGGGCGTCATTCGGGTAAAATGCGAGCACAAAACACAATGTAGACAGTTTCATGTATTTTAATTTAGATTCAACAATAGTTTTACACTATACAATGATATCGTTGCAAAAATTAACAACTACGACCGAGCAGCGAGTTCGGGTATATATATAATTGTAATTTAATTTGTAGTGATAATATAAATAAAAATACAAATATATTATATATATATTTACTTCGCTGGTACGACAACGTAATGCAAAGTGGTATGACCACTGAAAAGAGAGACCGCTATTTCTTACTGTCAGTCAACAGCTTGTGTAACTCGGATAGATTTTCCACTATCGCATCAGTCTAACGATACCGTGGCCGATATGCCGGATGTCGGCCAGTTGGGTGATCTAAGTACCCTCGTTTAGTGCTACGATCCTCCATCTATTGTTCCCTTTACGTGACAGTTTGCTTTCCAAATATTTATGATACGAACTAAATGTAAACAATAAACGCATAATTGGGTAATAAGCGTAAAATACCAACTGCAAAAATCAATAACCGAATGACGACACGAATAATAGTAACAGAGACTGACATTAATTTCTTTTAAATGTGAAAAAACATATTAAAAAACCGTTAGAAACAGGTTAAAAATATGGGGAAAACTGCAGTACGATGCCGGTATGGATTCTCTTCTATATATTCACACGAGTGACAATAATATATAATAATATCAGATACTATACAATAGAAGAACAGAAGAAAGTGAACTGATTTGGAATTAAACTGGTTCAGTTCTTCAATTATAGCTTAAAATATACGTGTTATACACAGACAAACGTCGAACCCAAATTATATTAACTCCTTCTTTAATGCTCTTTGACAATTTTAATGTCCATCAACAGCTAGAAAGTTACTATATGCCACGTACCTACTGATGTAGGTAGAAAAATTCCGCTATACATTTGTCTATCCTTGGAGCCACGCTGAAACTATTACTGGTTTCTGCAAGAATGGGTCGGCTCGTCCGGTGTAGTACCACCCTCTCATAGAAAGCCGACGTGAAGTAACAGTGCTTGCATTGTTGCGTTTCGTTCGGTCAGTGAGAGCGCCGGAGGCCTACCTCCCCTCCCGCTCCTCTCCCCTCTCCCTCTCCTAACCCTAACCCTTCCCCCCAAAGGGTGGCAACGCACTTGCGACTCCTCTGGTGTTGTTAGTGTCCATGGACAGTGGTGATAACTTAAAATCAGGTGACCAACCTGTTCGTTTACCACTTATGACATAAAAAAACTACCTAAATGTAGCTCATTTTTTATCTATACCAGTATCAACAAGTTTTTTTAAATTTTCAGAAGAATGATTATATTTATTAAAAGTTTAGAATTAAGGATTAAAGTAAAATAAACCTAAGTAATTCTGAATTAATATTCAGTTTCTAATGACATCGTGACGAAAATTTGTTAGCGTTTATTCTCTGAGCACCAATATTCTATTTTACAAGGTAATTTCAGGTGTAAAATTTTGTCTGGGGAAGTAATAAAAGTGGGAATGAGGTGCTATCAACTCCTTTACTATGGATTCTAATTAATTGTGTAAGATGTTTTCGCTGTCCACAGTTTTATATCGGCTGCATGTACTCGCGGCTCTCCATGTTTTATTTTCATTCATATTTTATTACTAACAACATCCGTAGCTCCGCATGCGTTTTTAAAAATTGTATTAAAAAATATACAATTGTGAGACCATGTACAATTATAAAAATGCTCTTTAAAAACAATTGTAAGTACGACACGCACGCCACTTACAGTAACATGTAACATATATATTTATATATCTATATATATTAGTTATTTATATACTAACAGTGCTTCAAATAAGGTTTATCATCAACATATTTGGAACCTTAACCCACCATATAACTCTACCTCAATGCTTATTTACACTGGTATAAGAAACTAATGGAACAATGACGTAAAGATGTTATTATAATAATACTAGCGGGGCCGGCAGACGTTGACCCGCCCTGACTTAAAAAAAAATCCTTAAAAAATTATATACAAAAACGTTTCCCATGAATCACTTTATATACTGGTGAAAATCGTTTGAAAATCCTTTCAGTAGTTTTTGAGTTTATCGCGAACAGACAGACCGACACGGTAACCCATACGAAGTCGCCGATGCTCAAAAAAAACCAATGATCGGCCGAGACTAGGCTACTTATGCTAGGCCGAGCATCGGTACTCTATCGTCGCCCTATGGCTGGTACACCATTGGCCACCGATCGATGCTCTCAGAAGAAATTTTACGGTTTTAATTTTAGGCTAGGAATTAATGTATGTATGTGTATCAAGAGTCAGTCGTCAGTCTCAATCGTGTGTGTTGTTAAAAATTCGAAGTCAAGTGGATGAGTATAGTATAAGCCCGAGAAGCAATCAAACTAACAATCGGAAGCTGTTAAGGCCTTACTAGGCCAATAGCGTAGACATTCGAATAAAAAAAATCTTTTTTATCTTATCTTTTTAGAAAGACCCCTTCTGTCTTCAAAATGACTATTAATAATTATAATGTTAAATTGTATACAACGAAAGAGCCGTCAGCTCAGCTCTTGAGATCTTGCATAAATATATATCAAGATATAAAACTTTATATCTATCTAAGCAGTTTTTAATATTATCAACAATTTAAATAGTGCTCATCGAACTCGATACAATATTCTTATATGTTACTATGGTTGCTGAGTTACGTAGACGAAACGCGGTAAATAAAACAAAATGAGCGAAAAGACAATATACATCAAATTACACAGATAGCTACAGATATATGAATATCAATTATATTTATTCTTGGAGTTCATGGAAAAAAAATGTTTCCAAATATTTTTAAAATTAATATCAGTAAAAATTATGAATGGCTAATAAATAGAAAAGAAATAAAAAAAATAGGATTAGAAGCAGTGAAAGAAAACGTATTTACGAGTTCAAAGGGTTAATAACACTAAAGCTCGTCAATAGGTGCTAATCAAAAAAACAATAAGTGGAGAAACAAAGAAGAATGTTCTTAACTCTTTTTCTTCCGCCTACTTATATACATATGCAATAGATGTGTAGATACCTAAATATTTCTTACGAATTTGTCTGTTTTAATAATGGCTAGAGTGAAAGTATTAAAATATTCTAACAGTTATTGAGAGTGAGAGTTGAGAGTCCTCTAGGCTTCGCATATTACTATCTATCCATCTATATCTATCTATCATATATTATATGAACCAAATATATGAACAAGTAAAATATTTTTCTGATTCTCAAACGGTATCAACAACATATATTAATTAATCACATTGGGTGAACATTTGGGAGTTTAACTAAACGTAACTCTTACTATCTATCCATCTATATCTATCTATCATATATTATATGAACCAAATACATGAACAAGTAAAGTATTTTTCTGATTCTCAAACGGTATCAACAACATATATTAATTAATCACATTGGGTGAACATTTGGGAGTTTAACTAAACGTAACTCTACTAAAAGTTCCATCTATATCTAGCAACATATATTAATTAATCACATTGGGTGAACATTTGGGAGTTTAACTAAACGTAACTCTACTAAAAGTTAACGACTATTTGGGAAATTCCCATTTACATTCAAAGATCTACTCACAGACCATTAAGCGTTGAAAGCCGAACTTTCTTATCAACGAGCTAATTAGACGTTTGGGTAAAACTTTACAAACTAACGCTACTATGTTTAATTATCTCTAAGAGGATTATAAGCAAAAATAGAATGCACATCTCTAGTCCACTGTTCATTGCTCACGGATATGAAAGAGCTTGTAAATTATACAAAACTTATATAACTAAAATGTTACTCAATTATAAAATTTATACCTACTTGTACTGTATTAGTGGCATGTTATGATTTGAAACATTATAATAGTGCCGAGAATTGTCGACATTATTTTCAGCAAAAATACACAACTTGACTTAAAAACAATTTATATAATACTAGCTGACCTTACAAGCCTTGCTAAGGCTCAATTATTGAAAAAAAAAATTCAAAATGTAAACATGGTGCCATCTATGAGATATCTATAAAGAAACAATTTAGTTTCGAGATGCGCCCATAGATGTCACTTATTAATTTATATACGAGGTATTACTTTGTTATCGTTTTAAAATGACTAGTTGAGTATCGTTATCAGCCTGTTATGTGCATATCCAGCTTTTCAGATAGTGTGTCACTCGGTGGTTGCCATTGTTTTTTTATTATACTGCGCTTACCATCGGGCATAGTGCAGTCATTTAGCCGTGATACAATACAAAAAAAAGCAATCTGTTCGAGTCTGATTAAGCTTACAATTAATAACAATAATCATATTGACAATAATTTAATTTGTAATTAAAACATATTGAGGCGATTAATCGAAATACTAATTCTATCTACATAAATGCCAACGTTCATGAAGATCGGTTGAGTAGTTTCGGAGCTTTACTGGAGGTAATAAAAGTGGTTAAAATACTATTTTACATTTTTCAGTTCGTGTTTTTTTAAAGGCGGTTCCCTTTTCATTTTATTTTACGTAGGTATAATCAATCCGAACTGTAGTTGTCTCTAACTTTTTCGAGAACAGCGCGACGGCAATGGATTTCTTTTATAACCTATAATTCTAAAATCGTGCCGCGAACGCTTCCTCTTACCTGGGACACAAGTAAATAAAAAATGTACAGAGAATATTTCTTATTTGGAATCTATTTTCCAACACTAAATAAACATTTTCATTTTGAAAAGTAATGCATTGACAAACCGTGGAATAAAACTAACAAAGGTTTGTGATAAATGGTACGGAGAACGGGAAATTGCCTCGTTCGTATCTCAGCGCTTCGAGACTGTCGTCTACTCTCGCGAGAGAAAAAATCCAATCCTTCGGATACTAATCATAGTCGCTCATTTATTACGATTGGCCGACGTAATAACATTTCCTTAAATTGCGATAGAATGTGGATAGCCAGTTGGGTTAGCTATACGAATGTTTCTAATAATAGGATCCAAAAATAGCTACACAACAATTCTGAAATGTTTGAGTAATTGGAATGATTACTATCAGATATCAAATTGACTCTGAGTGATCAATCGAGATATTTCTTTTTTGTTACGTTGTGAGCAGTACGATCAGATCAGTGTAGGGTTACCAATCCTTTTTGTATTATTCCTCAAAATAGGTTATTC
>MU159189.1:42784-105009 GCA_015888305.1 Antheraea pernyi
TTATATTGTTTTATTAACTGCGTTTGCTTCTACATAACTCAGTGATTATAGCAACGTATAAGAATAACTTAAGTATATCGACAATACGGGCATATTATATCTATATAATAAAAGATTTAAGATATATCGTCCAATAATGTATAGCTTATAATTTGCATTACTTTCTTATATAGTGTTAGTGAGCACTGAGTTTGGTATATAGTAGGTTGAAGTTCCAGGTATGTTGCTGATGATAAACCCCATCCCATTCGATATACTATTTGCATTCTTATAACTAATGTACACGTTACATATAACAGTTGACGTCAGTGTCGTAGTTACAAATGTTTTTGAAAAAGCTTTTCTGTAATGTACACACCTACTCACAATATTACATTTCTTTAATACATTTTTTAAAAAGAGCGTGCGGAGCCGCGGGTAACAGCTAGTATTAGTATAGATTTGTAGATACCTACATATTTCGCAGGAGATTTATCAAATGGATTATTTTTGAACGATCACTCACGAATTTGTCTGTTTTAATAATGGCTAGTGTGAAAGTACTAAAATATCCTGACAGTTATTGAGAGTGAGAGTTGAGAGTTATCTAGGCTTCACGCATGACCATCTATCCATCTATCCATTTATTATAAGAACCAAATATATGAACAAGTAAAGTATTTTTCTGATTCTCAAACGGTATCAACAACATACATTAATTAATCACATTGGGTGAACATTTGGGAGTTTAACTAAACGTAACTCTACTAAAAGTTAACGACTATTTGGGAAATTCCCATTTACATTCAAAGATCTACTCACAGACCATTAAGCGTTGAAAGCCGAACTTTCTTATCAACGAGCTAATTAGACGTTTGGGTAAAACTTTACAAACTAACGCTACTATGTTTAATTATCTCTAAGAGGATTATAAGCAAAAATAGAATGCACATCTCTAGTCCACTGTTCATTGCTCACGGATATGAAAGAGCTTGTAAATTATACAAAACTTATATAACTGAGATGTTACTCAATTATAAAATTTATACGTACTTGTATTGTATTAGTGGCATGTTATGATGGCCGTTTTGAAACATTTTACACACATTTTACATACAACATTAAAAATACACAACTTGATTTCAAAACAATTTATACAATACTAGCTGATCGTACCAGCCCTGCGGTGGCTCAGTTATTGAAAATAAAATTCATAATGAAAACATGGTACCATCTATGAGATATCTATAACAGTTGGTCCTACAGTTTTCTAGCAACAAACTAATTTAAAGCGCAAGGGGTGTAAGGGGTGTCGAGTAACATCACAAGACTTGAGACACCCAAGCCAACCTCACCTGCACGTGGTGCACCCTGCTGAGTAACGAACGAGACAATGGCGAAAGCGGGGTGGTAGGGTTTTACAGTACGACTGGGTCGCAACCTCCATTCCTCTCATATATATGGCGAAAAAGTCCGTCGTAGTGATTCGCTTCTTCGGGTCACGTTTCGGGATCAGCCTGTTATGTGCATATCCAGCTTTTCAGATAGTGTGTCACTCGGTGGTTGCCATTGTTTTTTTATTATACTGCGCTTACCATCGGGCATAGTGCAGTCATTTAGCCGTGATACAATACAAAAAAAAGCAATCTGTTCGAGTCTGATTAAGCTTACAATTAATAACAATAATCAATATTGACAATAATTTAATTTGTAATTAAAACATATTGAGGCGATTAATCGAAATACTAATTCTATCTACATAAATGCCAACGTTCATGAAGATCGGTTGAGTAGTTTCGGAGCTTTACTGGAGGTAATAAAAGTGGTTAAAATACTATTTTACATTTTTCAGTTCGTGTTTTTTTAAAGGCGGTTCCCTTTTCATTTTATTTTACGTAGGTATAATCAATCCGAACTGTAGTTGTCTCTAACTTTTTCGAGAACAGCGCGACGGCAATGGATTTCTTTTATAACCTATAATTCTAAAATCGTGCCGCGAACGCTTCCTCTTACCTGGGACACAAGTAAATAAAAAATGTACAGAGAATATTTCTTATTTGGAATCTATTTTCCAACACTAAATAAACATTTTCATTTTGAAAAGTAATGCATTGACAAACCGTGGAATAAAACTAACAAAGGTTTGTGATAAATGGTACGGAGAACGGGAAATTGCCTCGTTCGTATCTCAGCGCTTCGAGACTGTCGTCTACTCTCGCGAGAGAAAAAATCCAATCCTTCGGATACTAATCATAGTCGCTCATTTATTACGATTGGCCGACGTAATAACATTTCCTTAAATTGCGATAGAATGTGGATAGCCAGTTGGGTTAGCTATACGAATGTTTCTAATAATAGGATCCAAAAATAGCTACACAACAATTCTGAAATGTTTGAGTAATTGGAATGATTACTATCAGATATCAAATTGACTCTGAGTGATCAATCGAGATATTTCTTTTTTGTTACGTTGTGAGCAGTACGATCAGATCAGTGTAGGGTTACCAATCCTTTTTGTATTATTCCTCAAAATAGGTTATTCATTAAAATAAGATATAATTATTTCATGAATCAATGTAGGGTTACCAATACTTTTTAACTTTTTGTATTATTCCTCCAAATAGGTTATTCATTAAAATAAGATGTAATTATTTCATGAAAAAAAGACAATATCTATTGTAAAGTTTTTTTCATGTACAATAAAAGTATTCCATATGTCGATGCACCCTTAATAGATACTGAATTATAATATTTTTTGCCTAAGTACAAAATATTTAACCAGCAATACGTGAACCCGAAATTCAATACAATACTTTTGTTGAGGACATGCGAGTCACGTATATCTATCTGTCTTTGTCTTATCAAGTTTTCATCTCGCTCTAATTGAATTTATATATTTATTATGTGTGAAATGTTTTAGGATTAATTAAAAACATGGTTGTATATAAATCATGGCTTATACATAGTGGCTATAATGAAGCACACAGCAAGTTTTGGAAAGTCTAGGTTTTAATTTTAGCACCGGAAACTCAACAATGACGTATTTCTTTATATCATAGGAGGCAAACGGACAGTTGGGTCACCTGATGTTAAGTGATCACCACCGTCCATAGACACTTGCAACACCAGGGGAGTTGCAAGTGCGTTGCCAACCTGGCTTGAGGGAGAGGGGGAGTAAGGGAAGGGGGAAGGGGAAGGAAGGTGGGCCTCCGGTGCTCTCACTGACCGAACGAAACGCAACAATGCAAGCACTGTTACTTCACGTCGGTTTTCTATGAAAGGGTGGTACTATCCCGTGCGAGCCGACCCATTCTTGCTGAAACCAGTAATAGCCTCAGCGTAGCTCTGCCACCTACCAATTAGTATGGTAAGTACGATTGGCATTGTACGTTTTGATGTAATAAGCTACAAGTATTAAGCCAATAAGAGGTTCGCGATTTTGATGTTATTAGACTAATCCACAGGTTTATGTTCTTTGAAATAGTTTTAAAACTCAATATACTGTATTTAGTAGATATATGCCAGGTAAAGTCATATGTATTTATCATTAATAACTATATGGTTATGGTATGGTATGTTATGGATACCAAAGTCGTCGTACTTAAAGCGAAAAGTACCATAACTCATAACAAAGGAAATGCGTTTACAAGATGAAACCAGAAAGTTTCGATTTGTGTCTTTACTGTGTCCTGCCAAAGAATATAAGAAACATGGTATGATCCATGTAGTAATATCCCACAAAAGCTGCGATTTTGTTTTTCGACAGTTTTTCCACGCCTGATCAGCTATATCTCTTTTATAAGACACAAGTTCGGCCTTGCGTGGAATACTGTTCGCACCTCCGAGACGGCTTCGCTAAATACCTACTGGATGCCCTGGATAGGTTGCAGAGAAGAGCTGTCCGTATTGTTAATGATGCAGACATTACAGAGTTTATAGAACCGCTTCAGTTGCGCAGAGACATTGCCTCACTGAGCCTGTTCTACCGTCGGTATCATGGCGAGTGTTCTGAAGAGTTATTCAAATTAATCCCTTCCTCTCCTTTTCACAACCGAACCACGCGCACTGGTCTTCGGAGCCACAATTTTACAGTAACTCATATCTGGGCACGAACGAAAAGTTCGCTACATCTTATTCTTGCCGTACCTTGAAGCTGTGGAACAATCCCCCGGCTAGTGTGTTTCCTCCTTCCTATAACATGGGGTCCTTCAAGCGTAACGTGAAGAGACATATACGCAGGCCGGCATGACAACGACGATCGACGGAGGAGGGTGTATCTCTCGGTGGTCGTTGTTGTTTTTGGATTGTACTGAGCTTACCATCAGGCACAGTGCAGTCACTTTGCCGTGTTACAATAAAAACAAATATGGTTGACTTTAAATTTAAAATAAAGCCGAGGAAGATATTTCTCCAATTTGAAACACAAGGTTCATATTGTCGATAGCATCTGCTAAATGACCGTCTATTATTTAGGTCGGTCTGTATTTTTTTGGCTTTTAAAACAAAAACTACCAAAATATTTACGTCTGAGAATTCTTAAAGCTTTTACGTGTTGTAAAAAGATGATTACATCGGCGCTAATGACACGTAACTAAGAAGTATAGGTTAATCTCATTTACTTTAATGGAGTGGATCGTACAACAGTAATGATCACGCTAATGGTTGATTGGTTTGAAGTTTACGATATTGGAGGCAAACGGACAGGTGGGTCACCTGATGTTAAGTGATCACCACCGTCCATAGACACTTGCAACACCAGGGGAGTTGCAAGTGCGTTGCCAACCTGGCTTGAGGGAGAGGGGGAGTAAGGGAAGGGGGAAGGGGAAGGAAGGTGGGCCTCCGGTGCTCTCACTGACCGAACGAAACGCAACAATGCAAGCACTGTTACTTCACGTCGGTTTTCTATGAAAGGGTGGTACTATCCCGTGCGAGCCGACCCATTCTTGCTGAAACCAGTAATAGCCTCAGCGTAGCTCTGCCACCTACCAATTAGTATGGTAAGTACGATTGGCATTGTACGTTTTGATGTAATAAGCTACAAGTATTAAGCCAATAAGAGGTTCGCGATTTTGATGTTATTAGACTAATCCACAGGTTTATGTTCTTTGAAATAGTTTTAAAACTCAATATACTGTATTTAGTGGATATAGACCAGAAAATGTCGTATGTATTTATCGTTAATAACTATATGGTTATGGTATGGTATATTATGGATACCAAAGTCGTTGACTTAAAGCTAAAAGTACCATAACTTACAACAGAAGAAATGCGTTTATAAGATGAAACAAGAAAATTTCGATTTGTGTCTTTACTCTGTCCTGCCAAAGAATATAAGAAACGTGGTATGATCCATGTAGTAATATCCCACCAAAGCTGTGATTTTGTTTTTCGACAGTTTTTCACGCCTGATCAGCTATATCTCTTTTATAAGGCACAAGTTCGGCCTTGCGTGGAATACCGTTCGCACCTCTGAGACGCTAAATACCTACTGGATACCCTGGATAGGTTGCAGAGAAGAGCTGTCCGTATTGTTAATGATGCAGACATTACAGAGTTTATAGAACCGCTTCAGTTGCGCAGAAACATTGCCTCACTGAGCCTGTTCTAACGTCTGTATCATGGCGAGTGTTCTGAAGAGTTATTCAAATTAATCCCTTCCTCTCCTTTTCACAACCGAACCACGCGCACTGGTCTTCGGAGCCACAATTTTACAGTAACTCATATCTGGGCACGAACGAAAAGTTCGCTACATCTTATTCTTGCCGTACCTTGAAGCTGTGGAACAATCCCCCGGCTAGTGTGTTTCCTCCTTCCTATAACATGGGGTCCTTCAAGCGTAACGTGAAGAGACATTTACGCAGGCCGGCATGACAACGACGATCGACGGAGGAGGGTGTATCTCTCGGTGGTCGTTGTTGTTTTTGGATTGTACTGAGCTTACCATCAGGCACAGTGCAGTCACTTTGCCGTGTTACAATAAAAACAAATATGGTTGACTTTAAATTTAAAATAAAGCCGAGGAAGATATTTCTCCAATTTGAAACACAAGGTTCATATTGTCGATAGCATCTGCTAAATGACCGTCTATTATTTAGGTCGGTCTGTATTTTTTTGGCTTTTAAAACAAAAACTACCAAAATATTTACGTCTGAGAATTCTTAAAGCTTTTACGTGTTGTAAAAAGATGATTACATCGGCGCTAATGACACGTAACTAAGAAGTATAGGTTAATCTCATTTACTTTAATGGAGTGGATCGTACAACAGTAATGATCACGCTAATGGTTGATTGGTTTGAAGTTTACGATATTCTATATATGTTCAGTAAAATTATATAATACTAGTCATTTCGATAAATCCTTACATATTCATCAAATTAAAAAAAGTTGTCTTTAGTGTTTTAGGCTGGTTGGTGACGAGGTTTTTTTTTCGAAGTGACTACGCTATTGGTCTAACATGGCCTTAACAGCCTTACCGGACCACATAGGTGATAAGTCAGTTAGTATATTGCCTCTATTATATTCCACATTATTATTATGAAATAAATTGGTCGAGAAATGTTATTTACCAACTTTAATTAAATCGCTCACCCACTGTCAATCTTGAAACCAACAGAGAATAATGTCTTTACAAGATGACTTGAAGATTTAATTAATATCCGGTATCCAGTGCCTACTGGCAGTATGTACTGACGCAAGTCCAATTATGAAGTTGCTAGACTGGTGACTTATGAAACTTAATAATCTTGACGTTATGACCAAAATTAATGTCTATTATCTAAGTTCAAAATCAAAATTGTCAAAGGAATTAAATTTATCTAACATACAGAAGGCACGAAAATGTTATTATAAAATTATTATTGAAGTTACACTTCTTTTGGCGCGTTAGGGAAAAATGATGAGAGTAAATTTTTACGATGCACCCGCACACCGTTACGATAAACCGACACCCTGAAGTTATTACGATGCGTGCTCACACCGTCACGAAAAACCAACACCCTGAAGTTATTACAATGCGCGCGCACACCATCACAAATACCGACACACTGAACTTATTACAATGCGCGTGCACACCGTTACAAATATCGACACCCTGAAGTTATTACGATGCACGCGCACACCGTCACAAAAACCGACACCCTGAAATTATTACAATGCGCGCGCACACCATCACAAATACCGACACACTGAACTTATTACAATGCGCGTGCACACCGTTACAAATATCGACACCCTGAAGTTATTACGATGCACGCGCACACCGTCACAAAAACCGACACCCTGAAATTATTACAATGCGCGCGCACACCATCACAAATACCGACACACTGAACTTATTACAATGCGCGTGCACACCGTTACAAATATCGACACCCTGAAGTTATTACGATGCACGCGCACACCGTCACAAAAACCGACACCCTGAAATTATTACAATGCGCGCGCACACCATCACAAATACCGACACACTGAACTTATTACAATGCGCGTGCACACCGTTACAAATATCGACACCCTGAAGTTATTACGATGCACGCGCACACCGTCACAAAAACCGACACCCTGAAATTATTACAATGCGCGCGCACACCATCACGAAAAACCGACACCCTGAAGTTAGCTATAGTCAATATTTTGTTTCTTTGTGTTTGTTGTTTGTATTTTATTGTATTAAAACTTCCAGGGTATTAAATACCTTTTTTCTATTGTTAGTGTTGTTTTTTCTACTAACGTAGAATAAGGCGAAATATAAAATTTTTCAAAAGATTTTTATCTTGTTACGCCAAAGAAGTAAGTATAACTTCTAACGTGTGTACCTAAGTACACACACAGTTTTTTAAAACTCAACCCACTAGTAGTATCAAGATATTATTTACTTAGTAAGACTTTATTAATAAAAATGGATATATTTTATAATTCGAAGAGATGGTCGATTAACAACAAAATCATGTATTTTACAATATTCAAATAATACAGAGTCATTTTTAACATGATTATTTTGTATATCGAAATACCGGATTTCTCGCTAACTAGTAGTTCAGTAGAGCTTACCTTCACTTAGTGGAATTAATACTATCGCGGTAAAACCACTTATTAACTTAATGCATTCGACCCATCTACTCGTATACTTTTTGGGAAATCATGTCTTGTTGAACTGAAAATATTTGCTTAGGTATTTACAAGTTCTGTAGTCGTAGATTTGTAATACATTAATATATTTTTTTACAAATTAATCATATATAGTAATTTTATTGCAAATTCGTTTCTGCCCGCGACTTCTTTCGCGTAGAACAGTTACTTTGGGCTAAAGCTAACACGCAGTGAAAGCTGTAGTCCGGTGAAGCTGTTAAGACCTCGCTTGGTCAATAGCGTAGTCACTTCGAAAAAACCCCGATTTTGAAACATTCTTCATTGGTGCTCCGCTCCTGTTTATCTTAGCGTGATGATATATAGCCTTCCTCGATAAATGAGCTATCTAACACCGAAATTTTTTTTTCAAATCGGACCAGTAGTTCTTAAGATTAGCGCGTTCAACCAAACAAACAAACTATTCAGCTTTATATATTAGTATAGATTCGTTCTAATCTTATAAATATGAACTTAAAATAAACGTAAGAACGTTTTCACGTTTTAACAGGTCAATCAAGTAATTTTCATCCAGTAAAAAGTAATACTTTATCAATTACATAATGTGTTTTAATGTACAGTCCCTGTATATTTATTACCAAAGTTACTTTTAGGAAATTAATTTACAAACTGTACGCAGTACTAATGAGCTGCCTTAACAGAACGGAACGAAATGGCAGCAATGTATTAATGTGGCTTCATAAGTGTTTAAGGGAAGTAATATCCCATCCATTTGTTCGCACTTTCACATTTACAGTTAATTAAAGTCAAAAAGGTTTCGTAAGTTTTGGCACCGAACTTATGCTTGTTGCGCATAAAATATCTGTATTTACTTATACGATATTCATTGAAATGGTTTTATTTCATGTTACACTAATCACGTATATCGACCGATGCAGTCACGATTGCCAATAAACACTTCGTTGATACTGTCACTATTCATTTGGCCAGAGCTTCGCCTTACAATAACTTCCACCTAGGAATGCGTCCAGATCAGCGACATCTTGCCCTTTTATGCCGAACTCCCACCAATGTAGTCTCACACCGGAATGAATAATGAACAGCCGATAACTTCCACCAATAGCGTTCGAGGTCATTAGTAACACCCCGATAAAGTCAATAGCGCGGTATCGCAGGTCAATAGTGGTTTCCCGGGTGGCGTTGTAGTCTCGCCTCTCGGGTGCGTCATGGTACCAGACGTAGACATTAACATTCAAGTGAAATTTTGATCTATTCTAAATCCCCAAGGTAAATAACATATTTGATAGATAGATATAAGGCTGAATAGTACGTTAATGAAAGGTAAGCGTTAAAATACTTTATCACAAGGTTATGATACTTCGATTTCTATATAAATAAAAATGAATTGATGAATGTATCACACATCCTTTCAGAACGGTTGCACCTATTTGGCTAATTAACTTATTTAAATTTTTATTGATAGGACAGGGTTTGTATGAACAAAACGTTTGGAATTGTACGGCAAGGTGAAACATTTGGGTTAAAAATCTCCGTATCAAAAGCGAGTGAGTGCGACAGAAGACAGTAGAGAGATCTTTAAAAATATTGACGGTATTGACTGATTTAGTTTCAGTTGCTATTTTATTTAATCACATAGTCGTATTCTAGGAAGAAGATTTGATCCCATTTTCTTTCTTATAACACCCATGCGAAAGAGCTAGACTCTTCTAATTTTGAAGTGCATTTAACCTTCGGAAAGAATCATCTAAGTGAATGAATCCATTAAAACCATATCAAACTTTATTACGCTCATTACATCTCTATCTCTATTACAAAATCTATTTAAAAGTATCAAGGACACACACCGATAGAGGACGGTAGCGGCGTTCCTCCGGTGATCGAAATTAGATTGATTTGATTTTTTTTTTCGAAAGAGCGTACAAATGTTGTAGATACTAATCGAATCGTAGTAGATAAACGTAAGAATCGTGGATTATGACGAATAAAGGAAGTTAAAATAAGGTACCCGACTCGTGGTCGTTAAGGAAAAACAACAAACTGTTTCAAATTCTTGATAACGCTAAACCACGTCAGTATCTACAAAACAAAAAAGGTATTAAGAAAATCGTTTGAATAACAGTAAACAAAAAGGTGCGAAACCGGTTTTTTTTGGCAACTAATATTCTAGTAGATTATTACTGTCACTGTCGAGTAGGTTATGATATTACAAGTCTGTTACGATCATTCAATGTTTTACTAAGATGCTGACCTCTTGTTAGAACTATCCATGGAGTTTTTATAGCAAGTCAAAATCCATGCTCTGTGGTATTATTTTCCGTCCACTTGTGCACAATAACCAAATTATATTATGTAAAACAACACCAATATTACAAAGTATAGAGCCAAAAGACACAAGATTATGAATAAAAAATAAACAATACATGACATTCCAAGATCCCGCTAAAAACTTAAAATAAACTGTTTTATCTTCATCGATGTACACATAATATAGATTAATAATTTATGAAAATATGTTCAAAATTTAAATATATTCGATCCAAAAAGGTTTACCATCTAAATTGCAAGTAATAGTATCTGAAGCAAATGGCTCGTCCTTAGCGGTGAGGCGGTGTTGTGTGACACAGGCGACAGGGGAGGGATAAGAGGACGTCCGTTCCTTCGACGCGCCAAGCTCAGTCACTAACTCAATCAATGTTGACAGGATTTTTCTCTTCGCTGAATTCTGTTAGTATAGGACGAAACGTGACGTAAAGACGTTAATTGTGTACTTGTAAATACACTTCTACTATAGTCACATGTGATATTATGTTATTGATATAAACTTGAATCATTCATTTAATTTTTCGTGATACTTTGTATGTCTAAAAGTTACATAAACAAAAATTGATTAAGTATCTAGATAGTTCAAAGACACAAAGATGAGATTAAATAAACATTTCAACCAATCTAATATATTATTACTGCCATTGTCGAGTACGTAGTGATATTACATGTTTCTTGCGTAGTCCGGTGAAGCTGTGAAGACCTTGCTAGGTCAATAGTGTAATCGATTCCAAAAAAAAAACAAGTTTCTTGCGAACATTTAATAATAATAATAAAAAGTTTATTCAACAACAACAATATATACTATAATACAAAAGGTTTATATTATGATATACAGTATTGTTACATATCTATGTATCTTAGCGCCTGAACTAGGCCGAGCCTGTATCTCAGACGCTAATCTCTGTACAGTGACGTATTTTAGCGTGTCATAGATATAGCTTACAAACATTTTAATTTAGTTACATCGTAATATATGGATATATAGAGTATACTGTGATAAATAAAATATTTATCAACATACATAATATACGAGTACATATTAAATTTGGATGTGTCTAACTAGTTTTTATATAATAAGTGTGTATGTGTATGAATGTATATAAATATGCCTAATTGTTTCTAATTCTACCAGACAATTATCGTATTATTGCAAATAAATTTTCTATGTCTTCATATTTCTGCGTCTTCAAACATTTCAATGACCTAACAAAATGGTGGCCGTCTTGTTAGAACTCTCCAGGGAGTTTTTATGCCAAGTGAGAATCCATGCTCCGTGGTATTATTTCAGATCCACTTCACTCGTGGACAATAACCAAACAATATTACGTAAGACATCACCAATATTACACAATATACAGTCACTGGCCAAATTATTAGACGCATCGTTGTTTTTTTTTACAAAATACATATTTTCATGTAAATGTTATTATCTATATTTAAAGGTTGATTAGTATTTATTTAATGAGCTTTTATTCAGGAGATGGATTTGAATTGAAATTGAATTGAATTGAAATTTGAATGAATTTATACATGAAAAGAGAAGTGACCAAAGTCGGCTCTTAGAAAAGATTATTTATGTTTGGAATCGCCATCCTCAACTGTAGAATACAGTACAGTATTGCATAGATAGCATGCCGCGCAGAATTAAAGCTCTCATAGCAGCCAAAGGAGGATCAACAAAATATTAACTTTTTATTACATTTTCTTCATTTTTGTTCGAAAGTCAATAAATACATATATTTTCTATAATGACGATGATTTATTAGTTTTACAGATACTTGCGTTATTAATAATATAGTAAATATACATTGTATCTCATAAAAACAATATATCTGTACAGTATCACCTGATAATTAACATTATATTTAAGATCTTATGGTGCGTCTAATAATATGGCCAGGGACTGTAAATAACAAAAGATTATGAATAAAATATAAAGACCACTACATGACTTTTCAAGATCCCGCCAAAAACACACATAATTAGTTATTCAATATTTGTATGTTTGTAAATGTACAGATTAAAATCCGTAAAGTTTACTCCTAAATTTCACTTATCGGTCGACTTCATTGAGTATAAGCATTAATTAATCATGAGTATTCATATTCTTGTTAGCTTTTCCCAGCGAATTCGTTTGCATGATGTTTTTGAACACTCTGGATGAAAATAGTCTATATACTTCTCAAAGTACCACACTAAATTTATGTCCAATTTCATCGTGATAGGGTCAAACAGAATAATAATTTTCGAATCTGTAATAATAGTGTGGATATAAATTTACCAATGCGAAAATAATAACAAGTCATATTTAAGCAAACTAGTGGTCGATTATTTATTACATCCAATAAGACCAAAAAGAATAATAAATATTTCAGTGGAAGATAAATTATTGATCAATTAATTAGTAATGTATATTATGAGTTTTTTTTTTCTCGAACTGACTACGCTATTGACCAAGCAAGGTCTTAACAGCTTCACCGGACTACTAAGGCGAGCGCTTAAGGCACTCAGCCGATTTTACTTTGACAACTAGCTCAAGGGTGCGCGGCACACCTCGGCTATGGCTGTTGCCTGATACATGCAATTCGCGACCTATCTGAGCTAATCTAAGCTAAGCTAACTATTCATACATATATGAGTTGTTGAAACATATATGTGTACCAAGCATACATACCTCAACAACCCTTATATATATTTCGTATCGGATAATATTCTAAACTATTTCAGTTTGATAAGGGGAAAAAATAAAACCCTTCCACCTGCATGTGTAAGCGTGTATGCGTGCACGTGTGTGGAGGTGATATGAGTAATGTTGTCGCAGTGATGTAAGATTTTGTGTCACTGTATCGCGCGAGCAGCGTACTCAAGGGCTCCACGCCGAGGGAACGAACCTAGGCTTGAGCTGCTGCCGAGGGGGGGCCTAGTCTGGTGGATGTATATTATGAGTTTACATAATATATTATTATAAAATTAACCTACATTTTCACTAGTTAATTTCAAAGGGCATGTAAGGTAGGGAACGTAAGTCATGTTAAAAATAATGAATGTAGGATGAAAAAAGGTAATTGGAAGGTAAGAGTAAAATAGAGGATGGCAAAACGTCAGTTTCATTTACATGTGTGTATATGTTGTGTGTCATTCAAGCAATAGTGTGTGGAATGTTTATTTGAATTAATTTAACGTATTTATAATGCATTTTATATTTTAAAAATAGCTTCATGAACTTCTCCATATAACTTTAATTATGCCAAATTTCACGTTCATCCGTTCGCGCAATTCGCTTAGAAAGGGGTAAAAAGTTTTCGTTTTACGTATTTAATATATACATAAAACTAAACTAAGCAATCAAAATCATGGTAAATATATCATCTGTTTTGTAACCACGTTGTTGCTTGTGCATTTAAGAACACTTTTGGGGTGTAAGGGGTGTCAAATAACATCGAAGACTTGAGACATCAAAGCCAACCTCATCTGCACGTGGTACACCCTGCTGAATAACGGACGAGGTAATGGCGAAAGCTGAGTGGTAGGGTTTTACAGCCCGATTGGGTCGCAACCACCATGTATATGGCGAAAGAGTCCGTCATAGTGATTTGCTTCTGCGGGTCGCGTTTCGGGATCAGCCTGTGCATATCCAGCCTTTCGCAGGCTGGCATGGCAGCGGCGACCGGCGATGGATACTGTGTCACTCGGTGGTCGCCATTGTTTTTGGATTGTACTGTGCTTACCATCAGGCACAGTGCAGACATTTTGCCGTGCTACAATAAAAAAAAAACGCTAAGAACACCGTCGCTAAAATGCGATGTAATATCGGTACATACTATTGTAGATTACTAAGTAAAAAATTCACAAATCTTACTAAATTGTGTTTAATACTAGTTGAGTCTATATTCTTCTCTACAAAATAGAATAAATAAATGAAAGTATAATAATATTCCTGTCGAATAAAGTTTTACAAAATCATTTTTTGTCTTATATCATAAGCTATAGAAGAAGAAATATAAAATGTATGTCGTAGCAACGTCAAAGATCTGTACAGCGTACTAAGAGAAAACCGGTAAAATCTATCCGAACGAGGAATGTTGTTAATTAGAAGTGCGGCGAATGAAGGAATTTGCTTTGTTCCAAGAATTTACTTTATAAACAGAACCCGTACTTAGAATACATAAATATTTTTACAAAGCTACTGAAAGTATCACCAAGTTTTTTTTTATTTTTTTGTTTGGAGTTTATTTCTGGCCGGAATGTTATATGCCGGGGCAGCAATAAAATGGCGTCCATGTAGAAGTATCACGTCATCCATAGTGACGCCATGGTTATGAGGTGATAGATCAATCCACCATGACGAATCGAATAAAACGTTAACCGATACAGAAACCCAACACTGACTACAGTCACGACGAATTGTCTGAGCGTGTATACCCAGCACTAGTCATCGGTCGCCTTAAAGGCATCAAGATACATAAAAAGCCGATACCTCCAATCAATGACGTCTCACATCGGAGTTAATAATAAGCAGTCGATAACTTTAACCAATAGTATTTGAGGTCATTAGTAATATCCTCGATATAGTCAATAGCGCGGTATCGCAGGTCAATAGTGGCTCCCCCGATATATATATAATGATAAACGTCTGCATGTACATACATTAATGGATGTCTTTAGTCGTGTTATTAAAGTTTGTTCTAAAAAATCGGTAACTTAGAGATTTCAAGTTTGTTTATTTATTTATTTTGTGGGTTATAGTTTAGGCATAATCTCATATGATGTTAATTTACACGTGCACATGAAACTCGCTAAGGGAGAACGTGACTACATCTCTGTTAACAAACTTATAAGGTGCTTGGGCACAGATTTTGAACTTTAGTAGTTAGCCAAGCGGGTATTATAATTTTTTTACCAACATGCTTCTGTTTCATCTCGATATTTTGCTCCACTGTTTAATCTCATAGCAGAATCGCCTTTTGCCAGGACACTCTATCATTGAACCGCTTTGCTTCTTTCGTTTCGTAGTAATAAATATACTTTTTGAAGTCTGTATCTGAACTATATTGCAGTTGTCGAAAGTTGTCCGAGTTGTCCATTGCTTGAGACGCATTTGAGGAGGACCGCAATGGGTGTGCAAGAAGGAAATTGACCGCCAGAGCATGACGGCATACTCTGGGATTACGCCGGCACGGCGTGGGCGCTAGTACGCTCTGTCTGGAGATTCGGAAAGGTTATATACAATATCACTTCAAAATGGTCCTACATATGGTAATAAAGTGTAAACTTTTATATATATTTCTTTTTTTACTTTTCGTAGAATATTTACATATACATACACACACGGTTTTCGCGTTTTATATAAACATAGTTACGTTAAAACGGTTTTTATGATCGCTCTTGCAAAAGAGCAAATAAAAGTTGAACCATAAAGAGAGCTTGTGAATAAAATAAGGTACTAAACAGCACGAGCTGCCCGAGAACGGGTATAGTTATTGCGTATTACGACGAGAAATGGGTTTTCATAAAAAATCTGTGTGCGTCCCCTTCTCGTCTGATCTTTTAATCTTTTAATTACATGAGAGCGGGATGCGAGAGGATTTCACCAAAATAACCATGCAAAATGAATGGCGGCTGCACCCACCCGCACCTCGTGAATATAAATTATTCTTTCGTCGGTGTACAGCTTGGACGCACATTTACATATTGTATGAGTTCCTATGTTCCACAAAAATGACGATTTTTTTACCGATGAAATGAGTTTCGACTGTCTTTTTCAATTACTTAAGCAATTCAAAGCAAATTGAATTCTGCGAATTATATAATGAGTTCTGTTAATAAATAGTATAGAATAAGGTCGCTTTTCGCGTCTATTTGTGTATTCCCTTTATTCTTCTAAACGAGATTTAATAGAGTGTTGACTATTGTTTATAGAATACTAGCTTTTGTTCGCGGCTTCGCTCACGATAATGAAGATTTAAGATATACCTCAGGAACGGTACTATTATATCTCTATGAATGATATCATATGTTAAATCTTTCATCACTGCAACAACATTACATATATTACTTCCACACACGTGCACGCACACATGAAAGATGAAGGGTTTCTTTTTTTCTCTTATCGATCGAGTTCCGAAGAAAATTATCCGACACGAAATACTTATAAGAGTCATTAAAGTACATATACTTGGTACACATATATATCTCACTAACTTATATACGTATGAATATGTAGATTAGTTTAGGTTAGCTCAGATAGGTCGTGAATTGCATGTATCAAGCAACAGCCCGAGCCGAGGTGTGCCGTGCACCCTTGAGCTAGTTGATTTTGGATCGTACAGTGCTTATCATCAGGCATAGAGCAGTCACTTTGCCGTGCTACAATAAAAAATAAAATAAAAAGCAATTTTAAAAACCTTCCGTGTAATCTTAAAATAAACATATGATTACGGTGTGGCAGTCAAAATGCTAAAACATTGTAGTAGCGGAGACGAGCGACGGCGACGACGGCACTACACTCGAGAGGATTGCAGCGGTATGCCTGAGGCACTAATGCTGCGTCCCAAGGCCAAGCGAGAGATTTAGTCGCCGTTCAAGGATATTACTTGATAAAAAGTACGAAAAAGCACTACCCGGCGCATACAATTGCTATAATAATATTAAATCAAATTACACATTCATTCCTAGACCTTGGTAAAATTATAGTATTCCAAATTATACGTATACATAATCAGGTATCTGTAAAAACAAAATTCATTTATTGTGTTTTATGTAATACTAGCGGTCCTGGCGGACCTTGTCCTGCCTTGATAATAAAAAAAATCTAAGATTCAACCGCAGCGCCATCTAGCGGGTCTAATTGTGAATTAAAACCATTCTCAGATCCACTGGAATACGCACACAAAATTTCAGCAAAATCGGTCCAACCGTTTCGGAGGAGTTCAGTGACATACACACGTACAGAAGAAATTTATATATAAAGATAAACCTAAGTAGTGGTATATATTTATATAACGAAATAATAGACTATAAAGTTTTAAAAATGAGGGACGAGCTTAAACGGCTGACGTAAACGTAATAGAGGAGCTGAAAAATGTATTTGAATACATGTTATTTGCTTATCACGGATTTGCAGTCCTCGTAAAAGCAATATAAAAAGCTAGACGAGTGTTGAACCGAAAAAAAATTACACGATTATTTAAATATTGAGATGAAAATGAAATTTAAATATATTTATTCATAGCAAGATTTTTTTTCTAATGTTTTATTTATAAAAATAGAATGATAAAGGTCGATCGTTGTGCGCATCACTCACAAACTACTAAATAGATAACGATTAATTATTTTTTAGATTCATTTCTTAGACACTCGGCCCTTATTTAAAAAACTCACGATGCTTTTATCCCATGTAAAGTTTTTTGTTGTTGTTTTATTTTTGGCAACCACTCTTCGAGATTATTACTGCCATTGTGGAGTATGTACATATATTAGAAGTTTCTTGCTATAATTTCAATGTTCTAACAAGATGGTGGCCGCGTTATTAGAACTTTCCAGGGTGTTTTTGTGGCCCCTCAAAATTCATGGCCCGTGGTATTATATTCCATCCACTTAATTTGTGTATAATAACCGAACTATATAAGGTAAAATGCTGCCACTATTACATAATTCTTAATCTAATAACACAGGGTTATGAATAAAATATAAAAGCCACTACACGACAAACTAACATCCTACCAAAACCCCCCAATATGAATTTATTAATATGTTAAACTACGATTTTAATTTCTACAGTAATGTCGAGATAAAAGTATATCTTTGCTTTATTTTCCCTTACTATATTTCTTCTGTACATAAAATATATTATTAAGAACAGCAATGTAGATAAAACCGCGGATATTAACTAGTAAGCCATAAGCAAAATTGTAAAAGATTAGATTTAAAATATAAAAGTCGAGTATGGTATGATTAAATGGATGTCAAACGAGGTATTCACTTTCCCTCAACCTTATTACCTACATTCGAACTTTCCAGATATTTCAAAAGAAAAGGCCATCAAAAGCTACCGTCGTAAGGCATCAATTTAATCACGACAGGGCTATATCATCCATGGCTGTATTTACGCTCTCCCGTCCCCAACGAAATCCATTCGGGCTGAAATTAAATAAGACGAAGATTGAAAATAACCTGGCCGATACGGGTTACGAAAATAAGCTATTATTTCGTATGTTCAAGATTATTCATTTTTATTTACCTTCTAAGGAATCTATTGATTTGAACGTAAATACCACATTACATCTAAGTGACTATTTTATTATGAAAATTCGTTAATTTTATATTCGTGATGTACCAATTGTTTCACAAACAAAACGTATTTAGTTCCCCGCGACTCCAATCACGTGGAACCTAATGTAAAAAAAACAATGACTAATAAAGTCATCTGAATGTAATAAGTCCATTTATATATCTACTTTTCTCTCGTACTTAAGTCGTGCCGTCATTAAAATTACAATAACTTTTGATAGAGTGAACCGATTTTAACGAAACCAAAACTAAATGTTACTCAATGATATGTTTTATGATTGAATGATGAGGTTTTATCGTAAACGCAGTACTTTAGAAGTGATTCGTGTTCAATCAAACAGACATACAGACAGACATTTCAAAAAATGATTGAAAGGTATTTTATTACTTATTCCAAGACACCTGCAACTATTTTATACTCAAAAATCTAAAAAGTACAAAGTTACATTACATTGTAAAATATAAATTATAATAATTACCAAAAATGTATTCCTAGATTACTGTTTGTTATTTAAACATATAAAAGAAAATGAGGTTTAATCAGAAAATGTAATGCAAACATAGAAAAAAATGTAATGGTTTCTCACCTTTGCTGTTAAGAAATAAATGGCAAAACTTTTCTAACAATATAATGGACGATTTGTACAAGTTGAATATAAAGTTGGAGTATAGAATGAAGAAAAGAATGAGGTAAACCTTTGCAAAAGTACTATTACGCGCTTTCATTTAAAGAAATCTTTTAAAAGGTAAATTTCTACTAAGTTGAATTACATAACTGGTTAATCTATAGACCTTGCCAAGTAAAATTACCAGATATAAGCATTCTGTCGTTTATGTTAATGTTACTGCAGTAGTTTCATAATCATATATTATTCAAGAGTTCACGCGGCACTTCGCGCGTCTCCCGCCGTGCTGGGAACTGCAAGCATTTTACTGCTAATTTAATTTTATGGCTTTACATTAGCTGACTGAATAATATAAACAACGACGATTTTAAGTACGGTTTTTGTATTTAAAATAGAGCTTCCGTAATAAACCGTATTTCGTATGTAATTTCATTTACTTTGCAAGAAATTTCATAGTTTTATTATGAGTATTATTTAAACAAAGTATTCTTAAAAATACAATTTTGAAGAAGAAATTACTTCATTATTTTAGCTATATTTAAGTTAAAATGAATTTGTTGTGTTACTTAATACCGGTTTAGGTGTAAAAAGAGTTTTCCAAACATTCGAATCGGTATTTAAGCATTCTGCAAAAGCCTAGCTTAGTAGAGCTTAAGATTCACTCAGGAAAATTAACAGGCTTGTTTATGTAATGGAAATTCAATCATAAATTACTTACGTTTGCAGGAATCGTCAATGTTTTATGGCAAATTGAAGATATCTTCTCTATTCGGCTGGGCTATATATAAGCATTAACGTTATTGCTGCGAAATCTTTTTACTGCCGACGCCGTTAAATAAACTGTCGCGTACTTGAATTTTATTGTGGGGTAAAGAGTACTGTGGATTAACTTTATTATAATCATAATTGGTTTTTTATTTATTTAAAATCTTGTACGATTTGTATAGGTATATTTAAAACGTACTTATATTAATTTCTTAATGAGTTTGCTAGTATTTAATTGTAAGGGGTGTCGAATAACATCTAAGACTTGAGACATCCAAGCCAACCTCACCTGCACGTGGTGCACCCTGCTGAATAACGAACTAGGCAATGGCGAAAGCGGGGTGGTAGAGTTTCATAGCCTGACTGGGTCGCAACCACCATGTATATGGCGAAAAAGCCCATCATAGTGACTCGCTTCCGCGGGTCGCGTTTCGGGATCAGCATATCCAGCTTTTTGCAGGCCGGCATGACAGCGGCGACCGGCGATCGATAGTGTGTCAGTCAGTGGTCGCCATTTTTTTTGGATTGTACTGTGCTTACCATCAGGCACAGTGCAGTCATTTTGCCGAGCTACAATAAAAAAAAAAGAAAAAGAAAAAAGACAATATTTGACAATATTATACATACATGTATATATATATATATATATATATATATATATATATATATATATATATATATATATATATATATATATATATATATACATGTAGATATATACATATACATATACATAGATGTAGTATTGATAGTGATCAGCTACTTGTTGTCTAGGAAGTCAGTCAATGTTCGAAGGTCATCTGGAGTAATATCATCATCATCACATCAGCATGTACGAAACCTACTGCATGGCCATAGGCCTGTTCTTGAAGGAAGTTATGGGCACAGTCAATACGCTACACAACAACGTATTAGCGATTTCAAGCTACGAGAAATTCACAGTTCTATTTTTCCACATACGATTGTACTATAAAACATTTCTCAGGTTTAGATTTCCTCACAATTTTACCTAAACTGTAAGCCGATAATATCAATTTAAATTAGTAAATATACGCGAATTCCGAATGATTCGTTGGTACATATCGGGGTTCGAAACTGCGGTTATCAAATCGAATATTCTAACAGTGAAACCAATCAACCACCGCGACTTTGATTATATATAAAAAGTAGATGATATAAATGTTATTAGTTCCTAACTATTGAATTGTATTGTGAATTTCAACTTAAAGATGAAGGTAATTACTTTAAACGGGTCTTCAGTTTTGCCTTTATCGAAAGTTTTATAAGATACTATCTTAAGCCTTTTTATCTGACCCGATATTACTATGATATTATTGCCTCAGTCGCAAGTACATAATATTTACATAAATACTATATCTAAAGTAATATTATAAAGAGGTAAAGATTGTGAGTTTGTGAGGTTGTGGGGGGTAATATCTAGATTTACTAAACTGATTTTGTTTTACAAATAGAAAGCCACGTTATTTTTGAGTCTCATAGGCTATATATTAACCCGAAAAATAAAAAGACTTTTTGTGGTAGTCGGATTTGCAAAGTAAATCGGAGATAAAACGGTCGAACGTAAACGTTTCTTACGAACGCTGCCTTAACGATGAGAGATATATGATTGAGTTCTATAGAAAAGTTGTAAAGCTTAATAATGGCTACAGAAGTGTTAGAGACAGCATATGTCTAACTTTTGTATTTAAGTCACAAAAAGTAGTTTTTTATATTAAAAAATAATTTAAATCGTGAAGTGATGTTTATGGGTCATATTATCAATAACAATTATGAATTCTTATAAATATGTAGTGATATAATAACTGAACCACAGCAACGTATGGCCGGGTCAGCTAATAAGCTATAAATTTAATTTAAAAATATTTCTAGAATTGAAAATATTTTACGATATGTTCGAATAGCGGAAAAAGGGATAATTTCTGATTTATGGAACCGCGCATGAAATGAATCATGTCGGTTTCGATATTTTATAGGTTTTAATTTCGGCGTTTTATGTTGTGATAACATCTGCGAGCATAATGGCCCTGACAGCTTGCGAGGGCTTTACGAGGTCCGCTTTATGAGCGCGATGTAACGTTCTCGTTTACACTCATATTATTTTAAGCACAATCCACTTATGAATTAATACTGATATCGTAGGAAATAGTGAGTATAAATGGATTTCAATTGTCATCATGGAAAGATACATTTCGATTTTTAACCGACTTCGAAAAAGGAGGAGGTTACTACATTCGGTTGTGTGTATTTTTTTTTTATGTATGTTAATCGATATATCCGTCAATTATGAACCGATTTTAATGATTCTTTTTTTATTTGAATTGATTATATTCAGAGGTAGTCCCGTATAAATATTCTACCCCTAAGGGGGTGAAAAATCGTTTATTTGATTTTCACCCACTTCATCTTTACGTATTTTCGTGAAATTGGAACCGATTTATTATATTCATTAGAAACCAGATATATTTATGGACACTAAATTGGGAGAAATAAATTTTTTTTCCAAAAAAAAAAATAAACCGCCTTCGACTTGAAACATAAATAAGGCACTAAAAAGCGAAAAATAACTGAATAATTAAATTAACCAAATTAAATAAAAAATATTGATATTCGCGTTACCGAATAATATATTTGAAGTCCATGTCAACCTACAGTTCAAATTTGTTGCAGGTAATAAAATATGTATACTATACAGATATACATCATGAGACACCAGAGTGGACCAAACCTTTGTGTATGTAGATGATGTTGGCATTGACTTCAAATATATTATTCGGTAGCGCGAATATCAATATTTTTTATTTAATTTGGTTAATTTAATAATTCAGTTATTTTTCGCTTTTTAGTGCCTTATTTGTGTTTCACATTTGGCGGTTTATTTTTTTTGTTTTTTTTTTTATTTAAGGTTATAAATTACACAAGTCAACAAAAAAATTTTTTTTTTGGGTTTCTGTTCTCTTGCTTAAATTCTGATTCTAGACATTGAAAAACACTTAAATATTCATATTTAGCTCATAAAGTTTGCTTTGGTCTGATTTACGACGATAAGTATGATTTAATTTATTTCATAAACAAAAGATTACTACTACATCTGAACGAATTTAAAGAGAACCTACTCCGAGGAACAAGGAGTACGTTTTCACCAAGATGTGATGGACTTTGAACGGCGATATCAAGGGCAGTACAACGAGAATATGGTGGGAGATTACATTTGGGATTTAATACGAGAGAGCTCATACGAGCATAAAAGAAATACGAAAAATATTCACTTTTAGACATTAGTTTCTTGTTATTTTACATCTATGTACATACACATATATATTATTGTTTATCACAAATCTTGAATAAAAAAGACTATTGTATCTAAAAAAAAAGTTTTCTAATTATAATTTACAGTGGAACTGTAGACAAAATATAAAAATCAATAATTTATGCCGAAAAATTGAAAAATTGTTCTAGTTTCTACAAAAACAAACTTTAATGGGAAAAAATCCTTAATTTTGTCGTAGGAGAAGTTTGACGCAAAAATTGTGTTGACCTGTGTTATTAATGTTTTTTTTTTATTTCGCATGTTTATACTAATATCAGTTGAAACAAAATGAGTGTTTGAATGTAAAATACATTGACCACAGTTAATCCTTTTTTCTTTTAGCCTTTACTAAAGGCGGGTTAAAGGCTTTAAGTCTTTAATCACATTTTCATCTGGTGTTGAATGACGCCGTGATTTGGTGCTTCTCACTAGCAATTACAGAAACACACCTAGTAAACGAAATATTGCGTATCACTGTAGTGATGTCACTTTCTGGTGTCCTGATAATCCAGATACACAAATTGACAATAAGATTCGTCACATAATAACCGGTCTTGGGAATGTATCGAAACTCCGAGCTTTGCTTCTAGCATTACATCAAAGGGTCTGCCAATACAATTCACACAGGTAATTGTAGTTTAGCGGGGTCTCTTACCGGTTAACTATCTGGGTTCAAACTTTATCACTGTTTACTGTGATGTGCCGGAATTATTGGCCACATGATCACTGGTTGTAGAACTATAAATTAAGCGACATAAGTTGCGAATATTATTGTTCAACTTAATCCAAAGGTAGAATAGCTTGATTATGTTCTATTATTATAAAAAAGGTAACATAAAATGTTATCTCGAGATATTGTTTATATTTCATCCAATCCTTTTTCCATTCCCTTGACAGTTGAAATTAGATTCTGTTGTTACTAGTTATGCAAATTAAGTTATCTGTATTCCAACTTTCAGTTAATTTGGTGCCTTTACTTTAACGCCTTGTGTATTAGTGAAAATAATAATTACGACTTCAATATTTTTGACTACTAAGGCGAGCGCTTAAGGCACTCAGCCGATTTTATTTGACAACTAGCTCAAGGGTGCACGGCACACCTCCGCTTGGGCTGTTGCCTGGTACATGCAATTCGCGACCTATCTGAGCTAACCTAACTATTCATACATATATGAGTTGTTGAAACATATATGTGTACCAGGCATAAATACCTCAACAACTCTTATATATATTTCGTATCGGATAATTTTCCAAACTATTTCAGTTTGATAAGGGAAAAAATAAAACCCTTCCACTTGCATGTGTAAGCGTGTATGCGTGGACGTGTGTGGAGGTGATATGTGTAATGTTGTCGCAGTGATGTAAGATTATGTGTCACTGTATCGCGCGAGCAGCGCACTCAAGGGCTCCACGCCTATATGGGTATGTATGTGTCTGAACTCCTTCTAAACGGCTAGACAGATTTTGATAATTTTTGTGTGTTTGAATGGGTCCCTGTATGATTTACATTCATTATTGGCACAGGTAGGTGGCGCTGCGGATTGATTCTAAGAATTGATTTTTTTATGCTCAGGGCAGGATAGGCAGTTAAGACAAATGAAACTTACAAGTGCTGATAAACAATGAATCGTTTATCGGAGAGTAGACATTATTTATATGCATAAACAATATAAATTAACAGGTATTTCTACATTACAATTTCATTACATGGTCGTACAGTTACAGAATGATTTGGTCTCATTTTTTTCTTCACTAGCACACCCGTGCGATGTCGAGAAGAGGGTTAGTTTGTTCATAATAGTATTAACTGGTATAGTGTGATGTTTTAGTTAAAATAAATATTATTAACACAGGAATTTATTATTGAGTAGCGCCAAAATGTCATGTCTTGTTTATATCTAAATTTATTTATTTATTCATTCCATATAGGTCCTTCACAGCTAACAATGTGTATTAAACAAAGAAAAAAAATACAATGTATTCAATACGCCAATTACGAAGTACACAAACTATAACAATTTTTATTATTCGACAGTGAACAAAATCGCTTTAATAAAAAATAGAATTATGAATCTAGGTACATATATAGGTGTGTGGAGTGTGTGTGTGTGAGTGACACCCCGTGTTTTTTTTTTCTCGAACTGACTACGCTATTGACCTAGCAAGGTCTTAACAGCTTCACCGGACTGACACCCCGTGTCTGTAGAGTTTTGTTTTATATGCGCGAGTGTATGGTAAGAGTAGGTATGTTTGTGAAAGGTGAGCATATTAGTAATGAAAATAAAATTATGTGTTTTTTTATATCATAGGAGGCTAACGGACAGGTGGGTCGCCTGATATTAAGTGATCACCACCGTCCATAGACACTTGCATCATCAGGGGAGTCGCAAGTGCATTGCCAACTTGTCTTGGGGTAGAAGGGGAGTAAGGGAAGGGGGAACGGGAGGGGAGGTGGGTATCCGGCGCTCTCACTGACCGAACGAAACGCAACAATGCAAGCACTGTTATTTCACGTCGGTTTACTGTGAAAGGGTGGTACTACCCCGAGCGAGCCGACCCACTCATTCTGAAACCATTAATAGCTTCAGCGTAGCTCTACCACCTACAAACCTATATATTGTATAATTAATATATAAATATATATATTGATTAATTGATTCGCTTTTTGTTGCAGTTAGACGTGTTCAATCAATTCCAGGCGAAAGAGCAAAATAGCATCCACTATAATATTTAACGAAGGATTTTCGCAAAGTACCGTCATCATCAATCAAACATAAAGTTTATGTTATTTCTAAAAATATATATATTCATAAGTTTATAAAGATAAAAGAATAATCAAATGAGTATACTATTATCATCCGAATTCATAAAAAGATTTATGTATTTCAATTTGTCGCGTCCCTATTTTCATTCAGACTGTAAGAACGAGTAGTTACCGTTAAAAGGTCCGACGTTTGTCCCCGGAGAGCTCTTTCATCGGCACAGCCACTGTATATGTGTGACAAGAATCGACAAAAATGGGTAATTATTATGTCTTTTAATTTAAATGCAAATTATTTAAATTTATAAAAAGTACCGTATAAAGAAAATATTTATGTTTAAGTTATTTTAAAAGCTAATAATTTGAGGTCCAAACCAAGATCACCTGCACGTGGTGCACCCGGCTGAATAACGGACGAGGCAATGGCGAAAGCGGGGTGGTAGGGTTTTACAGTCCGACTGGGTCGCAACCACCATGTATATGGCGAAAAAGCCCGTCATAGAGATTCGCTTCTGCGGGTCGCGTTTCGGGATCAGCCTGTGCATATCCAGCCTTTCGCAGGCCGGCATGACAGCGGCGACCGGCGATGGATACTGTGTCACTCGGTGGTCACCATTGTACTGTGCTTACCATCAGGCACAGTGCAGTCATTTTGCCGAGCTACAATAAAAAAAAATCATAGGTAATGTGTAGATAGTTGTTATATGTTATTAGCATTTTTGTTATTGTTGGCATTGTTGTTATGCCTTTCTATTCCGAGCATGTAAATATTTTAATTCTTTAGACAATAATAATTTTAGTCCGGTGAAGCTGTTAAGACCTTGCTAGGTCAATAATAATAATAAATAATAATCAGTTCGAGAAAAATAAAATCTTTAGACAATAACCTAGATTTATTCTCAGATAGTATATTATGCTTTAGACTATGTTTATCCAGAGATTGTTTTCCATAATATTAACTTTGTGTATGTAATCATGTTTTTATTTGTTATATATTGATAGCTCTCTTTTCTTTGTTTATTTATAATTTTTATATGTGAAAATTTGTAATCAACCTTTTTATGTTATTTATTTGTTATTTCATTAGTATTAGCTGTAAGTTTTCCTAAATAAATAAAATAATACAATATTACTACGTCTGTGACCAATGGGATTACTCAGTGGCAACACATTAAGCAATATTTAATCAAATATTTAGTGAATTTTGAAATTTCCTGAATATAGTTTTTCAGTTACCCATTGGCAACATTTTTCGCACTTTCATGGCAACTACGTGGTTATCTGAATTATATTTGGCTGGTTTTATATTCAACTGTAACATTGCAATTACTAGTTAATCCTGTTACCGCATTTAATACGTTATAACATTATTCGTACACGTATTTTTATCCTTTTGGGCTTATTGGAGGAGTCTGCTATTAAATCATTTGGCGAAAGCGGGGTGGTAGGGTTTTACAGTCTGACTGGGTCACAACCACCATGTATATGGCGAAAAAGCCCGTAGTATGTAGTGATTTATCACAAAACGTTTAAAATACTCTAAAATTACTTTGACTCTATTCATTGCATCTAAATCATAACATGACCGACTTTTGTCACCTTTTGCTCTTGCTACGTTGTAAGGAAAGTGACTTGTATCCAATTGCGGATACCTCTCCATCTCTCTTGCAATACATTGTTTTATTAAGTATTAATTAATTCTGAATATATTTAAGAAATTGTGTAGCTAATAGACTATGTCAAAATATGCAACTTATTTATAAACACCAATTATCCGAGTTTGCACTCTCTTTTGCACTCTCATATCTCTGTGAGGACATCTCTGACATTTCACCATTCGTAGGTCTTGTACGTAACGGGGCTATCATTGTTACTGTGAAATGCTTGTGCTTTTTGAACTGTGTTTTGTTTCGGAACAAAAGAACATCTGTGAAGTTATACACTATATTGCTTTACATATTTATTTAAAGGAGATGGAAAACTATTTATAAGTTTTTTTTATTATATCTATAAATAAAAAAAAAAATACGAACACCATTTGAGAGTTCACTATGAAAGTTGCTACGCTTAAGATTTTTGTTATTCAGTTTGTGATAATTCGTCACTAGTTGTGGTTATACTGCACTAATTTGTATGCCATTCAACCGATCATTATAACAATTGATTGTTGTAGACATTTGAACACGAAGAAGACTAATAAGATGTTAATTGTGATATCTACTATTTATTACATAGAATAGTCATTATAAGAAAAGAGAAAACGTATAAATAAATACATGCACATTAAAGTTCATACGGATTTATCAATGTTATATAATAGTAATATTCAAATACCCTATATAATACATTGACTATCTACAAAACATACGTAATATTACTTTGTTATCATAACAATCTCCTCGCTAGACAGTAACGTTCCCAACAATTCACTTTAGAGTCTTGAGTACGCCAAAATATATGCTGACTTCAATAGTAATACCAGCAATAAATAAAAACTCTTAGGAAACCGCGACCTCTGCTAGTAACGTATATGATGCGTTTTAATATCAATTTAATATAAAAATAAATATTTGTTTTTATCATTTATCGAAAATCTCACATAGAACTGCTAACCCACTCAGGATAACGAGAAATGAATCGTCTAATTAGACGTCGGTTACATTTCTGAAAATCCTTTGTATTTCATGATTTTATGCGTTCTTTGTTACGGCAGCTTTTTTTTAGAATATCGATCGTCGAAACGAAATTAAACTGTAACGTTATAACAGTAAGGTCTTTTTTATTTTCGAGCAATTGTAAATATTGAGCTTGTGACAATCGACGGAGAGCGCAGCTAGAAGACTGCTCGCTAACGAGGCCCCCGCCCCGCCTCCTCATTTTCATTTTATCGTCGCACCGCCCTCTCATCTACTATTTAAAGTTCTTCTTTTGCAGCACCATCATGAGGCAAGTGTCTCATTTTGTAATATTCTAATGAGAAAAGTGCAAAATATTATATTGTAAAAGATACCTCTTATTAATGTTATGTTAAAAAAATCCTTTCTTTTTTGTTAATTCAACGATAACAATAAGAATATATTTAAGCGATAGATTGGTTATAGGATATAAGCTGACGGAACAACAGTTTCAATAAATAGGTCAACACATCTTTAAAAAAATTACATGTTACGGGGAAAATATTTATAAATCCCGTTGTTTTTTTTTATATTTGACCACAGCCACATCTGACGCAAAGCGATAATGTAACCAAAGATATGTTCAAACCTAGAAAGGTTGACGGGTACTTGGATAAATTAATGTTTGGTGATGGTTTTTAATTAAAAGGTAGTATATATCTATCTATCTATTCTATACATAATGAAAATAAAGTGTCTGTATGTAATATCAAAATAAAATAAAAAATACTGATTGGGTATGAAAGTATACACGCTACTGATAACAATAATGCATTTTTTTTTAATTTTGTCGGTTTGTTTCGGGTAATCTCCGAAACGTTTGAATGATTTTGACGGGAATTTCACTAATGGATAGCTGAAATTACAGCGGGTTACTTAGGCTACTCTTAATTAGACTAACTGTTAACAGTGGCTTCGCCCGCAGTGCTATCTCCAAAACGGTTCGACCAATTTTTACGTTACTTTCACCGGCAGATAGCGGGCGTTATAAAAAGTAATTTATGTTAGTAAATTTATGCTATTTTAGACTAGCTGTTACCCGAGACTTTGACTGCATCCAATTTAGAAAACAATATGTTGTTCACTATAAACATGTGCGTAAAACGTGCGTCGTGCTGGACTCCAGGAATTAATATAATAGAAATTCATATATCTTTTTGTTCATTTTGGAGGCCATTTTGTTTTATTTACCGCGCTTTCGTCTACATAACTCAGTAATCATAGTAACATATAACAATATTGTATCGAGTTCAATGAGCACTATTTAAATTGTTGAATATTAAAAACTGCGTAGACAGATATAAAGTTTTATATCTTGATTTATACTTATGCAAGATTTCCATACGTGAGCTCATTCAATGTTTTCAATTCAACATTATAATTATTAATAGTGATTTTGAAGATAGAAGGGGTCTTTCTAATAAGATATTAGATTATAAACGTATTACTTATTGACAATTTGGACATATTATATTATATGTATATTATATTATATATAATAATATTTTTAAGTAATTGTTTCATTAGTTCCTTATACTATGTAAGTGAGCACTGAGGTAATTATATGGTGGGTTAAGGTTCCAAATATGTTGCTGATGATGAACCTCATTTGGCACGCTGTTAGTATTTATATATCTAATGTATACGTTTCATGTTACTGTAAGTGGCGTGCGTGTCGTACTAACAATAGTTTTTAAAGAGCATTTCTATAATTGTACATGGTGTCACAATTTTATATTTACACAATTACAAATATTAACACAATTTAAAAAAAAAACCGTGAACGTTCATCAACGTGCATCTAATTATTAAATAAGAACTTGAAAAATTTTAATATATTTTCAACTATGCTTTGAAAAGATATATTTATTTAATACTTTTACATTATAGTGCTTTAAATATTTTATTTGGAATACACTATTTGTATTTATTATAAAGCTACATATTATCTGGCCGCTACTCTATACGTAGGTAAATTGACTTTAGTAATATGGTATTACTGTTCTTATACGCCCAATAGAAAAAAACCAGTGTAGTAAAATCTATATAAATCGTATAAAATATACTAAAAAGTCTATAATAATGCTCGTGTACGAATACAACGGTGTATAAAATCAAAGTGATTAGTGAAAAACTTTCGGATATTTAAGATTTTTAATAAACGTTTACATTTTTATCATACAAATTTATGTTTTTTTTGGAAAGCTCATTATGCAGAATAAGGAATTTATCAATGTTTTTGTAAAACATTTTAGTATGACTTCCTATCCTTAGATGCCTTAGGCGTGCTGATAAATCATATGAACATTATTACCGCTGCATTATTAATTAATTTTGAATACGCAGTTTCAGGTTAATTGTAGGGTTGAACCTCATGACCATGTATGTCCAATCGATAATCCATCATCGTAGCGTCGCTTCGAAATATGTCTTTACATAATCATAATAGCTACAGAATAATAATAATAAACGTAATACAAGTACAAATGACTTGTTGGCCAGTAGTCCGGTGAAGCTGTTAAGACCTTGCTTGGTCAATAGCGTAGTCAGTTCGAAAAAAAAAAAACTTGTTGGCGGTAAAAACTAAAAAATCCATAGATACGTCATAAGCGTTTCGACAGGGCCTTGTTAAAACTTGGCTAGCTAGCAAAAGCCCCGTAAATGTGCCCGTATCTAAGCAACATATACCTATACCATTTTCACCACCGATGCTGAGAAAATGTCACCTTATATCCTAAGATAGTGTGGCGTTATAATATTACTTTACGCACACAGCGTTATCGTGCTGTTTGTTTTGTCGAAACATCATGAAGGTAACATATCTATACCTTTTTGTTATAATTTATTATTATTACTATACCTTTAAACGAGAAATTCTTGTATATTTTTATATTGTTATATATTCAGGATCTCGGAGACGGCGACAGCGATTTCCGTGAAACTTAGTATGTAGGTGGTTTCGGGGACGATAAATCGATCTAGGTAGATTTCATTCATAGAAAACTTTTTTTATCTGAGTTTTCATTCAGGCAATTAAAAAATATGGCTAGAACATAAAGGTAAATTTCGTCACCGCTGTCAATTTTTTTTGGTATAAAAATGCTAATTTTGTGAGGCAAACCTAACAGTTTCTTTTGATTTAAAAATGTTTTTTATAGAACCTAACTAGCCTCGGTCGTCCAGGTATTATCATTGATGTTAAATAGGTAAACGAATGTCGTTACGACGCTATGTATTATCAAATGAATATAGCTCCCGTTGCAACTGGCGATGACCTCAAATGTTACCTGCGGGCACAAAGATAAATGTTACTCTATATAGCTCCGCGTAGCAGGTTGGGATTTCCTACAAAATATCGAAATTGCTAAAATGTTTTCGTTTCTGATATAAAAAGTAGATTAAAAATGCAAACCGGCTTCGTTAAATATTAATATTAATTATGATGTAAGTCTGTGGTATATAATATCTTAATATTTCATACACTTCAACCTTTGAATATGTATGTAGATTACTCCAAGTAAAAGGATCATCGCAATAAGTTTTGTAGCTTCAGAGAAAAACGCGTAACTAAAAACATAGTAGGGTAAAACAAAACCTCTCTGAAATCGGTGACATCCGTTTTTGTTCATCATTTTATATAGTCACCAAATAATGATAATATTTTTTTCTTGTCTTCATTCAAATTACTATGAAAATAACGATATCTTAATTTGTTTGTGGTTCATATGGAAACTGAATATTATATAAATTATATTTATTTATTTAAAATAAGTAATTACTTATTTTTAATTTCCTAAACATTGTTTTGACCTATGGATGTAATGCTAATTCAATGTCAGCAGGTTCGAACGCTGACATATATCAAAGATTTTTTTGGAATTCTACTATACCATAATATATACTAATTTAAATTGGTAACATTATCGGCTGAAGGTCTAGGAAACCTTAATCTGCGAAATGCTCTAGGAGTAAGTACCGCGGTATGTGGAAGAATATAGAAATGTGGAAGAATATAGAAATATGGATTTCTCGGAGCTTAAAATAGCCAATACATCGTGAGTTGGCGTGGAGATAATACACATACCTTTCTTCGGGAACTATGGCCTATGGAACGGGTTTTTTAAATACGGATATATCGACAAAAAATAGCATTATTGAAAATAGAGTATCAACAATCTATCTCCGTGAGTGAGATGAGGGTTTTATCAAGAATATTTTAATACAATTATATATTCAAATGCAAATACGAAAAAATTTTTTTAATAAGTATTTTTTTATATATGTACCAGATATATAGCTATAATTTTAAAAGTATTATTAATGAAATATCTAAATCTCTAGTCAACCAAGTATCAGAATTTCATAAAAGACGAATATTTCTAGTAAAAGGTAAATTGTTCACGGGCAGTATAGGACGTGTTATAAAATTAAAACTGAATAAACTAGGTCAGCAGTTCCACCTCATTACCGGCATCATTTTTAAATTCCCGACGGAATAATAACCATTCTCATAGGGACCAGTTACGTTTGGAACAATATAACCTCAGTATTAGAACGAATCAAAAATGTGTTTGTTATTATTTAGAAAGCAGGGAAAGTGCTTTTGTACCATCCAAATTTGCTATACCTTTGTTTTTATAATAAAATATTTATATGCAACAAGAACAAATTAAATTATATAACTAATTATTATTTCCTGAGTGGTAGAGCCACGCTGAAGCTATTACTGGTTTCAGCATGAATGGGTCGGCTCGTCTGGGGTAGTACCACCCTCTCATACAAAACCGACGTGAAGTAACAGTGCTTGCATTGTTGCGTTTCGTTCGGTCAGTGAGAGCGCGTGAGACCCACCTCCCTTCCCCTCTCCTCTCCCTCCTCACTCCCTTTCCCCTAAACACAGGCTGGCAACGCACTTTCGACTCCCCCGGTGTTGTTAGTGTCTATGTACGGTGGTGATCAGTTAACATCAGGTGACCCACAAGTTCGTTTGCAAGTTATAAAAAAAGGGGTATATTCTGTGATGAACACAAGCAAAACTTTTAGAAGAAGACAGCGTTTTTATAGGCTCGTGCAGCATTGATCGAATCCAATATAAAAAGAAATCAATTAAGTAACGGTATTGCGACCGCAGACTTGCAATTTAATCTGGGAGAGTGATTGTATTAAAGGGCAATTTATTTTAGTTCGGCCGGAAGGCGCGGGAACGCGGCTGTTAATTACAAAACTAATTAAAACTGTCGATTCTGTAATTAATCTCCCGTGCTCCGAACGTTGGAAAAATTTTGTTAAGTTTTTGTTTGGAGTTTTTTTTACATACTTTTATAAATATAATCATGGTTTAAATAAAAATGTACGCGACGTTTCTTTCTTCTTCATATTAATAATATTTTCTCTTTCATAAATATATATTGTTGTTCATGTAGCAATCAGAAATCATATAGAAATTAATTCAGTTAAGTTCAGCTACGTTCGTAGTGAACTAACAAAATCATACATGGTGACAACAAATATATTATTCAAACACACTGTACACGCACTATTTATAGTCCGCTAGTTTTTAAACATACCTTGAGCGAGTTGTCAAATAAAATCGGCTGAGTGCCTTAAGCGCTCGCCTTAGTAGTCCGGTGAAGCTGTTAAGACCTTGATAGGTCAATAGCGTAGTTTGTTCGAAAAAAAAACTCTCGTAGATAAATTCTAATTATAATTGACATGTGTATGGTCATGTACTGTTCGTTTATGATGTGTTCTATTACTTTGCTCGTTTAGCCTCGCTCAATTACTTTACTGCTATATTCGACCACTTGCCCCTTACTCTCGATTCCAAAATCTTTGAGAGAATTGTGAATAGTAATCTAGAATATTCTACATTGTATTTAAAAAAAAAAGGTGCTCACATATTTATTATCTAATGACATGTTCAAGTCATATTTACAAAAATATATATTGCATATTGTTCGTAATTTTATCAACCTCGTATTACTCTGTGTTATATTTAAGTATATTAAACTTTACATCATATACATGTAAATTATTTTCAAATCATTTTGGGTAAACTTACATTGATTCAGTAAAATGATACATGTACTTTACAAAATAATGTAAGTAATTCTAAGAAATATTAGAAATGCGAATGTGAGTTTGATTTTTTATCTGTTTATTATACTTGTCGCCTCCATTGCAACAGATCATATTGCAATCCTGCATACGCGTTGTCAGGAAAATACTAAAGGATCCAGCGTACTTTTCTTTTAGAAAAAAATATAGTCCACGAGCTAAACCAAATTTTAAAAATGGTATATTAAAATAACGTAATAACCCAATCTCCAACCATCAACTATATCATATCACATTCAAAAAGAAATTGTCGTTTGTTTAATTATAAAGTCCACGCTCGAAAATTTTATAGAAAATCAAACATTCTATGACAATCTAGCTTCATAATAAAATAAATTTGAAGAGAAACGTCCGAGAAAAAGGTATAAAAGCTACAAATTGATAGCAAATTGATTGAAAGAGCGCGTCGGCGGCGGCGGACTACGCCGGATCTAATTACAGACTCATCTCGTAGACTGAGCTGTGACAGGCGAGAGATCGAATAACGTCGCATTATTTCACGAACTGTTTTATAATATTGCTTTTTTATTGTTTTCAGATTTATTGTAACTAAATTATTAAAGCAAGTCGGAGGTTAGTAGGCTTCCTTGAGTATCAAATATAAAGATACAACGAAGAACGATTGAAAGGACTGAACAGCGCTCTGCACTTCCATAGAATCAAATATTTAGAGGTAACGTCAACAACAGAATATGTCTATTTTGTGTTTGTCAAAGTATTTAAAATATATTATGTCTATGTTTAAACGAAATAGTATTTATGTGAGATGATGTGTGCTAAAAGTCAAATATAAATTCTGTTACCTACCTTTTTATATATTTTTTTACTTTTAGTTTTTTGTTCTTCTTGTTGCTTTTTTAATCCTTAATAAATCTTCTCCTAGTAATTCACTATTTTTATATTTATTTTATTACGTGTCTTGTATTGTAATTAATTTCATGTAATTGAGAACAACAGAATATTACCTATTGCTACATACCATTGTGACGCGCTTATATAATTTATGTTCTGAAATCGGCCCGTGTATTTTAAACGCGCAATTCTTGTATATAAATAAGTTTATTTCGTATATCTCGGAAACGGCTCTAAAGATCTGAACCAAACTATATATATAGATAACGTTTCCATTTTAAACTTTATCTATATAGGTGCCTTTCCTAAAATAACGCGATTTTATGTATAAAAAAAAAATTACTAGAGCCTATGTCATACAGCGCTACCTTATATGACATTATTGGAATGCGAATGCGTTCCTTGAATCCAACAATAATAATGTAATTATTGAATTAACAAACCTTTTTTTTTTAACGTGGGGAAATCCCTTATGGATACGTCACCCTCCAGGGGGAGAGGATGGGCAGTGTCCGAGTCGCACGGACTAAAACCCCACAATGTACCAACAGACCGTTTTGTGGGGGCGGCAAGGGATTGTTCAAGCTAATCAACCTCGTAAAGGCGCTCACGGAAGGTGGCCGCCGGTCTCCTACCTTTAGAGGGACAGACCGGGTACACACCGGTTGCCCCCTCTCGTCCGCCGGACCTGTGCAGGTCCGGCTCCGGTAGCGGGAGGAGTTGGGCAAATCGCCGCCTCCTCCCGCCTGTCCTCCTTTGGCGGAGAGAGCCACTTTGAGGGTCTGCTTCGCGGGCCCTCTCCGCCTCCTTCTTCAGCAAGACGATCTCCTCGCAGAAGGAGGTCATCGCTCGCCAAGCCTGTTTGCTGCCGAGCATGGCCGGAACCACGCTCGGCAGCGATAAGTCCGTTGTCACGGCCGCTGCCAGAATGTGGCGCTGAGTTAACAAACCTAGCAAAGTTCGGTCCGCCAGGTACTCTACTCATAAAGCGGGAATTGTAGAAGTTTTGGTGGTTTACATTGTTATTGGATTGCACTACGCTTGGTATAAATGTATGTATATAGTGTAGTCATTTTCTTATGCAACAACAAAAAATATTTTAATACGTTTTATTGAAGCGTTTTTTGGCGCGTTAGGAAAAAATTATGAGATTAAATTTTTACGATGCGGGCGCACACCGTCACGAAAAACCGACACCCTGAAGTTATTATGATGCGCGCGCACACCGTCACGAAAAACCGACACCCTGATGTTAACTATAGTCAACATTTTGTTTCTTTGTATTACGCCAAAGAATTATAACTTCTAACGCGTTTACATAAGTACACACACAATTTTATTCGTATAGTACGTTCTATAAACATTTACAGGAACTCAAGTTCATCCAGTAATCAAATTCAACTATAATAAAGAATACAAAGTTTTTTCTTCACGTGCTAATATATAGATATTATTATCTGTGTTTCCTTTTGATTTTTTGTAATATTGTAGACGCTAGAAGCGTGAAGGTTGACGTTAACGGTATGAAAAAAAAACTATTTTCACGTTTTTTATTTATAACCCTAAACAAAAAGAAATTCAATCGACAAATGGAAAAGTAAAAGTTACTGGATTATTTTATCTTGACTTATGTATTACTACTAATTATTGACTGTTACTCGAAATTCAGCCATAGTTCATAAAATTTCTAATTTTCAATATAAAAAAACATTTTCCATAAATTTTCGAACATTAAAGTTCTTTAATATCTAGTAAACAAAATAATAATATTAATAAAGAAAATCAGTTGAGAAGGAAGATATACTTAACTGTTTTGTCTCTGTATTTTTCTATATAGATAGCCTAGTGGTCGTGCAGCCGTCGAAATTCGACCATTATTCATTATGTTTTTATGTTAAAATATAATTGCGGTGTTTTTTTTTGTCAAAAAGTGTATAAATATGGTACATTAATAAATGTAAGGTTCGTGAACGCATGAACGGATAGAGACTTATAATTTATGTCTTCGACTCGTCGATAGTATTTCCAGATGTTTTTATTGAACATACTAAAACTCGTTAATAGGTACTAAAAAAATGAGTGCGTATAAACGTCACACGCGATTGAAGTAATACTTTTTAAATATTTTTGATTTTGTCAATAAATAGTTTATAAACAAATCAATAAAAAGTAAAAAATATTAAATTGTATAATAATAAAAAATAATATGTATGGGCGCGCGACCGTGCTGCCATTTGGTTTCAATGTAAGTAAGTAACAAATTAAATCAAGGCTTCATTATCTGTGGAGCCATCTATCAGCTAATTCGGAACTTAAATAACACAGGAAATATTATATAGAAGAGTACAAACAAATTACTATAATAAGTAACGAATGAAATTAATTATGATTTAATAGAAGTTTTGGTTATGTTTAATTATAATAGGTTAATAACCGGACGGTGTAGATACGTGACGCCATATTGCCGTAATGGATTTCCGTTGCATTGTCGTCCAGTTACCTTCTAGTAGCGTCGAAAGAAGTTTTACTTCAATGAAAAAAATCGGTTATCAAACAGAGGAGAAAAATGTATGGAACTGTTCCTTCCTGTTATCTTCCTATACTTATGTATATATACGTAAGGATAATTGATATTATAAAAACAGCAAAAAATACCGCAATAATTTAATGTAGAGATTTACTCGAAAATAATCTTATTTTGTTATTAACTTTCTGACCAAAACTAATTATATTAAGGTACAGAAGATTGATTGCGTTTGATGTCTTCATTATTTTGTATATTAAATTCCGCTTGATACAAAACACGACGTTGGATTACAGATAATTAAAACTAATCCTTTTTGTATATTACTTTTATAGTATTTATTTAATACCCAGTAACTTTTCATGCTATATAGGTTCCCGCGATTGTCCACAATATCACCTGGTATTAATTGTCGATATGGTCTATAATAGTAACAAGTTAAACCTAGAGGAGGACTTGTTCTCAAGTACAGGCTTAGATGCTTGGTGACAGATTTTCAATTTTGGTGTGGCAGCTTCTAGCTAAGCGGGTTTCGAAAAAGCCTATCACAATTTTATAGTGTGTTACGACATATTTTTTTTTAAATATATCGTAGGAGGCAAAGGAACAGGTGGGTTACCTGATGTTAAGTGACAACACGTTGTCAGTGTACGCTCGTTTCTTGATGGTTTGTTACTCGTAATGGTTAAGAAACACCGCCGCTGGGAGTCGATTACACAGGGTCGAAGTTTATGTTGTAGTAAGTAGCAAATAAGTAAATAAGTCCACTTGATGTTACGTGGTCACTGTAACCTACACGTAACACCTTCGATCAACAATAACTAGATAAAGGGTCATGTACAAAATCGAAGCTAACTGCTGTCCACGTAGATACTTATGTAGCTATTTGTTTACTAAGAAAGGGAGAAAAATTTTTTAAAACAGTTTTAAGTTCAACCTAATTACAACCATGACACCTAGTAATAAAGTCACAAATGTTCAAATATTATTTAATACTTACGATAAAATAAGCAAAGCAATAAATTACTCCCGTCACTTACAAATGAAAAGCCAACATAAACAACATTTAGTGTGAATTCAACCTTAACATTCAACGAATAAAGTATGTTTTTCCGTTATTGTGCGTGGTTGGCAAGCCTTGGTCAAACATTTGTACCACAGGTTTAAAATCGGTAATTTTGTTCAAAATTTGATATTATTTGTTAGTTTAAAGCTTAAAATATAACTTATTCAACATATATTTAGCGAAAGTAAGATACTCCGGCCGTTAAATTGCTTTTTCGGGTATTATTTTTGTATCTTTTGAATATACTGCGGTATTATGAAACGTGCTTACATTGGCTATGTTTCAAACAAACTAAACAGAATAAAAGCTCACATTTCAAGTGAGCTGTTATTTACCGAGACGTATTTTTCGCGCCGACCCGATATCTAGTTATTGTTGATCGAAGGGTATTTACAATAAATAATTGATATTTTTATGTTTTGTTCTACGTTCTCAAGAATGCGAATCTTAACCATCTATATCTAACGTATCTGTACTTTTTCGATTTTCGTGAAAACGATCATTGCAGGTGTCTAGAAATAAGTTATAAAATACTTTTCAATCATTTTTAGAAATGTTTATCTATCTTTATTTCTGATACACAATCGGTCTGTACTATTTCAGCTACTTTAAAAATAAGGTCTCCAGTAAGAGAAAAATAAAGTATATTTCCTGGACAATATGGATACATTTCTTTAGCCTTGGCTTCTGTATGTTCATTGGATGTCAAAGGATCAAACTGCAAGCCCTATTATATCTAAAACTAAATCAAATTGAAGCATCTGTTTATCTAAGCTGAGCACCGAAACGGTTGAGCTGAGTTTGAAGAGACTTTTACTAGCATATAAACAAAATTCAGAAAATTATATAAAATGCATAATATTACACTCTTCCATAGGAGCAAGCAGTAAACTATAGAATTAGACAGAAATCACCCAAAATCCGTAAAATAGGAATTAATTAATAATACCCAACTTGCAATAGAAAATAAAGGACTGTTCACAAGTAGTCAACACAAGAGACATAGTTCTCACGAAACAAGATAAATTAATTTCTTATGAATCTTCTTACAAATGAAATCGCAGACAACTGCGTCAAATCTTTGTTTTTGTTGAATTCAGTTATCGCTGTCAATGATTACACTGTTTAGCAATTTACTCCACAGATTGCTCGGCGAAGGAAAACTTAGTAACATTAGGCATATTTAACAGTATTTGAAAATTGAATCATTATAATTTTGTAACAAAAGTTTTACAACTATAGAGCGAGATAATGCGTGTAAAGGAGAGTGTTTCGGTGTGACCGGGAGGTTAGAGGATTATTGTTGCGTTACTGAAATATTAGCTTTTGCCTGCGATTTCGCTCGTGTTAATGTAGATCTCATAATTGCCTCAGGTACATTTCTCAGTACATTTCTTTGGTGTACATTTGGTACCCTATTGTACAACTTTTTTTTTTAACGTGGGGAAATCCCTTATGGATACGCCACCCTCCCGGGGGAGAGGGTGGGTTATGTCCGAGTCGCACGGACTAAAACCCCACGGTGTACGTCTGCCCCTATAGTTGGGGCGGCACGAGATCTCTATAGACTTTATCGTGCCGCCCCAGCGGTTGGCCCAGCAGCGAAAGCGCCGCCGCCGGGCCCCGTCTTGTTAGGAGACAGCCGGGTACACACCGGCCGTCTTCTCAGTCCGCCGGACCTGTGCAATGGGAAGATGGGTCCCCCGACACATCCTCCCCGGTCCAGCTACGGTAGGAGGAGGCGATCAAACTGCCGCCTCCCCCTGCCTGTCCTCCGACCTCTGACAACGTGTAAGCAAACTTTCACAATGATCGGTTTTTAAGGCGTAAAAGTTTAACAGATAAACAATCAAATAAACTCAGATTCGTTTTTGTAATATTAGTAAGGATAAGAGGTAAAAATAGTATCTTGTCTTATTTCATTGTCTTGCTTTAAGAATTTACTTCAAATGCAATGTTGGTTCTGGAATAGTCCACATGGACGTTGTATTTAATCCTTTATTACTTTCTCTGAACAAACTGAATGTGATACATGCTGGTATATTTGTAGAGAATATTATATAGCTCATTTGGATAACTATCGTCATCGAGTTGTAAATCTTTAATTAAGCGACTATCGATATTTGAGGCAGTTACATTTGACAGTTTTTCGTAATACGATATTCTTTATCCACCATTAGACGCATCATCAGATAAATATAATTATGTTTCTTTTATATCATAGGAGGCAAACGAACAGGTGGGTCACCTAATGTTATGTGATCACCACCGTCCATAGATACTAGTAATACCAGGGTAGTCGCAAGTGCGTTGCCATCCTTTGTTTGGAGATAGGTTAGGGAGGGAGAGGGCAGGGAAGGGAGGACGAGGTGGAGGGAGGGAGGAGTGGAGGTGGAACTCCAGCGCTCTCACTGACCGAACGAAACGCAACAATGCAAGCACTGTTAATTGACGTCGGTGTTTCTGTGGGTCGGGAGGTAGTACCCCGGGCGAGCCGACCCATTTATACTGAACCCAGTAATAGCTTCAGCGTGGCTCTACACCTACAGCCTAAGAACATAATTATTCTAATAAGAAATGTATGTAGCTATAGTACCTTACATAAATAAAAATCAATTGCCGAATATTTGTAATCGCATCACTACAGAAAAGCTGTACCTCTTTGGCTAATTTTTTTTTGTTGTATTTGTAATTGTTAGGACAAGGTTTCTATGAAACAAAACGTTTCAAAATGATACGCAAAAATGTGACTGAGTGAGAGATAGAGAGATATTCAAAGGCATTGACAGAATTGACGGATTCACGTTCAGTTGTTCAATGATCATTATATTTAATTACATGGTCGTACTGCAAAAATATGATTTGATCTTATTTTCTTCACTATTACACCCGTGCGAAACCGGGGCGCGTAGCTAGTCTATTATAATAAATATAGGGCCACAAATAATGTCCTCGCGTAAATATTCTCGTAGGTTAGCTCTGCGGGCAATACACTTACATTTTTGTTACCCGGCCATATGTTCCCAGTGAATATTGTTCCGTCGGTTGCTCTTAATTGTTACGACGGGAACCCTTTTGCGGATTGTGGCCGAGGGACTGCGGTGAAATAATTTTGCTAGAAACTTCTCGGTATGATATAACTTTTCCAGTATTATCCACGTACTCCATGGTGCGGTTTGTGTAATGTTATGTAAGTTATTAAGGTGAATATACAAACTATTGTGACTATCGTTATGTAAATTTGAGTTCATTTTAATAAACATGTAGGTACAAAGTGTAGCAACAGTGTGTTATCATGTTCAACAGTACTATAATGCTATAGTTATGTATATACAGTTATAGAGAATCGCTAAATATTGTAATATTTTATGAAGAAACCTCCCTGTATTTATTAAAAGTTACTTTCAACGCTTTCGAGTTGATCGTTATATTTTTACCGCAGTGTTATTTTAATAAGTCAGTAATTTAACAGATTCCTATTCATAAACTAGCAATCGCCTCAGACTTTGTATGGGTTAAAATGTAAAACTTAATAAGGATAAAATATAACCTAATTCTCTCAGAGATAGTGTAGCTGAGTATCAGTGAAGATGGCATAATCGATAGTAGCACGGACACAGCATTGATGGAAGTATGTCCGAATCCTTGCAACTGAGTCGAGTTGGGGTGTAAGTGGTGTCGAATAACATCTAAGACTTGAGACACTCAAGCTAACTTCACCTGCGCGTGGTGCACGCTGCTAAATAACGAACGAGGCAATAGCGAAAGCAGGGTGGTAGGGTTTTACAGCCTGACTGTGTCGCGACCACCATGTATATAGCGAAAAAGCCTGTCATAGTGATTCGCTTCTGCGGCTCGCATTTCATCAGCCTTTGCATATCCAGCTTTTCGCAGGCCGGCATGACAGCGGCGACCGGCGATGGATAGGGAGTCACTCGGTGGTCGCCATTGTTTTTGGATTATACTGTGCTCACCGTCAGGCACAGTACAGTCACTTTGTCATGCTACGATAAAAAAGGCATCCCGTGTAGCCATAGCATTGTGTGGTTTTTAAAGTCTGCCTTGTGAGATACCACCCTAAAGTTGAAAATCTGTCGCGAAGCACTTGTTAATGCGTTTTGGCAACTGCACATGAGACCAAGTCGAATTAACGAACGAATTAAAAAAAGCCCTACCACCATGCTATTTATCACTATCATACTGAGATTTTTGCTTCAGGATATAATTATGTGATTCTCAAAGGAAACAAACTAATAAAGAGTTACCCATATGTATACATAAGTATAGTATAATAACTTTACCTACAATAAACAAAAGTTTATCTTCAATATAAATAAATTTATATAGGTATGCCGTTCTGCGCGCATACGTAAAAACTGAATAAGTTTCGATATATTTTTTTGCTTTAATGTCTTAGACACTTAGTCCTTATTTAAAATATATTATGGTATTTTCCTTCAATATAAAGTTATTAGAGTATTAAGACACTGCAATTTTTAAAGGTACCTACTACTCGTTGAGCGCTTTGTATTTTCTTGCTGTGGAAAAGTGGAGTACGCGGCGTGATGCGTAGGTCCAGGATAGCGCAGACGAAGTCTTCCATATCAAATTAGTATATAATATGTATAGGTAAAAATATGAGGGTATCTGTCTTGTTTTGGTATGTTTTTTTTAGTTTTAAGCACACCTATACTTAAATGTGAGTTATCATTTAAAAAGTAAGTTGATATGTTATAATTTTCCATAAGTATGTTACTATATTTTTTTTTATTTTTTTTTATTTATATAGGAAAACTTACAGCTAACACTAACGAAATAACAAATAAATAACATAAAAAGGTTAATTACAAATTTTCACTTATAAAATCTATAAATAAAGAAAGAAAAGACAGCTATCAATACAGATGTACAAATAAAAACATGATTACATACACAATGTTAATATTATGGAAAAAAATATCTAGGTAAACATTGTCTAAGGCATGATATACTATCTGAGAATAAATCTAGGTTATTGTCTAAAGAATTAAATTTGATGGTGGTAGAGGCACGCTGAAACTATTACTGGTTTTAGCATGAATGGGTCGACTCACCCGGGGTAGTACCACCCTCTCATAGAAAACCGACGTGAAGTAACAGTGCCTGCATTGTTGCGTTTCGTTCGGTCAGTGAGAACGCCGGAGACCCACCTCCCCTCTCTTCTTCTCCTCTACCTCTCCCTCCCCTAATCCCTTCCCTCGAAGGGTGGCAATGCACTTGCGACTCCTCTGGTGTCGTTAGTGTCCATGGACGGTGGTGATCACTTATCAGCAGGTGACCCACCTGTTCGTTTGCCATTTATGACATAAAAAAAAAAAATATATTTACATGCTCGGATCAGAAAGGCATTTTGGCGAAAATAGCGGGTATTAAACTTAGTGTGTGGCAGTTGTAATATAGTCGCACAAATTTGACATGTCTCACTGCCCACCAAACAATATCACCGTTATAAATTGTAAGTTACCCACTGCAGGGTCTTCTTCCTGAAGGAAAGTACGATCGAAATCACCACGTCAGTGTCACGTATTGGCGATTTCAAACCCCGAGAAACAGTTCTATATTTACCAACATACGGTGCTACAACAAGAACATTACTTAGGTTTAGGTTTCCTCGTGATGTTTTCCTTTACTGATACTGATAAGGTTAACAGTTTTATTAAAAACTAGCCGACCTGTGCCCACTTCTGTGGGCGGTAATAGGAATTATCATGCTACAACTCAATCATATATCTCTAATAGTTAAGGCAGCGTTCGTAAGAAACGTTTTCGTTTGACCATTTTTTCTCCGACTCCCCAGATATTACCCTCTATAACCACACAAACTTTACCTCTTTATAATATTATTATAGATAATATAATTAGTTAACAGCTTCTGCCCGCCACTTCGTACGCGTGGAATAGCTAAGTCGCAGCGGAAGCTCTCAAAAGGAAAAAAGTCCCGTTTTTAAAATATTTTTCATTGTTGCTCCGCTCCTATTGTCCTTATCGTGATGATATATAACCTATGACACTCACGAATAACGTGGCTTTCTATTGGTAAAATAATTTTCAAAATCGGTTTAGTAGTTCCTGAGATTACCCCCTACAACGTCACAAACTCACAAACTTTAACTCTTTATAATATTATAGTCCCTGCCCGCGACTTCGCCCGCATAGTAATAGTTAATACTCTGGGCTAACGCTGACACACAGTAGAAGCTCTCAAAAAGAAAAAAACATCTCGATTTTGAAACATTTTTCATCTGTGCTCTGCTCCTATTGGACTTAGCGTGATGATATATAGTTTATAACCATTCTCGATGAATGAGCTATATAACACTGAAAGAATTATTCAAATTGGACCAGTAGTTCCTGAGATTACCCCTTACAACGCCACAAAGTCACAAACTCACAAACCCACAAACTCACAAACTTTACCTCTTTGTAATATTAGTATAGATGTACACGTATTCTAGATTCTTTTCACACAGCAATGTTTTAAATTTAAAAAGTTCCAATTGTATACTCAGAAACTAAAGCTTAATTTATTATTAAGCCCTCTTGTTCTAAAATTCAATCCTCTTGCTGTAGGATATTAGTGAACAGGTAAACTCAAAGTATTAGTTTGCGATCGACCGCGAATAATCGGATTATACACTAATTGAATTGCTTGTAATCAGACAAGAACCAATAATATTTTAGAATCAATTATTATTTTCATTAAACTGCTATCTAGGTATTCTATTTAATTTATATTTCATCGGCTCTATTATTTGTACATTATATTAATTTCAAACATTGATTATATAATAACTTAGTTAGATAATTGAATCCCTCGGCGTTTATTGGATGTGATTTATTTGAATGAAGTCGAAAAGGGTAAAAAAACACATATGTACAAATAGACAATATTATTGTATAAATTTCTGTATACATATTAATATGTATAACTAGATTAACTAATTACAATGACTAGATAGATAATTTATACTAAGTAACGTCGAAATTATTTTTCTCAACTTCCAGAATCCTGTGAACAACCTGCAAACAGAAAATACTTAATTATTTATATTCAAACAAATCAAACTTTGAGTATAAATACAAGATAATAATAAGAAGATAAGAAATACAAAATAATTTTCAGTTTTTATGCTCTAATCATAACCTTAACCTTCGCGCTTCTAATAATCTTATTCTTTGCTGTCCTGTCCATACTTCCGGTCTTGTACATTCCTCTTTCTTTATCCAATCTATTCTCCTATGGAATGCGCTTCCTTATGAAATCAGGATGTCATCTAACCGCTTCAGTTTTAAAGTCAGGGTACGTCGGCTTTACCAGTCTCAGTTAGCAGAATTATCTGGTTAATGCTGTATTTAATACTTGATGTTGACTTATTATACTTTTATTTATGTATGATGCTGTTATATGTATGTATTGTATATATGTAGTATATCGGTGTTGATATTTTATTTATATATTGTTATATTAAATAGGTTAAACATAATTTTATAAAACTTCTCCTTTTAAACCTACCAACATTTATCTCTGCATCACCTAATGTTTGACTGGTAAAGAATGCCTTCGGCATTAAGTCCGCCATTGCGTATTTAAGGCATAATATATAAATAAATAAATAAGATAACTATGTTTGTAAAATATGTACAATGAAAGCATGAACCAGATCTAGTTTCTTGCCGGTTCTTCTCGGCGAGTGGGTTGTTTTCCGAAACGGTGGTAGCTTTGACGTTCATAAGTGCCTTCTCAGGGCCTTAACAGAACAAAAGTTTTTTTAATTTTAATTAAGGAAAAAAATGTAAGCCGTCAAGGAAAACCTGACATTGTACAGGTATTATGCATAAAAGGATAGTTTTAAAAAAAGATGATTAATTATTCAATAAATAATACATTTATATTCATTAAATACAAAAATTCAAAATCATATAGTGGACAGCCAGACAGTAGGTCTGACCCGCTGTTGTAGATGTTTCACATCAAAAACACTATAAAATTGTTTATTCCATTGCGCTTTACTTACCGTGATCTGGGCAGTAATGGCGTCGTCGTCTTCGTCGCCGCTGGGCGTCGCATGCATCCACACATGTTTCCTCTGTTAACAATAAATACAAAGGAAATATATTTTAAATTATTATATTACTTCGACTATTACATTTTTGTTATTATATTTTTCAAGTGAAACGTCTTTAAAATTCTGATCGGCAAACTTTTTGTGTGACGAAAAGTGGTGGAAGTAAACACTGTGACGAGTAGAGTGTTACAAACACCGGTTCTCGTCCGATCACCGAAGTTAAGCAACTTCGGGTGCGGTCAGTACATATACATGGATGGGTAGCCACGTGGGAACACCAGGTGACGTTAGCTTTTTGTTGTAATTTTTGTAATTATAAGGTTTCACTGAAATAAAGAAATTTCACTTCTATCGTGTGTCTTTACGACATACACTGTCTTATACAATATACTTTTGATCTGAAGATGTGATCAGTGTCAAAAGTTCAGTAAATAATCCCATCACATAATATTAGTATGTAATTGTATACCATCACAGCAAGAGGGGTGCGTCGGAGGTGCAGCCTCGTCGTCGTGTCGAGCCAATGCTCGTAGCTGTAGAGTGTAAGCTCGTGATCCGCCGCCTGCAGCCGCCCCAGCTCCTCCAGCAAACGTCGCGTAAGGGCTTATCTCGTAAACATCTACAATCATACAAAATTGTGCATATTTTTATACGATTTTGTTGTCGATAGGTCGATGAAGTTATCAATACAAATACATAGCTCAATGTAACATTACTGTCTTCCATATATGTTAATAAATTTATCTAACATCGATACCTGGTGGGTCCGGTGGTAATTTCGGTATTTGATGTGGAGGCGCCCTATATGTTCCACATGAAGGTTTTTCAGCGCTCGTTGACACTCGAGCTACGGCACCGTCGCTTCTGTTTGATAAATAGTAAATACTTACTCGTATATATACGATATAATACCATATGAAAGCACTAACTTTATACTATAGAAACCTCCCAAAAGAAAACTCTATAGTTAGCACTCTCTGTACTACTATTGACTACAGCGGGGGTGTTAGTAAATGACCTGATTTGGACATTGGTCGAAAGTTATCGTCCGGTCGTAACTTGACCGAATACTATAAAAGGCGAGTCTGTCTAGTCATTAAAAACATTCTTGCTCGGTCGTCTCTCTGGAAGGTTGTATTGCGTGATTGTTGTTGTATTGCGTGAGTTCTTTCCATTTACATTCCTATTTCTATTTCCCTGGGTGTTTATGATTTATTGTGTTACTTGAGTTAATTAATTGTTTATGTGAGTTATCGTGTTGAGATATGTAATTGTGTTATTTTTTATATAAATCCATTTCTGGTATTCTAATATCGGAAGTGGGATTTATTTTTAAATTCGATTTACTTTTTGGTATCTAATACTATTATTATTATTATAAATTCTATTTTATTTCTCTTATTGTTATCTATTGGATTATTTACGTTGACAATTGAAATCAATTCAAGTATAATATTGAAACTAAGTTATACAAATACATTGAGATCAATGTATGTCAGAAGATGTTTATTTTAATAGAGAATAGTTAAGATTAGTAAAATATAATAATTCGCTCTTCGCTTCGTTTCCATCATATTCATATCCAACATGTAGTCCGGTGAAGCTGTTAAGAGCTTACTTGGCCAATAGAGTAGACAGTTCGAAAAAAAATACATATCCAACATATTACAAACATTGCTTTGGAATTGATGTACGTGTACTAATTTAAATTGCTATTGATATACATTGACAGTGATAGCGATAGTTATATCACCAGTTAAATATAGCACCGGTAATAAATAATTCTAGGAAAGTTTAAATATTCGAGAGATGCTCATATAACAAACATACTTGGAAAAATAAGAGATTGTAAATTATTCGGTCTTTCAAATTGCTAATATTTCGTGGGTGGCGTGGAAGTCCGGGCATTAAAAATTAAAAGAAAGAAAGGCGTTTAAAATAGAATACTACTCACGTTAATGTACAAGCGATGTATTTTAGGGAAAAGTTTTTTTTCCTGTATGTTCTAACAACGTTTATGCAAAACTTCACGATGATTAATTGAGTAGTAAAGGCGTGAAAGTTATGCTAAGTTATAAACATATAAACACATAGTCGCATTTATAACACCAGTTAGGATATCATTCTGTATGATGGTAGAGTCTTTTAAATTGTATGTTATGTTTGCTGCAACGGTCGGGTTAATAATAAATCGCTAATAAACAAAATCATAAACGAAACAAAACAAACAAGTTTGAAAAAAAAACCATAACCTGTAATTGATATACGGCATCATTACTGGATATTATGGTTAAGAGCTACTATAGAATTTAATGTAAAAGAGTTGCTAAACAAAAACTGTGGCATTACTTTTTGGCATTACAACTTTCACAGCATTTTACTTTAATAGAACATAAAGCTAGTGTATAAAGGAAATTTTCACTTTAGGTAGTATTTGCATCAAAAAGCTTTCAAAATAGAAAAATAAAATGTTACATTTTCACCGTATCGACGATATATTAATATTTTCCGTGTTTGCGCCATGTTTCAATCGTGATGGAAAATGTAAATAAAATGTTACATAAAAGAAAATAAAATGTTTGTATCTTACACTAGCTGACCCGTGTCCACTTCGTTGGGCGGTAAACATTTTGATTCTGTTAGTACTGAGTGCTATGTAGTTTGATAAGAATGGATAATTATTTTTATTAATATGACCAATAAACATAACTTAACGATTTAAATTATTTTTTTATTATAAAAAAAAAAAACACTTTTTGTGATCTAAATATAAATGTTAGACATATGCTGTCGCTGAAATTTTTGTAGGCACTATCAAGCTCTACAACTTTTCTCTAGAACTCAATCATATATCTCTCATCGTTAAGGCAGCGTTCGTAAAAAACGTTTTCGTTCGACAGTTTTTTCTGCAACTTACTTTGCAAATCCGACTACCACAAAAAAGTCTTTTCATTCGAGGTAATATATAGCCTATGATATTCACAAATAACGTGGTTTTATATTGGTAAAGAATTTTCAAAATCGGTTTAGTAGATCCAGATATTACCCCCTACAACATCACAAACCTTAACCTCTTTGTATTATTAGTACAGATAATAATAATGAATTTGATAACTTTTTTTAAAAGTAATTCGTTACTTTAGCAGACAGCGAACTTTTCAAAGTGGTCGGCTCTATACGATTACGCGTTTTCATAGGGGCTAAGCAATAATGATAAAATTAAAGAAATACAACATAAAACCGGTGAAAGTAAGTAAGTGTTAAGGGATAAGAACAAAATTATAATTGTGATAATAATTAATTCAGGTTGTTTACTGAATTTGCGGGTTCCAGTTAATAACAATTATAGTGTACTTGCTTCTGCTTGTGTCTTTATTAATGTCAATTTCAACTATTCCTCAAGAAAGAGTAACAAACGAATAAATAAAATCACATTCGCATTTATAACATTCGTGAAGAATAGAGCTAAATCGAGTTTTATCTAAGTATTATCCGATACGAAATATATATAAGAGTTGTTGAGGTATGTATGCTTGGTACACATATATGTTTCAACAACTCATATATGTATGAATAGTTAGCTTAGATTAGGTTAGCTTACATAGGTCGCGAATTGCATGTATCAGGCAACAGCCAAAGCCGAGGTGTGCCGCGCACCCTTGAGCTAGTTGTCAAAATAAAATCGGCTGAGTGCCTTAAGCGCTCGCCTTAGTAGCCCGGTGAAGCTGTTAAGACCTTGCTGGGTCAATAGCGTAGTCAGTTCGAAAAAAAAAAAATTATCTAAGACTTTAAAAAAGCAGAGAGATCGTAATATATGGAGAACTTTTGAAGGTAATAAATAACATTTATTATTTAATTAATATTTAATTGTTATAGCGTCTACGGCTCATTTCATGTATATTCGCATTGAATCACCATTCATGAATATACTTAGAGAACAAAGTAAACGCTTTTATTACAATTCGATCGTAAAACTCATTTACAGTCATTCCAGTTGACTCGCTAACCCGAGTTCTTATTATTTTACGACCTTACGTACGGCAGTTCGTTAGCATCTACCATTATGTCACATTGTAACTAAGAGAAATGGGTTTTCCGCGCGTTTTTTGGTACGTTTTGTTAACATTTGTAATTCCATGTATTTCTTTATTTTAATGATTATATGCAATGACATTATAACTAAATATATGTTATCTACATGACAAAACAAATGGCATGATAACGCACACATACGTAAACTAATATTGTAACGCCGCACTGTCTTAGATAAAATGTGGAAGTAAAATGGCACACTCTGAATATTGGTGGTGAAAAAGAAAGGAGTGTAAGGGGTGTCAAATAACATCATAAGACTTGAGACACCCAAGCCAACCTCACCTGCACGTGGTGCACCCTGCTGAATAACGAACGAGGCAATGGCGAAAGCAAGGTGGTAGGGTTTTACAGCCTAGCTGGTTCGCAACCACCATGTATATGGCGAAAAAGCCCATCATAGTGATTCGCTTCTGCGGGTCGCGTTTCGGGATCAGCCTATGCATATCCAGCTATTCGCAGGCCGGCATGACAGCGGCGACCAGCGATGGATAGTGTGTCACTCGGATGTCGCCGTTGTTTTTGGACTATACTGTGCTTACCATCAGGCAAAGTGCAAACACTTTGCCGTGCTACAGTAACAAAAAAAATTGTTATATGTTGCTTAGATACGGGCGGATTGACGGGACAGTCGTCAAAGATAAGCTAAATAGCCAAGTTTTAACATGGCGCTGTCGAAGCGCTTAAGACGTATCGTATAGTTATAATATAATTGATTATATACCATTAAGCCATCAAAAATGGACAATTATAATTCAAAGAAATTTCTACGCAACGCGGAACGTTAATATATAAATCATATGTTAGAATCTATGTACTATCCTAATTATACGATCGTGTTTAGATAGGTACATGCACATTAATTTAAAACTTGTTAAAATGTATACTTAAAAGAATTCCGTAAAAAAAGAAACCGTGAAGTGGTACTATTTTTTACATATGGCTTTTGTAAAAAGAGGTAATACATGTTTCATATCCTTTTATTTATAACAGAAATAATAACCATAAGTATAACGGTTGAAACATAAAGTAAGAATAACGGTTATGTTACCCTTGAGTAAATTTACGAGTGTGCGAATAGAACTGATTTCTTTCTTTCCTGAAAAGAGTTTTATAAATATGTTTTTATTTAAATTACGCTTTGTTGTAATAAAAAAATTGTAAAGATCTTGCAGATGAGATGAAGAGGTATTTTTTTCTTTATAGATAACTAATTCTTTTTAGTGGTTCCTGATAATTTATATTTTATCGTATCATATTTTGCATGATAATAATAGACAGTATAAAAATATATTGATTTTCAAGTTACGCCATTAAAACAAAGTAAACCGTATTAATAAACTTAAATATAATATTATATATCAAAAAGACAGGCAATTTTGGTTTGATGCATGAATATTTGGTGAAATGACAAAGGTTGATTGTACTCTATATTGGCGCAGAAAGGTGAACAGTTAGGTACGCGAGTTGGAGGCTCAGCGTAAAGCTGACCTTAATACCAAACGCGACCAGTTAAAGGCTCGCCCTCCTGCTGCCAAACCATATAATTTTGAGAACGGCGTACCCACATGATCTAAAGTGCACGAAGTTTCGACACGAAGATAGGCTACATAAGCCATATTCCAGCACATCAGCGCCATTTCAAAGTGGTCGCCATGGCCGAAACCGGTCGGAACAATCATTATCATATATAAAAAAATGTGCACATTTTTCTACGCTCTTTATCATCTATTGCATGTACATCACGTTTTTCTTTATTTTTTATATTTTTTATTGTTTCAATAATTGTATTGTATGCAACGAAGTTAATATGTGACTTTTCGGAGATATATTTTTATTTTAATAATAATGTACAGCTACGTACATTTGATAAGTCTTTATTCAGATACCCGTGACTTAACACAATTGAATACAAACTTATATATTAATACGTGAAGCCAAAACTATGTACCCCTTTTTAAATACTCCTCATTCTTATAAATTATTTTGTATCTCAGATATGTAGATATGTATGAAGCTTTTTTGGTTTTAAAACATAATGAGTAGAATTCCTTTTATGTCGAGTACAAATTACCAAATAAACAAACATAAGGATAATAACGTTAGTAAATAAAAACGTATTATTAATAATAAAAAATGTCATATTTTCCAAATGTCATTTTTTTATAATATAATTAAATCTATTTCGTATAGACGTTATAAAATTCTTAAAAGCCGAGGATATAAAAACACTTATTATACAGTACAAAATATGAATGTTTAACGTCGTGTCCTCTCGCGAGATGAAATTGTTAGTCGATTCACATGAAATTGATAAAATATTCATATTTTTCATTGAAATCGACATTCCATATAGATTATTTAATGTCTAATGAAAACAATATTGAGAGTCAAATTTAATGAAAATACATATCGGCGTTGTTAAAAACTAGAACCGTATATATGGAAACGTCAAAACTCCCGATGACGAGCGAAAAGGTCGATGGGTTCGTTCAATTGTTACCGTGGAGGGCTTGTGTCAGCACCTTGTCATCTACAGATTACAAGTGCTAACGATCTCCTTTTATTTCGCTTGATTTTTTTTCACTATTCAGCTTAATTATTATTATAGAAAACGAATTTACGGCGAGAAATTTTATTTCTGGTGATGGCTAAATTATATAGTGCGTAGAAAAAGTTGATACCTGTTCCCTGCCACAATGCCACATAATGGTGCTTCTCTTTCATTCTACATATATGACTATTTTTATATTTCAATACTATCCTGTCGCACATGTCTGTGGTTGTCTTGGAATCTGTAGGTAATTACGGATAGTCTACACGCACCCCTGACAGCACGAGAACATTAACACGCGTTATAATGGTATAAAAGTGGTAGAGTCACGCTGAAGCTATTATTGGTTTCAGCATGAATGGGTCGGCTCGTCTGGGGTAGTACCACCCTCTCATAGGAAACCGACGTGAAGTAACGGTGCTTGCATTGTTGCGTTTCGTTCGGTCAGTGAGAGCACCTCTCCCCCCTCACCCCTTTCCCTCAAACACAGACTGGCAACGCACTTTCGACTCCCCCGGTGTTGTTAGTATCTATGGACGGTGGTGATCCCTTAAAATCAGGTGAACCACAAGTTCGTTTGCCACTTATGACAAAAAAAAATTGTCAAACCGCAATAAAAACATCGAAGGTCGCATAATTTCTGCTAGAAGGCTCTTCACAAATAACTGGCGATCGTAACGCATGCTGGACACTAAGAACAAGGGTCAGTTCCATTTGTTACTTTAAACCACCGTTGACGCGCTAGAGGATTTTATTTCGACGCCGCGTTAACAATATATCTTGTACACTCTCATCTTTACACAATGAACTAATGTCTTAATACTAAGGAGCATCTCCTCAATAAAATATTTTTTTAAATCACTTACCTTTTTCTTCTCAGCAGAATGGCCAGGATTGTAAGTGCTGCAAGTGATAATGCTGCACATAAGGCTAACAGTAAAGCTAATTCTCCAGCTGTAGCAGGAAACGGAGCATCAACTTCTTCAGCAAAACCTCCTTCTGAAGGAGCAGTAGTAAATTCATATACTTCACGTGTCCAGCCCGCTTCGTTTGATGCTCGCGCGGCAACACGATATCTGGAGCCTGGAGATAGTCCTGTAAATAAAATATGACTAAAATCTCTCAATAATTAGTTATTATTTATTAAAACACCGTTCTGTCATTAACAGAAGTTTATCGATGTTAGAAAAACATATTGTATGTCATTAGGAAAATAAGAACACCTGAAGTTTAAATTAAAACTTAGATTTTCTCGATATCGGATAAATTAGTAATATTATCTCTTAAATTAGTCACATTAAGAATTTTACATTCTTATTCTTGCATAGATTACTCACCACCCAATATAACTTCTCCGCCGACAGGTACATCTCTAGCACCAGCTACCCCTGAACCAGCCCATTCCAGCTTTAATGCAACTGGACCACATCCTCCATCACCCCATACACTTGTATCAAAGCTTGCATGAGTAGCATTTGTCCTAATCCAACGCGTATCTGGTGGAGCCATAGGCGGACCGCCTAAAGTTCTAACAGTAAGTTCTGAACCAGGAGCTCCGCCAGCTGATCCATAAGCTCTATACGCTGATCCACAGCGGAGACCTGTTAGAGCTACAGAACCCGGCGTAGCAGATTGGATACGCCATTCACCCTAAAAGGATTAGCAAACATTTTACCTTTTCTTGAAGGATACAGTTACACACACAGCGTTAAAAATAGCTTTACAATCACTTTTATTTAATCCATTATTATATTTTCTATATTTACCAGAATGACATTCACTCATAATTGAATTTTTTAATTAATATTTTAATTCAGATAAAATGGACATTATTGCTACCTCTGGTGAAGCAAGCCTCCAATGCAAAGTATATGCTTTTGCTACAGCATGGCCTGGAGCTCTTAATGCTGGTTGAAGTTCCAATTCCAATTCCCTTGAGCGTGCTTCTACTAATGTTAATCCAGGAGGTGTAGGTGGTCGGAGAACAATCACTTTCCATGTAGCCGAATCAGATCCATGTGTATTCTCAGAAACACATGTGTAATTATCAGCATGAGATAATTCCAAATCTAGGTATAATTAAAACAAATGAATAAAGTATTTATATTTGTAAATATTTGGCGCATGTGCTATGAAATAACTTACTCCTTATTAGCAGAGTGTCTCCATCTAGGTGAAAAGGTGGTCTTAAATGTAAAGGATTTCCACCTCGTAACCATCGTTTGGATGGTGGCGGTGTTCCTCCAATGACACATCTTAATGTTAAAGAGCTTCCTGCTGCTCCAACAGCGATACCACCAAATGAAGAAATACGAGCTGGAGCTAATGTAAGTAAAATTTAAGTTAACGATATTAATTCATATGTTTACATTGTGATTTGAAAGTACCCTTATATTAATCACAATTAAGAAGATTATCAATACGTTTAGTTGTAGTGTAGTTGTAAAAATACAATGAAAGAGAAAAATGTAAACATCGTATAATATATTTTACTTTACAAGGATATATATGTATATTATTTGTTGATAAACACAAACAGATATAAATATATAATAGTGTTTTTTGCGTCTTAATAAGGTTGCAAGTAAATTGAAGTCTCAGCAATTGTAGATTTTAATAAAGATTTTTCCTTAACAATATACAGTATTTTTTCTTAACAATATACAATATATCAACATTACTCTTATAACCTACATACAATTCTTGTCGCTAGAAGATATTTTTTCTGTACAAATGAATTACGAAACTGTTACTTATTTTATCTACATAAACAAATAAAATTGAAATATGTTGGTAATGGCAACATAACGGCTTCATACTAAATGTATACGAAAGTGAAACAAACTTTATTTTTAAAATCTTCGTATGTTTGTTCTTTTGCTTTGGATAATCTCTGAAGCGGTTGTATCAATTTTGACGGAACTTTCTCTAGCGAATAGCTAATGTAGGAGAGTAGCACAAGTTACTTTTATTTCAGAAACAAAATTGGGGTTCCGCCCAACTATAATAGCTAAACGAGCAGTGTCCAAAACCGTGCGCGCCGTTTACAAAAATTAATAACAACTAGTGAAATAATATCGATTAAATTTGTCTATCTTATTTAACTCAATAACATATACGAGAAACTTTAGTCTATGAGGATAATTTGAGTATTAAAACCCTTAGTACAAGGAAGTGTTGATGTCAAGCAGGCGGCTGGTCGCAAAATACTAAGCAGTTCAGTGTATAAACGAAGGAAACATGTTGTGCCGAATGAAATTAGTTAGGACAAGTGCCATAAGAAGAAGAGTTGTTTAACACCTAGTAATAAAGGGAAGGATTAGTTTTCGTCTTACTGAGTGAAAGCTCGTGTTAGGTTGGTAACATACCTAGCGCGCTAGTTTGACAAGCGACAGCAGCAGAAGGTGGTCCATCACCTGCAGCTGTAGCAGCTCGAACCCAAGCTTCATACGTTCTGCCAGCACGTAGACTACGTAATACTCTCATGCATTCTACTAAATTTCCTTCACCTTCCGTACAAGCGTTAACTCTTGTTGCATTTGCTTCTGAAGACCTATAAATTTGAAGCTTTATAATACAGCCTTAATCTTCTTCCTTCAATTGCCGAAGAGTGTATTGTAATTGCGCATCATTTTAGAACGGCTGCAGTTATCTGTTTAATTTTTTTATCGTTTTTTTATGTATGAAAGTGTTTGAAAAATTGTACGGAAACGTGAAAAAAAGGTAAAAAATATTTCCACATACAAAGTGAGTGAGTGAGACAGAACATAGTAGGCAAATCTCCAAAAATATTAACAGAATTGATAAATTGACGTTTAGTTGCTCAGTTGCCATTGTATTTCATTACATGATCGTAATGCAAAGAGAACAACATTTGGTATCATTTTATTCGTTACCACACCCTGCAAGGCTGGGCCGTTAGACGGTTATGAATAATATAATATATACGTGTAAATAATAAAAATACTGGAGATATTATATTGTGATAATTACTAAATGCCAAACAAATTTGTTAAAAAAAAACGTATTTTGGGGCTAATGCACGTAAGACTCATTTTGTTATCAAATAAATCATAAAGAGTTGTGAATAATCTAAGCAGAATCAGATAAGTGTGATTGAAATATAGTACAAATGTAACCATTAAAATATGTATATTACTTAAAATACGAGTACTTAAAAGGTATATTAGCATTATTAGGGATATTATATTAGAATTGATATTAATATCTAAAATATGTTACGATAACAAAAAGATATGTTATACGTGTCCAATAGGAGAAGATTTTAAACAATATATTTACGAAACATGATTTTTTTATGTACTATTGTACACTACTGTACCTGCCTGCAAAATTTTACTTCACAAGAAATTTAAACATATTTATTTACTCATAATAAAATTAATATATAGATTCTTATCTTATAGACGATTTTATTTTATGATTTATTTTCTGCTCTTCTTAAAATAGAACAAATAAAGTTTCGTTAATAACGCTATTCATAAAATGGTGTCAAAAGTATAATAATAGTTAAAACTTACCCAGATAAGTCTTTAACATAAAGTGTATAATGTGTGAGCTTGCCATTTGGTTCCGGTGGCGGCAGCCAAGACGCTCTTAGCGATCGTTCTCCGAGGGCAATAAGTTTAATACCTCCCGGAGCGCTTGGCACTAAGAATGAAAAGCATAATTGTGATCATAATATTTCTTTCTAATTTCTCATTGATATAGAAACTATTTCTTATAAACGATATTAATCACATCTATATGCATTGACTATTATATAATTTTCACTTCCCTTAAGTTCAGAATTTTTCATATTTATATTTATTTCTTTATAGCGAATATCTTAAACCCTTAATCATAGAATGGTTATTGCCACACTAGCGATATCTTAACTAATACTCTTACCAATATGTGAATATCTTTGTTTATTATATCTTTGTTATACTTACACGACTTAGTTACCTAACAGATCATCATGAAATTTTGGATACATATTATCAGGGGTACAGAAAGTACATTGAGTACGAACCCTGCTAAAAAATATGTACATAATAACTTAGCTATAGCTATAGTTTAGCGCAACACTGAGTGTATCATAAAGATAGCGATAATTATTATAGGCGCATGTATTCAAGATGGCGTCAGTCCCAAGTCATATGTTTACGGTGAAATCTTAATATCATCATGGTTAATAAAATAAAATATGTTCCTTGCAATGGAAAAAATAAAATGTTTAGAAATGAATTATTTTTATTTATAAAAAATATCATCGGGTACATTATTGTCAATAACAAAATTGTCTAGCAGTGATAAGTTAATGTTTTTAATAAAGTTTAAAACGAAAGTTTTACTGAATAAAAGTTTCCTAGAATAATGTAAAAGTAAATATTTTAACCTGTAAAGGCACACCTTTACACATCACAATGCGCATTAACAAACATAACGTTTACCGGCAACCAGGTACTCTGAACCATGTTTGAAAGAGCATAAAGAAAGATAAAGAACTAGCTTTTCCAAAATTTTTGTTCTTTCAACGTTGCTGGCTCGTGTACTAAGGAGTCGCAAAAAAGTCTTCTTACACTTTATTCGGTCTAGCTCCCATCCGCTCAAAGCGCGTAATGCGCACTAAGGAACCTCGTTCTAATATAGCTTAAATTTATAGCTAATCTATCTGCTATATATAGCACAAAGAAATTTTACCAAAATCCGTCAAGAACTTCACTAACTACAAATTTTTGACTTTAGTTCGTTATGCTGGAGTAACCCTTGTGTTTTATGGGACAAAAAATCCTACATGTAACCGTATAATATTAGTTATCATTGAGTCAAGTTTCGTCAAAATCGGTTTAGTACTTTCAGAGTGATGCGTGTTCACAGGGATAGACAGACAAAAATTGTAAAAGGATTATTTTTGTTTTCTACATCGATAACAAAGTCTACCCCGAATATAATTTTCAAAAAATATTTAATGTACAGATTTGGCCTTGTTACAATTTTATTATATTAATATAGAATATATAGATATAATGCGGCTAATAATTAAAGCGGCAAAGTCCGCAAAACACAATTTTATGTAATTTACTAAAAACGCTATTTGCCATTAATTGTGGAACGCTATAATAATCTATTCTTGTGTGCAAATTTGTAATATTAATTATTTTAAGCCATCAATGTTGGCGTTCTATGGGCTTCGTTGCCGTTGTTTTAAACACCTGATATATTTAGTTAAGCGGCTAGAATGCTTAGAGAAGTAAAATGAGTACCATCTTCGTCAGTTCTGCAAATTTGGGACGCAGACAGGGGTCCATCACCGGCTGCATTGTGAGCTCGAACTCTTACTTCGTATTCCGTGTACGACGACAAACGAGACACAGTCGCTTCTACACCCTTTCAGTAGTAATAAAAAAAGATTAAATGATAAATATATTGTTTAGTACACATTTATTTACTCATTGTTAACAATAGAGGGTTAAGAATTGTTAAAGTCAAATTATCATAAATTTTTGGAATTGTGGGTCTTAACACCTTCACCGGGATTTGTGAACGAGCGCTTAAGGCATTCAACTTTCTCAGGACTCAGCCACTCACTCACTCATTCATTCATTCTCAGTGCTCACCGCCATTATACACAAAACCTTCCCGCGCAAAACTTGAAATTACTAGATCCACCCTTACTACGCTGTGTGTCGTCTCGTATTTTCCGAATTATAGATATATTTCTGTTTAATATCATGGATTTGTGAATTGAAATTGTTGGCATATTGTTGTTACATATTTAATACGCAATATATTTTCTAAAAATGCTTAAATCTTATTACTTCAATTTATACATAGTTGTCAGTATTAGCACTGCTATAATCGTCTTTCATAAATTAGAAAGAAAGAAAGATGTTTTTTTTATTGTAGCTGATGGTGAGCAAAGTACAATCCAAAAGCAACGGGGACTACCGAGAGACACGCCATCCCTCGCCGGTCGCTGGTGTCATGTCGGCCTGCGTAAATGTCTCTTCACGTTACGCTTAAAGGTCCCCATGTTATAGGAAGGAGGGAGAACACACTGGCTGGGAGATTATTCCACAGCTTTACAGTACGGCAAAGAAAAGAAGTTGCGAACTTTTTAGTTCATGACCAGATAGGATTGGTAAAAAAAGGTCTTCGTCTCAGCATAAGCTGCAGGTTTGCAAGTGCAAGCGCTGCAGCGTTGGTTTTCATACAAAACCTGCTATATACATTTGGACGAAATTACAAGTTGATTTCAAATTAATATTATACATGCCTTTAATAATGTAACCCAGTACTGCCTATATACGATACAATACAATACAATGATTTCACGAAATTGAGGAATTTCATACAATTTCAAACGCACTAGCTCAAATATCACATGATGTAGGTAACCAATTTGTTCAATTTATTAATGTACTAAATTTCATACGACGCTTGCCATGTTAACAAATAGTTTTTTAATCTGTTTTAAAACTAAGACGATGACCGATAAGGTTACGAAAAGGAGGAGGTATGTCATTTCAACACTTAGACGTCAAAATATCTTTACAAGTCCGTGGTGACGTGTTTTACCAAAATTGTGTATAAAAATGTATTTATGAATAAATGCATTTTATTACAAAGTTATTAGATAGACACTTTCGAAAATCTGTAAATATAATCTATATTCTTTCGAATAGGAGGTTTTCGAATGATGTTGATATTGAATTAATTCACAAAACGTTTAACAAACCTGAACCCGAAGGAATGCAGCTTGAGACAGTTGCAACGGATCTGTATCACGTTTTGTGTATTGTAACGTGTAATGCGTGATAAGACCTCCACGAGATTCGAGTGGGGGAGGCCGCCACGATACTCGAAGCGACGTCGAACCACTAGACAAGCATGTCACGCCACTGGGGCCACTGGTCGGAGCTAAATAATTTAAATATATAATATAATAGTTAAATAAGTATGAAATTATCACGACTTTCTAACTTGCACCTAAACCATGACTGAATAATCTTTGTAACTTCTATATAATGTTCATTCAACACATCAAGGGAAAG
>MU159189.1:105031-145801 GCA_015888305.1 Antheraea pernyi
GAAAGAGTAGTGGATTGTGATCACACTCTCTCTCCCTTTACATTGCTACTTCTAAATTATCTCTGTGCGAAACCAACAAAGTTAAATATACATTTTCTAACACCTACATAGGTCGATTTCAAAAACGATTACCGAACCGACCGATATATTCCGGGAGCTTGTTAACAACAGTTATCTAATCGTATTTTTAAAATTAAATTTAGTGTAATGCGACACGAACTCATAGTTACTTAATCAAATGGAATTAAAATCACACACTATTTGTCAAACAAATCATTAATATAAGTCAAAGATGTTTCACTCCCTCCGTGTGTACACAATGATACACGCAATTCTTTGATATTTATATAACTTTATTTCAAAGCGTTTTTTTATACCTATCTATTACCGATTTTTTATTAGCATAGATTTGAAAAATGTCACTTTCAGCTTTCATACAAAATGCTTCTATGACATTACCGATCCCCGCAAAGAGTCATTCGTTTGTAATATTTTATCCTACTACATTACTATTATACCAAGTTGGATAAAAAGTTGACGATGCTATATTTCCTTTATCACAAATTTTGCCTCTACGTAGAAAACAAAGATAAAAAAACGATCGGTACAACTTCTTCCACGTCCGAAATAATTATTTATCTTTTCGTTTAGATTAAATAAAAAGTATAATTTTTATGCTCATTTAAGATTGTAGTCCACTGAAAAAGAAGAATAATACAATTTGTAATATAAAAGAGCCATCAAATTGAACTGAACCGTTTGACCTAGATCGAAAAGGCCACAGTCCAATTAAGCCATTTTGCATTTTGATAGGTCAATTTACGATAGTCGCCTCACGTCGATGGCCGCATGAATTTATCTGTGCAGCACTGTGACAGGCATACGGCTGTTCATTTTGCAAACTAAGAAAATACATTCTTTATACTAATAATTCTAGTTGATTGTGCATATCGCAATAAACTTACGTGATTCCAAAGTGTGTCTATAGTGAGCAGGTGACACAGGTCCAGAGCCCGCTGCATTATATGCCCTTACTGTAACACCATATCTTATCGCAGGTTTCAGTCCTCGTATAGTTGTACTAGTCGCATCTGCACTAGCACCACTCTCCGATCCAGGATTGTCGGTCAACATCCCGGTACCTTCCTCGGAGACCTCCCACCATCGTATCGTATAACCGAGTAATGTGCCGTGCCAGGAATCTCTTGGTGGTGGCTAAAAATTATATAATGCTGTCCAGTGTAACCTAAATTTGGTCCAAAATAATCATAAAATCGAATTCGCTTTAACTAAACGGGGTATTTTCGCAAAGACTTTATCAGTAATTCTGTATGTGTATTTCAGCAGCAACGTCTTGTCTTAATTTAAGATTTATCTTCTCGAAATAAAGTAGATATTTAAAGCAGATGTTTACCTTATCACCTAATACAAGTAACATTAGTTTTCCAATGTGAATATTTTCTACATGCACGGAAATTAAAGGTCAAATAACAAAGACATGCTACGACGATTAGAAAAACATATTTTGGAAACTAACCAGCCAAGTTACTTGGAGTTCACGAGCTCTTAAAGCACGGAGGGTTATATCACGGGGCGCGCCGCCTGGAGCTATACGAGCAGATAAATGACGTTCAGTGGGAAAAAAAACAGGAATACTAAACATCGTTACACAATTAGGGAATTTATGATCAGTAGTACTTCTAATAATTTATTGACTCCTTGAATCTTTAAATAATGTTTTAATTACTATTAATAACTCTTTATATTAAATAATTACATATTACGTACATTAATTTAATTCTTGGCACCGTTTACACAAATAAATTCTGCACTTTTACTTATTTGTATAGAATTGATACTAGAATATGCTATACGACAGTAAATATATTTAATTTTATATACACTTCTGTTCTTAAATATTGCAATAAAGAAGAAGAAACCAATATCCCGATTTAACATTTTCACATAACTTTCTTTGCGAGTCAAAATCTACTTTGAGAGTTGGTCTACTTACATCATCTATATATAGACACTTTATAGATTACCTTAATTTTAATTTTCACACCACCTGTATTTAAATATTATCACCGTAATACCGCTAGTTAACAAGACAAAAATTTATCATCAACTACCAAGTAAAAGTGAATTCATTCATTCAACATTATAAATCGATAAAGATTGGAATATTTTTTGTAAGTAACAATCAATTATTTATTCATCTCTAACCAAATTATAACAAATCGTAAATTTGTCTTCATTCTGAATAAACAAAAACGTAATCCCTATTTTGCATCAAGTTCTTTCAATTAATTTAAAATTTAATTCTGACCCTAAACCCTTACCTATATATACCTTAATGATAAAAATACACTTAAACAGAAGGCTAATATTGTTATCGAATTGAAACTGAACCTTCTTCCCTAGTAGTGAAATGTAAAGGGGTTGTGTAAGTGGATGCTCCAACATCGTTGTAGGCCGCTATTCTGAGAGCGTATCTTGTGTCAGGCGATAATTCGGCCACCATCGTCCCAGCACGGCCCGTACCCTCAGAACTATATAAAACGTTTCCAAAAATTTGCAAGATTATTAATTGAAATAAAAGAAGAATTAAACAATGCTATCATCATCTTAATAAATTAACTAAATTATTAAAATAAAGTTAAATCTTTTTTCTAAGTCATGAACAAAAATTGTTTCATATAAACAGTTACTAAATTTAGGCTTGCAAATTTAGATATATTAGCATATACAAAGTCATTTTCCCTTTAACGAAACCACATTATAATTCTATTTTTATTTCTGCAGACTCTTGGTTCGCACCTTTTTTGTTAATTTTGATAGTCTTGTTAAAATCGTTTAATATGTTTAGGGTATTAAGATTTACTAATTTTAAATTTATCGTTACAACTCCCTTTATATATAATGTTACAATATTTATATTTTATCACAATTATACTAATGATTTATTACGAAATTGTATATTACATGTGGTCGCCTAGTGGCCGTAATTTGACCATAATTCAGTTTTACATGCAATAAGACCAAAGAGAACAATTCAGTGGTTACATAAATTTACTAAAGATAAACTATTTAACAATTAATTATTAATGTATATTATGAATTTTATTATATATTATAAATTATTAATTATATATTATAAAAATGACCTACAATTTGACCAGTTACTTTCAAAGGCCATGTAAGGTAGGGAACGTAAATCATGTTAAAAATATTGAATGAAGGATGAAAAAAGGTAATTGGAACGTAAGACTAAAATGACGGATGACGAAACGTTTTTTTTATTTACATATATATATATATGTTGTGTGTCATTGAACAGTAGTTTAATTATAGAGTATTTTAATTAATTTATTGTGTTTTAATGCAATTTATATAAAAAAATGCACTTCTCCTCCATATAAACTTTAACTATGTCAAATTTCACGTTCATCCGTTCGCGCGATTCGCTAAAAAAGCGGTACAAAGTTTTCGCTTCACGTATTAATATATAGATATTCTTCACGTTTTGTGAATTGTGTGTATCTATAAAGTTTTTATGGTGTGGTTCATATATAATGTAATAAATAAAAATGGATGTTGTATGTATGAAATGTGTTTATAAATGAAGAGGTAATGATGTAAGCGATAGCATTTATTTAATTATTGCTTGATTGATAATTCGCACACTTAGATGTTTTTCCAAGGAGACATTATAAAATATATAAAGACCGATTTTACTGTAACTTACCCGTAGATGGCGGATGGCTATATTTTATTATTATATATATTTTTTTATTTCATGCTTTTGAATCCGCTCGTAATATATTATAAACTAAGTTATCAATAGAGACTCCTTTATTAAATTAAAATATAAATAAAATAAAGTTAAACAATAATCAAGCACTGATATCGTAGACGTATCTATCTAGATCTGACAAATTGGAAACCCCAAAGCATTATTACATCCGCAAGTCAATGTAAAGTTATGCGGCATGAAGCTAATTCGAATTATTTGACAGTAGATTGAGCCATTGGGAATCTCCCTTGAGTCGTGGTATTCAGAATACAAGAAAACCATTAACTCGTATTTACTATTGTTATATTGGTATTAAATAAAGGCATAAAATATATTTAAGTATGTATTTGAAACAGTTTATAACTTGCTTTTGTTCGTTGCTTTACGGTAATATGGATTTAAACTATCTCTCGGGAACAGTACATTTTTCTTGGATGGAACGTACCCTATGTCTTTCCTATACCCCTGACAACGTATTTGCAAAATTTCATTATGATCGGTTGAGTAGTTAAGGTGTGAAAACATTACAAACACATTCCATTTTACATTAACATTATTACGCAGCATATGTTTATATAGTCTATCTTAATAATTATAGGGTGCGCCATCCTTATCAGGTCAGCGAAACAATCGAATAACTTTATCAATTCTCAATAGATTACAGAGAACTTTTATGATTTATAAAGCTCACACTTTTACAATTTATTATGGATTTTCCAAAAACGATATCGACCAACTAGTCACCTTTATTGGTGATACACAATTGAGTTATTTTCCTTGCACTTTCCATCACATTGACCAGCGTCTGTCGCTACCATTTTGGCTAGGATATTGTTTATGAGCTCTTCAATGGTCTTCGAACTATAGACATAAACTTTACTCTGCAAAAATCCCGACAAGAAGAAGTCTGGTGGCGTCAAATCCGGGGATCTTGTTGGCCAGTCATTATCGCCTTTTTCGACACGACACGTGCCGAAAAGTTCCGATGCAAAAAGTTCATGATTGAGAACTTCTTTAGGTGTGTAACGATGCATGGCTGAAATTGTACTAAAAAGAAGTCTCTAAAACGCGTTCCATCGTGCAGACCGGTTGAGATTTGTCGAAGATATTCAATTGTTTCACTGACCAGATGAAGAAGGCACACCCCAAATAATCAGGGATTCCTTAAAGTGTCGCCAAACAACACATTCTATATATCTGCGAGATACAATAAATTGCATAACGCAAAATTATAAAGTAATTCTTCGATTCCGTATTTCGTAATTCCGTAGTTCTTTTGAATTACGTAAAGAATTTTGATACCCTTTTCGCTTTGACTATAATTTGTATTAATTACCTTGATAATTAAATATAGATCAGGATTATAATTTTCAGCATAATATCACGATAATATCGACGATATCATCATAATATCAATGACTATTTTAAAAGTTCACATAGATGTAAATCAGAAAGAAAGTTATTTGCTTGATGACTTATAAAGTTTATTTTCCGTTTATGAACTGTAAATGTCAAATTGTGTATAAATGCTCTAAGTGCCTATATTTTTCAGACACCAAATTAGCATACGTGTGAAACCGAAACAAGTCTCTTCTAGTAGATATATTTGTGTACAATACTTGATAGCAGTAGTATAAGTAAATAAAACTTACGCGACATGGAGTAAATCCGTATTAGTTAAAGTTACGTTGAGAACTTCATTGGTGTCCCAAGTATCGAGTAAGGCGGGCAGCGGCGCCTCTAACGCCGTACTCGTAAGGTCCCGGGTCAAGGGACGATACTGGAGAAAGTAGTGAGACACGAGAGCACCTCGAGCTAATCTCCAGGTAACACGAGCCTTACGTGACCAAACTTCTGATATTCGTACTTCTTCCGGTGTGTTAGGACGTTCTGTTTAATAAAATTTCATAATGATTGACCAAAAAAATGAACAATATAAATTCTCTATAGTAATTCCATAGTTAGCTATAAAAATATAACCTCATTTATTATATTTTTTATGCATACATTATAAAGATACTATCGTGATTATTAGGTCAATTTTCCAAATGACTCGAAAACTTAAATTTCTGTCTAAGCCAGTGACGTTGTTCGCGTATAATATGCTCAAAAACGTTCCCTTAAAATAAAACCTCTGTAGCTGTCTACCGCCATGCAGTGGAGGCGATCGCGATCTCTTCACATTCGGAAAACAATTGACGACAAAAAATGGTCTGAAAACTAGCGTCTATTGTAAGTACTATTGTATAAATTTTGAACTCTTTAAGGGCATTTTTCATGGTCCTTCGTTGTCGGATGTGTTATAAAACAATTTAAAAAGTGGTAATAAAATTGTGTATTGTGTTGGAATTGTGAAAAACTTACGTGAGCATAAAACATTACAAATTTAAAATCTGAAAAAACACGTGTGGTGAATTCTCGAATAATACATACGCGTATTCTGAAAGATTCGCGTAATTGAAGTCGTATTTCCCCAACGGTTTTCGGTTAGTGCCTATCCGCCTACATACATAAAAGCCAAGGTATTTAAATGTGAAACGGTTAAAATATGGATAAATTAAACACCCAGATAGCATGCCAAATGGATAGATTGGAAAAAATACAGAAGTCACAAATTAATTTCAGCAAATGTCCGAAAAGTAGGATAAGTATGTCATATATTGAGACCCGTTTAGAAAACTTAGAACAAATTTGGAAATTGTTTACCAGTTGCCACGAAGATATCATAGGTTGTGTGGATAGCGACAAGAAACAAGGTATAGCATACTTTTCTAAAGATATTTATTATGAATGTGAGGAGGTTTACATAAACCACAAAAGCGATTTAAAAACAAAACTCCAAGAACTCGCACCTATCCAAACAGCAAAACAAACAACACTTTCACAATATGAGTTGCCACATATAGAACCAAATCTACCTCGTATTAACATCCCCTTGTTCTCAGGAAAGTATACGGAATGGCCATCTTTTCACGATATTTATGTAAGTTTAATTCATAATAATTCAAGATTAGATGATGTGCAAAAACTTCATTATTTGAAAACAAGTTTGAGCGGAGAAGCGGAATTTCTCTTGAGAAGCATACCGATTACATCGCAAAACTATTCAGAAGCATGGGAGACCCTTAAAAAGAGGTATAATAATAAGAGATATATTTCCAATTGTTTATTTAAAAGATTATTTAGTTTGAAAAACTTAACAACTGAATCTGATTACAACATCAAACAAATTTTAGACACAACATCAGAATGTTTGAGCTCTCTAAAAAACTTAGGTTTACCCACCTCCACATGGGACGCTATTATAGTTTACATGACAGCAACCAAACTTGATAATGAGAGTTACAGATTGTGGGAGCAACACATAGCTGGTCACTCAACTGATTTTGTTTCGTTAGAAGTTTTATTTCAATTTTTAGAAACTAGATTCAGAACGTTGGAAATGTTACAGTGCAATACAAAAACTATAAAAACAAAGTCATTCCATGCTGCTATCACCGCTCCTAAAAAGACATCACGATGCTCATTCTGTAATGGTGAGGATCATTATATATATCAATGTAAACAGTTCGCAAAAAAGGATTATAAAACTCGATATGCATTTGTACAAAACAATAATCTTTGTTTTAACTGTTTGATCCCAAACCATTCAGCTTTCCAGTGCAAGAGGACTACATGCTGTAAGGTATGTCAGAAAAAACATCACTCGTTATTACACCCTGAAAAAAGAGATTCAAATACATACAAACAGACGTTAGTAGAGGAAGCAAAACAAGCAGACCAATCACCATATGTGTCACATTTTTCAAACAACCCTGGTCAAGTTTTATTGGCTACAGCACTGGTGGATATTACTACAAGCAACGGACAAACACAAGTCTACCGTGCACTCATTGATCAGGGATCACAGAGCTCGTTTGTGTCAGAGAACTTCGCTCAAGCAACAGGCTTGAAGCGTCGTAAAAACAACTGCGAGTTTTACCTAAGTGAAGGAAAAACAATACATTCAAGTTCTATGATTGAATTTGAATTAAAGTCGAGACATAATACAAACTTCACTTTATGGGTACAGGCATATGTAATTAGTCGTATCACAACATACCTACCTCAGAAACAGGTCATATTGTTAGATTGGCCAGAGATAGATACAATTACACTGGCAGACCCTGGGTTTCATCAACCAGGAAGAATTGACATGTTACTAGGGGCCAGTGTAACTAGTAAGATTATGAGGCAGGGTCTATTGAGAAATCCTGTTGGCACCATAGCACAAAATACACAACTAGGATGGATCATTTCAGGTGACACAAATACAACTATTAAAAACAACAGAATTGTAAGCATGCATTCCTGTGTTTGTGAAAACAACATGTTGAAACAATTTTGGGAACTAGAAAAGGAATCGATAACCACAGCGAAAAAATTAACAAAGGAGGCAGAAATATGTGAAGAAATCTATAAGGCAACTACAGTGAGAACAGAAACAGGAAGGTACAAGGTGAAGTTACCCTTTCAAAAAAATATGAATACGCCTGTAGATAAATGTGGGAAAACACAGAATATAGCGACATCTAGGTTTCTACAACTGGAAAAAAGATTACTGCATAATCCAAAATTAAAAGACGAATATATAAGAGTAATACAAGAATATCAAGAACTAGGACATATGTCATTGGTAGATGAAGACAAAGAGGATGCATTATATTTACCTCATCATGCAGTGATTAGAGAAGACAAGGATACCACCAAGGTCAGAGTGGTATTTGATGCCTCTTGCAAGGGTACGTGGGGTTCATCCTTAAATGATACCTTGCTTATAGGACCTACACTACAGGTCAATCTGCGTACCTTGCTGATGAAGTGGAGAAAATACAAAGTTGTTTTAGTTAGTGACATAGTTAAAATGTACAGGCAGATACTGGTGGCCGATGAACATGTTGATTATGAACGCTTCATCTGGAGAAAGAACCCTGAAGACTGTTGTAAAACATATAAACTGTTGACTGTTACGTTTGGAACAGCATCAGCTCCGTTTCTTGCTGTACGTACACTAGTACAATTAACAGAGGATGAAGGCAAGCAGTATCCTATTGCTACTGAGATAGTAAAACACTCCTTCTATATGGATGACTTAATGTTTAGTTGTCACAGTGTCTCCGAGGCTTTCGAATCATATAACCAATTGACTCAGCTTTTAAAATGTGGAGGCTTCGAGTTACAAAAGTGGTCCAGCAATTCTGATGATTTGTTAAATAATAGATCTGAGAAGAAGGGAGTACAACCTCATGGGTTTGATATCAAATTTGATCAGGTCATAAAAATTCTTGGCCTATCATGGGACAGACATGAGGATTTATTCAAAAAGTGCCAAGAGAATCTACAACGTGGACTACCAGAAATATTGGCTAATTACGGTAATGCGTGGCACTTCATTCTGCCACGGGCTCTCAATTTCGGTGGTCTCTTGGAGACAGGAGTAAAATCAGTAAAGACACACCTAATGAAGGTTTTTGGATATTCAACCTTAAAGTATGATGAACTGACAACTTTACTCGCACAGATGGAGGCCTGCTTAAATTCACGACTAATCTGTGGATTTAATGATCGTCCAGATGATATTAGTGCACTAACTACATCACATTTTTTGGTTGGTGAACTATTAGTTGCTATACCTGATAACAAAAATTATACACTACCCATGACTCCATTAGATAGATGGAGATTAGTTAAACAGATTACAAACCATTTCTGGCGACGATGGAGCACAGAGTATTTATATGTTCTACAAAAGCGTCATAAGTGGAAAAATAAGACCTGTGCACCAAACATAGGTGATGTTGTTCTAATTAAGGAACTCGCACTATCTCCTACAAAGTGTCTTATGGCACGAGTGGTAGGCACACATCCGAGTCCGAATGGGGAAATTAGAGTGACTTTGAGAAGCAGTAATGGCTTCTTCAAGCAACCAGTTTCAAAGCTGGTTGCTCTGCCAATTTCCAATTAAAACAATTATACTCACGGTGGGCGGCTGCAGGAAGAACGAAGTTCTTGGTGGGCGGAATGTTCGCGTATAATATGCTCAAAAACGTTCCCTTAAAATAAAACCTCTGTAGCTGTCTACCGCCATGCAGTGGAGGCGATCGCGATCTCTTCACATTCGGAAAACAATTGACGACAAAAAATGGTCTGCAAACTAGCGTCTATTGTAAGTACTTTTTTATAAATTTTGAACTCTTTAAGGGCATTTTTCAGACGTAGTAAATGAAAAGCAACAAATAAAATACTAAATGTAAAATTTTAAAGCTGTAATCATTATAAGATTACATTATATATATAATTTAGGGAGTCCCAAAAAGAGACGATATTTTTTTTGCTCTCATCCCAAAATATCTCAGAACGTGTCCCGACAAAGCTCCTGTTAAAAGCGGAGCTCAAAATTCCAATTCTAAGAGGTCGAACTTAATGTTTTTCCATATAAATAACATGGGAAACATGATTTTTATTACTTTTTTTGTCCTGCAAACTGTGATAAAATTATTAAAAACATAAATAAATGAATTAACCTATTAAATTTGGTACAAAATATTGTCTTGAGTCGAATTTCTGAAATTTAACAAATATATTGGTGCAAATTTCGTAACACATCAAACTTGCAATATATATGTACATTTATTCATTTATAAATGTATCAATTTATATATATAATTAACAGCGGGTATTAATATTTCTATAACTAAGCTTAAAGACTCTTAAAGAAAGAAAGAGCCAATGGGGTTCTAGGTTTCACGTATTTACTATCTTAAGCCGCGTCGTTATTTTTTTTTCGAAATGACTATGCTATTGAGGTCTTCACCAGAATACTAAGGCGAGCGCTCAAAGCACTCAGCCGATTTTATTTGACAACTAGCTCAAAGGTGCACGGCACACCTCGGCTTGGGCTGTTGCCTGATGCATGCAATTCGCGACCCATCTGAGCTAAGCTAACTATTCATACATATACGAGTTGTTGAAACATATATGTGTACCAGGCATACATACCTCAACAACTCTTATATATATATTTCGTATCGGATAATTTTCTAAACTATTTCTGTTTGATAAGGGAAAAAATAAAACCCTTCCACTTGCATGTGTAAGCGTGTATGCGTGCACGTGTGTGGAGGTGATATGTGTAATGTTATCGCAGTGATGTAAGATTTTGTGTCACTATCGCGCGAGCAGCGCACTCAAGGGCTCCACGCCGAGGGAACGGACCTAGGCTTGAGCCGCTGCCCAGGGAGGCCTAATCTGGTGTACGGGAGCGAAGTTGACCCCCAGACCACGGCGGCGTGATCTGTGGTGACGAGAGACAGGCTGGTACAGATCGTTCACTGCCGTTATTTCATCGGGAGGGTACGTCGTTATTTACAATCAGGTGAAACTTGAGCAATAAAACCTATAAATTAAAAATGGTTACCTTTGACGAATAGTCGATATATTAATTCGTCACTTCCGTACAAGTTTCTAGCCAGACATCGATATTCCCCTGCATGTTCTGGTCCCGCTTGGGCTATCATCACTTCAGAAGATAAAACTCCATTGCTCGTATCTCTAGTTTCGACGCCACCAGCGCCACTAATGAAGTAATAAGAAATTATTTCGTTTAACTACAACTCCGCACAGTTTATATAATAATTATCATCGTAAAAATGAATTACAATATTCCTAGGCTTCGGCTTTCGTGAGAGTTTATAATAATAAAATACAACAAGGATATTCTCCTGTGCCCGTAAGTACTTTCTAATGAACATGGTTTTTGTTACATAGAATCTATAGGTATACGTGTGTTAATGGTCGGATACTTTTTTAAATGTAATCTTATTTTTACTTAATACTTAGACCATGTGCCAATTATTGATATTAAATTAGCTCTATTAAATTGTGTCATAATGCTTAGATTTAATAGCAAAATAGTAATGCTATGTAGCCTGCTATGCAAAATCTTCTAACAAAAGCGGAATCAAAGTCAGTTCAATCGTTTCGAAGTTTAGCTTGGACAAACAAGAGATACCTACATTTTATTCATTTTTAAGTTGTTACCAAATTATAATACATTAAATAAGGAAATATTTAACAAAAGTAATCTATTTTTTTAATGTATAAAAAATATAGTTATTATATTCATATTAGCCTTAACTCACTGTAAAGCTAAAGGCCTCGTATCGTGTGTCCATTGCACATGGATCTCAGGTTCTCCTTTGACGGTGCACGTTAATCGTGCCGTGGATCCTCGTACTACCCATACGGTTTCACCACCTCCCCCGCTTCTGGTCAGTTTTGGAGGTTCTTAAAGATATATTATTATTTTATCATTCAGTGAAACAAAACTATTTCCTCTCATATTTATCGCAAGAATATTTTAATGAAGCAAGCAAGTATCCTAATTAACCAAAATATTGTAAAAATCATTGTTGCAAAAAAGTTAATTGACAACTTCCTTGCAAAAAGTATAATCTACTTAATATAGTTCTTAGAACAGGCTGACAGACAATGCATAGCTTAAACCTGCGAGTAGAGAAATATAAATAGGTATACTAATTACTTATGTAAAATAGATCTGTTATACAAAAAAATATTGAATCATTGCCTAAAGAGGTTATATATGTGTTTAAATACTGATACTACTTGATATATTGCTGGTGAGAAATTCGCTATTATATCAATAATATTTAACTCACGTACCCCGTATATCAAGATAAAATGAATGGTGTAGAAACGAGTGCTGGACCCTAGCCGTGCACCGGTACCATCCCTCATGCTCAGGTGTAGTAGTTCTTAGCCATACGGTACCATCAGAGAGAATTGATCCGCCACTTGTGTCAGAAGACTCTAACTGACTCCACAGAATATGTCGCCAATTCTCACCATCTAGATTAGAAATCACATTTGTTTCAGTTTGACTTGGTTACAAATTTTAATCTGGGTAATAAAACTTAATATGCCATACCAGCAGAGTATTCCCAAGATATTCTAGGTGTGGGTTGTCCTTTTGCTGAACAAGGTAGGAGTAGCGCAGCACCAGCTGATACAGAAGTATTCTGAGCTCGCAAAACCCACGTCGGAGATTCTGCGTAAAGAAACTATTTTATATGTTATGCTATTCAGTTTTAGTGTATGTAAATAAAAAGTTTATTTAAATTATTTGTAACAGAAACATAAGTACCTTTGACCATTAGTGATGCACTGTGACTAACTGTTCCGAAGTCATTTGTAGCTTTGCAAGTATATTCTCCAGTATGTGCTGAAGTAAGTTCTTGTATTATTAATATTGTGAAGAAGTCCATATTTTTCTGTTCGACCTTTGAAAAATGAAAATATATGTAAATAAATACAAAGATAATTGATCGATCTTTGGCATATATACATACCTTCAGTAGAGATGGTATGGGCAAATTATCCTTATGCCACGTAAATTGAATTGGTTTGTCTCCAGATATCAAACTACATGTTGCCTGAGTACTACCTCCCACTTCTAATTCTTCAGGAAAGTGGAATTCTGCTATCTTTGGTGGTTCTGATAGCAAAGACCTAATAATATTAATATTCTCAAATATAAATCATAACCTATAATATGTATAATATACAACACTTACTATGTACTTCTAGGCGAACAGTTCTTCTAGCTAATTCTCCACTTTCAGCACGAACTTCACAAGTATAACTTCCAGTTGCTATACTTCTTACAGAATTTAATCTAACTAATCCTCGATCATCTCCAGGCTCCATTGAAATATCTACCAATGAGCCATCTTCTCGACGCCAAGCAACTTCTCTAAAAGCAAATTGAATAACCTGGTTAAGCCTTAATTCTAAAATTCTAAGTAAATGCATCTATTTTAAAACCGTCATTAGGACTTACTTTATGGGATACCCTGAATAGGGACAGTATAATTTTACGTCTGTACCACTCTTGACATGAATAGGTAATAAATATTTTATGTTCGGAGGACCTGTATTGAAAAGAATGCAGTTTAATTCCACCAAATTGTATTACATTGTCTATATTGTCATTTCCACAGTTATACCATAAACGTTAAGTCGTGCTTGGTGTGCATGGGATCCTCGAGTATTGGTTGCATTACATCCATATCTACCACCTTCATCTGTACTTCGAATAGTTATACTTAAAGTTGATACTATGGTCCCTTCTTCGGCACCCGGTAAAGTTTCAGCCCTTGTATTAACGCTATATCTGTTTACAAATAGATAACTTTTAAACATAATATTATTTTATTTCATATATATATGTAACTTATTCTTTAAATTCCGCAGCTCTGAAAATAACCATATTTTTATTATCTGTTTAAAAACTAACCAGTGATTTGAGATACAGAAAATTGCTCGATAAAAAATAATTTTACTGGAGATATTATACAGAAAAGAATTTGAAAATAAAAACATCACAACAATTATTTAAAATTATAGCTTTTACATACATACAGCAGCTGTGTCCACAGCTTCGCAGCTTTGATTTTAGTTATTGCATAATTTTTTTATTGTAATTACTCTTCGTTGCAATTAAAATTTATTATAGTTACTATTTAAGTATAATAACTAGTATAACAATAAGTAGTAGTGGTTTCGTTTTTACAAAATGGATACTGTCTAAACGTTATACCTATTCAAACTTGTACAAATATCAATTTCCATAACGATATATTTTGAACGGTTAAGCAGCATCACTTAGTGCCGGGAAACGTGAATAATAAAATGAATAGTATGACAATATTCTCCAAGAACGACTATTTAGGTATGCTAAGTTTTACAGTGAGTGGTCTAATGTTGCTGAACTTTATAAATGTTAAATATATCGACTTCTATTTTTATCTATATATATAATGAAAAGTTCATATATGTTGATTGTTTCTCACTTGTCTGGGGCAGCTGGAAGTGGTCTATCATCCAAAGTCCAAAATATGCGAGGTGAGGGTACTCCAGAAGCTGCGCATCTTAAAGCGATACTTTGTCCTATCCTGACGACTGCTTCACTAAATGATGAAACCAATCGAGGCGGTCTATCTAAAACCCGTTTAAAATGGTTGTCAAATTTTAATAAACTTAACATTAGAGTATATAGTCCAAAAACATTTAGTACAAGCACGTTTTAACAAATATTCTAAAAAGCTCATTGAAATTTTAAAGAAAACAGCTCTGAGAAAATAAATATTACCAGCTATAACGAGTTCCGATTTTCCAACTGCAGAATCAGTGTGATCGTGAGCAGTACATTGATAAAGACCGGCATGATGAGAGTGAACTGGACCGAGAGTTAGCCTTGACTGTGGTGCGTGGAGTGGTCGACCTTCATGTTGCCAACTTAGTGTGATCCCTCCACTACGTCCACCATTAACGGAACAGTTAAAATATCCCGATCCGCCTGTAGCTATCATCTAAAATAATAAAGAGTTGATACGGAACCACGATTATTTATAAACATTTCCTTAGAAATTCAAAAATTAAGAATATACGATTTACTAACTTTCCTTTAATATGCCGTCAACGCAAGCACAAATTAGTTTTTAAATTTGACAGATCTTTACAAATTTATTTACTAAAAAATAATAAGTCATCTAGTGTAATATTTCTTTGTAAACATATAATATTTATTAATTTCCAAGTTAATTAAAATTATAAATATTTAAGAAATTATCATTATTTATATTATTCACTATATATAAGAAATTATCATTACCAATGGATTGGGAGATACAGTTACAGTCAAAGGTTCGTAAACCATCAACCGTATAAAAATGCGTGATAATGACTCCGAATCTGTTGAGCAAGCATATTTCCCTGCATGATGCATACGCACTGATGTTAAAATCAAGGCACCACCGCGCACTGTTCCATCGCCTACCGCAGACACCCAAGCACCACTCGCTTCTTGTCGCTGCCACCTAAAATATTCATAGGTTTACTATCAATGTTATTATAACTAAAAACCACTCTACACCAGAGACGTCATCAGCGCTGCGACATCGCCTTCTTAAAGCTTGGCTAGCAAGCTTATTTTGGTTGACTGCTCCGTCAATCCGCCCGTATCTAGGCCAACAACTATTTCTTTTTCACCACCGATATTGAAAATATGCCATCCTATTTTCACATTATTATCTAAGACAGTATGGCGTTACAATATTACTTTCCGTGTGTGTGCATTATCGTGTCATTAGTTTTGCCAAAATGTCATGTAGATAACTTATCTTTAGTTATAATATCATTTGTTACTAATAATAAAATTTCCATAGATATATGAACAAAATTATAGGGAAATAATCCCAATGTCTATTAGATTTTTCGAAGAAGTAATTCATCGTAACTTAAAATTTTCTAATGCGTGCCTTACACACGAAAACCATATTTATTACAATTTATCGAGCGTTCATTTTTGATATTGATTCAGCTCCTGTTTAAATTCAAGTGTATCTTATAAATAAGCAAATAAATAGAACTCGAGCGAGCACTTACGTTACTGTGTGCCCGTTGATATGTCTCAAAATACACGGAAGCACCGCCGTATCACCCGTTCTGGCTTCCACTGAATTCAGCTCAATATTTTCCAACCAACTGCTGTCTAAATGATAAAATTGTTTATATTTTACGAATAATATGTGAAATTTCCTTTACCATTTACACGTCAATATATGGTAACTTTATATCATTGCTCGTATAAATTGTTATATATATTTTTTTTTTATCGTAGCACGGCAAAGTGACTTTACTGTGCCTGATGGTAAGCACAGTATAATCTAAATATATTTTAAATTACTTCGCATTTTTCAAGTAAAAACTTTTTAGTCTCATTGTGATATGAATTTCGAAACAAAAAAGTGCCACTAAATAGAAATATACATAGAATTACTACACATATACGATTTTACGTGCGAGTGAATGAGATAGAACGCATTATACAATATTTCTTATTTTCGCGGTTTCTTAGTTATATGCTGTAATACTTAATACTAGAACTGACCCGAACGTTATACGTGTGTATGTATACGCTTGCGTCTCATGAAGCCTTGGGAAAAATCGTCATAACCAACGTTGTGTGTTGTTCACGTGTATCGTTTATATAAATATTTCATAATTCTTTCACTTCTACTGTGGGTGTACAGCACACATTTTTTTATTACAGAACGACAAATTGACTTTACTGTACCTGACGGTAAGCACAGTGCCTTCCTGAAACGACGGGGAACAACGAGCGATCTACTTTACTTTGCCAGTTGCCACTGTTATATCTTTTACAAGATTCTCAGGAGTTAAGTGTAGGGCTGTTACCGAACAACGACAAAACTAAAAGAGAATCACTTTATCGGACTTATCATCATGCATGTGGTGGTCGCGTAGGGTACCCAGTAGAGTACAAACACCTAACACCTCACTTAGTTACTGTATATACAACGACTGGTAATGGAGCGCGATATACCTAAACGCGAAATAAGGTGTCACAACTCGTGTATGGCTCTCACAAAATAGTCCGATGCAGTTCTTTATTCTTCTTCATAACAATAAATATCGCATATTATGTAATGAAGTAGCCAATACTCTCGCAATCTACCTGATATTAAATAGTTACAGTAACGTATAGCTATAACGGATTGAGTTGAAACACCTCAAACGCCAGTGTATGTTGTCAACAACGCTCTTTGAACCAGAACACAAAAGGACGAATACTGCTGCTTTGTGGGGTAAATGGATATGACAGTTGTTCTCTCTCAGTTGAACCCAGACTCTTCTACTAGTTATATCATACTCTGGCTTTGGCCCGCGGTTTCGTTCGTGTTATTGTTGCAAAACATATTACTTTCTATCATTCGAGTGCCTGAAAGGCCTGAAAATCTATGTCGTTTTCTGTACCCCTGCCAACAGTTTATGTTTATGGGTTAAGTAGTTAAGGCGTAAAAGCATTACAAAAAAAACTTACATACGCATTTATAATATTAGTTAGGATATCCGTACACAGTTAAAGTATATAAAAGCTTAATAATTCGTAATCAAAACATTTGTTAAAATTCTTTCGCTATATATAAATACTTGGCGTGAATATATCGGCTTACCAATCTTTAACGTTTCGACGTTTTTCCATATATAATATATTCCATATCTTTTTATGCTACTAGAATTCTGAACTCTAGGAAATTGAATTCTATAAAAATACATCTTACCCTAGCAAAACTATTTTAAAAATCTTTGTATACCGACATTTTCAGGCTAGATATAAAGTGCTTATATCGAGTGCAGCGAATACAATCGGTGGGAAGGTTTATTTTTAGATAGATATTTTCGATGTTCATATTATATTAAATAGTTAATTAACAAAATGACTTAAATAAACCTAAAATATGCAGGTGGTACACTGAAGCTATTAATGGTTTCAGCATGAATGGGTCGGCTTGACCTTGGTAGTACCACCCGACCGACAGAAAAGCGACATGAAGTTACAATGCTTGCATTGTTGCGTTTCGTTCGGTTAGTGAGAGCGCCGTTTGTTACTCTTGAACTTCATAATTCATATACTGATTTATAAATAATAACAGGGAACTCCTCAAAATTGAACAGGAAATATATTGATAAGTTTGCGACAGCCCAAGTCTAGGCAGGTACCTAATTATGAACAAGGACATTCTGGTGAATTATTTTAGAGTTTTCTTTAAGTCGGTATAGTTCACTATAAGATTAAGGAATTATTCATATATCAGCTTACCATCAGTTGTAAGTTTAATGGAACTGCTTGTCATACCAAGCGCTGAGCAAGCATAGTCCGCCTGAATATCGGCTTGTGTCAAATCAGATGCAAAAAGAAGATTTCCTGCTCCGGAAACCCATCTATTTTCTAAAAACAAATACGAGAGAGTTACGAAGATATATATTTACGGTTTAAAAATTGATGGAATGAAATATTGTGTTAAATATAACTGTATCAATTGGTAAAACGCTTGAAGTTTTCGCAATTGAATATACACTTAAATATTACTGAATATCAAAAACCGATCATTACTCTTGTTCCAGTTTTGTATACTTCAATTTGTTTTCGCATTTCGTCAGTGTTTGTTAGTTTTCATATGTTTCATAGTTAGTCATATGAAGTTTCATTATTAAAAAACATTGATATAAAAGTAACGCTCAACACCGTCCCTAAAAACTCACTAATATACATAAGTAGTTATAGTTATACCATAAACTTATGTTTCTGCAAATTCAACCTTACCCGAATTATTTAAAGTTGTTTTTAAAAAGCAGTGTACAAAAAGTCCAAATACGTCAGTGACGTGAAACTATATGAAATGAGCGCTCAATTCCCAATTGTGTACTCATTTTATGCGAACGGTTTTGTGACGTTGACTGTGGGTTTTTATATATCAATGTTAAAAAAATATAATTTACCTTATAATGTGATAAATTAAATAATTTTTATTTTCAAAACGAACAGGTGTGTTCTGTAGGTGGTAGAGCCACACTGAAGCTATAACTAGTTTCAGCACGAATGGGTCGGCTCGCCCGGGGGACTACCACCCGACCCACAGAAACACCCACGTGAAGTAACAGTGCTTGCATTGCATTTCGTTCGGTCAGTGAAAACACCGGAGGGCCACCTCCTTCCCCCCCAATAGCAACGCACTTGCGACTCCCTTGGTATTGCAAGTGTCTATGGACGGTGGCGATCGCTTAACATCAGGTGACCCACCTATTCGTTTGCCACCTATGGTATATATAAAAAAACAAAGTATAATATAACCCTCATTCAGGAATTTGCCTCTACTCACTATTTACAAATATTTAATTAAAGAGATCACTCTATAAAATCAAATACTTTAAATAAAATAAAATTTGCTAAATGAAAAAACTGTCTTTCCTTTTTATTGTGTCTCAAATCTTCAGTCCAAAGCCGAATGAACATTTTAGAACCCGTCCGTTTAGCAATTTAAATGAAATAAAAGCACCGTTGAATAAATGTCAACATAAATATCGCCAAAAAAAACGTATGCATTCGAGACATATTTTTATAGCATTAACATCAAGGGAAAAAAGAATCTCAAGGAATAAATTTATAATGTTTCTATTTCGCCACAAGGTACATTACGTTTTGGTGCGATGAACATATTACTTATTACACAAGTAAATTTATTTATTTTTCTTTCACTATGTACACGCTGCAAATACTTTAAAAGGCAAATCCTTAATACTGTACGGCAGATAAATAAACATAAGTTTTGAAGGTTTGTACAATTACTAAGACTTACCTCCACTTAAATATCCCGATGAGAGTGGTAAACCGTCTTGAAGCCACGTTATATCTACAAAACCAACTTGTGGCGATACCTCACACCGTAGAACGACGGAACCGCCGACTTTAGCAGGCGTCAGCTGACGAGCGGTGTGAGTTAACACGTTGTCTTCAACTGAACGAAAAAAGGAACCAAATGTGCATGGATATGACGTTATTATTTTGTTAAAGGGCTCGAAGTGAAAAATAATATAAAAGGGATCTGCCATCAAATACGTTCCACTTATAAATTAGATAAGATGGAGTCCGTAAAATTTTAACCAGACTAGGCCCCCCTCGGCAACTGCTCAAGCATAGGTCCGTTCCCTCGGCGTGGAGCCCTTGAGTACGCTTCTCGCGCGATACAGTGACACAAAATCTTACAATACTGTGACAACATTACTCATATCACCTCCACACACGTGCACGCATACACGCTTACACATGCAAGTGGAAGGGTTTTATCTTTTTTCCCTTATCAAACTGAAATAGTTTAGAATATTATCCGATACGAAATATATATAAGAGTTGTTGAGTTATGTATGCTTGGTACACATATATGTTTCAACAACTCATATATGTATGAATAGTTAGCTTAGCTTAGGTTAGCTTACATAGGTCGCGAATTGCATGTATCAGGCAACAGCCAAAGCCGAGGTGTGCCGCGCACCCTTGAGCAAGTTGTCAAAGTAAAATCAGCTGAGTGCCTTAATCGCTCGTCTTAGTAGTCCGGTGAAGCTGTTAAGACCTTGCTTGGTCAATAGCGTAGTCAGTTCGAAAACCGTAAAATTTTGTTTATAAATCGAGCAGATTTTGAGACTTCATATCTCCATGTAAGTGCAGTATAACTGCGATATAATAACACATCAAAATATTATATTGTATTCTATAATTATGTTATAGAAATATAAAAATGATATAGATGCAAATCTATATAAATAAAAATCAATTGCCGAATGTATGTAATGTATTACTTCCGAACGGCTGCACACATTTGGTTAATTCTTTTTATGAAATTGTTAGTATAGTGATTGTTATGAAAGAAATTGTTTTCAAAAAATTGTACGGAATAGTAAAAAAAATGGGTAAGCTATCTCCACAAAAAGAAATCAGTGTGTGAGACAGAAGACAGTGGAAAATTATCAAATTTATTGACAGATTGATGTTCATTTCCCATTTTATTTCATTACATGGTCGATACAATAAAGGGAAGATTGAAAGATAACAGATTTATTTGCAACACACAAGTAATTACAGGTGAGAACATACATCATTATTATTACATAGTATAAAACAAAGTCCACTATCGCGTCTGTCTATCTGTCTGTTCGCGATAAACTCAAAAACTACTCAACAGATCTTCATGTGGTTGTCACCAGTGGATAAAGTGATTCATGAGGAAGGTTTTGGTATAAATTTGTCAAGGATTTTTTTTATATTCAGAGCGGGACAGCGCCTGCAGGGCCCGCTAGTATAATATAAACAGAAAAATATACAAATCAAAATTTAGGATTTAGTGTATGTCTGTAACAAATATGAGGTTAATCCTTCAGTGCTGCTTTTTACTCGGGACCCAGAGAGTTATGGCTGCGCTAAGCGATAATGTATATATTATATGTTGGACGTTGTTTTTGTTAGAATACCAATACGAGGTAGAGGTGAGTAGCTAGTACTTTACTATGTAATATTAATAAGATATCGATGATTAAAAATTGATAGGTACTATTTATTGTTCATTAAAAAATCGAAAATTTTAGAATTCTCATTCAATCAATTTTGCATATTTAATAATCATCATCATCATTACCCTTACCCAACCTAATTAGGGTCGGCACAACATGTGTTCTTTTTCCACTCTCTCCTGTCAAATGTCATCTCAGTATTCACACCTTTTATGCACATCATTTTTCACACAGTCCATCCATACCTTTTTCTGTCTTCCTCTACTCGTATATCCGTCCACAAACATACTCAACACTTTTCTAGCTGCATGGTTTTCATCTCTCCTCAAGACATGCCCATACCATGCAAACCTATTACTCCTCAACTTATCTGTCACTGGTGCTATTTTCAAAATTCCTCTGATATACTATAATATAAATAATAATTAGATAATAATTAATAAATAATAATAATAATATTGCAGATTTAATAATATAAATTTTAAATATTGAAAAATACAAAACCCAAACAATTGAAATGGGTGGTGTTGCTTTTTAACCGACGATGTAGTGAACTCATAAAATCACATTTACATTATTCATAGAACAGTTGAAAACAAAAAAGTTCCCCTTTATTTAATTCCTGCAAGGTAAAACAGTACTAAATCCATCATCATTTTAATAATGCTTACAACTTGAGGAGAGTTCTTTCATAACTTGTTAAAAGAAATAAGAAGAAAAAAGGAAAATGAAATAATAAAAGGAATAATTGCGTTCGAAATGGCTTTGTTTGAGAAGCCATCTTATTACTGACGTCAAATTTACGGATTGTTTATTCATTCTTTTGTCTATTACATACGAATTGTCTTAGTTCTAAAGATACATTTTATAACAATTGTTAACATATATATAACATATCCTTTGTAATTTTTACATTATAGGGTATACAATGATACTTTTTATCTATACATATAATAAGAATGTAAATTTAAAGTGTAGAGCTAAATGGTGGTAGAGCTACGCTGAAACTATTACTGGTTTCAGCATGAATGGGTCGGCTCGTCCGGGGTAGTACCACCCTCTCACAGAAACACCGACGTGAAGTAACAGTGCTTGCTTTGTTGCGTTTCGTTCGGTCAGTGAGAGCGCCGGAGGCCCACCTCCCCTCCCCTCTTCTCCTCTCCCTCTCCCACCCCTAATCCCTTCCCCCAAAAGGGTGGCAACGCACTTGCGACTCCTCTGGTGTTGTTAGTGTCCCTGGACGGTGGTGATCACTTAACAGCAGGTGACCTACCTGTTCGTTTGCCACTGATGACATAAAAAAAATAAAATAAAAAAGGAACTTTACTTACACTTACACACCTGTGTAAGTGTGTGTAGTGTAAGTTTTTTTTTTACTTTCTCGATTATCGATTTGAAAATGTCTGTCTGTCTGTCTGTATGAACACGCATCAATAAGTACTAGATTCTCTCTCGGGAGTATCCAAGTCTTTGTTTTATTAAAATCGGTACACTCTATCAAAAGTTATTGTAGTTTTAATGACGACGCAGCGTAAGTACGAGAGAAAAGTGGTTAAGTAAATGGACTTAATACATTCATATGACTTTATTAATCACTGTTTCTTTACATAAGGTTCCACGCAGACGAAGTCGCGGGCACAGCTAGTCTACAATAAATATATGAATTCTGGCCTGAGTTACGATACAGCAAAAGGGTATAGCTTTTACTATGACCAACCTTAATTTACCTAGTAAATAATATCGATTCCGACTTGGCAAATATGTTTACAAATATAATTGACTCGTTAATTAGGTACAACACTATAAAAACAGCTTACAATCATCAGTGAATTTACTTATATTCTGAAAAGACACCTTCTTTATAAGTATGTTCATTAGTGATCGTCTAGTGGTCGAAATTCGACCATAATTTATCCCATGTTTCAGACTTAGCAAAACCTGTAACAGTTTTTTTAGGTAATAGTGTTAGGTTCTACAATAAAGTCCCAAAGCATGTTACCGATTTGCCGGACTGTAAATTTAAGCGCCACGTCAAACGGGTTTTAGTTTCAAAAGGATATTATAGAGTGGATCAGTACGTGAACGATAATGATGTCTGGAATTGATTCCTCTCTGTGCATCCACTAAAAGCTATTGTATGATGTATTGGAAATATATGTTAAAAAAATGTTTCCGCTCGAGTTTCTTGCCGGTTCTTTTCGATGACTGGGTTGTTTTCTGAACCGGTGGTAGTCTTTGACGTTCATAAGTGCCTTATTAGGGCCTAAACTGAATAAACTATTTTTGATTTGATTTGGAAGAAAATAACGAACTTTGTCAAACATGTTTTATTGATACAAAACCTCGTAAATATGTGTGTGTGTGTGTTTGTGTGTAAATGTATGTTAATATTAATTTAGTAGCGGCAATTAGTACAAATACTAAGACTACTACCTTAACCTACTTTACAGTATTAATTGATACAATAAGCATACTGGCATCATGTATCACAATATCAAATAGGCCACGTTTGCTATTTAATATATAATTGCTATCATTATATTAATACGTGAAGCCTAAACTTTGTATCCCTTTTTAACGGAATTGGGCGAACGGATGAACGTGAAATTTGGCATAGTTAAAGTTTATATGGAGGAGAAGTGCAGAAAGCTATTTATTTTATATAAAATGCATTAGAAGTACATTAAATTAATTAAAATATGCATTACTCACTCTAATGCTTCAATTTTACACAACATATACACACATGTAAATAAAAAAGACATTTTGACATCAGTCAATAAAAGACTTCAAAAAAGGTTGTGAAGGAGGTTGTTATGCTCAACTGTATGTATTATTTTACTCTTACGTTCCAATTACCCTTTTTCACTCTACATTCAACAATGATATTAACCCTAATAAAATTCAAACTTAAAAAAAATCAATGAGCTATGGTCGAATGTCGAAATGTCGGGCGCCCACTAGTATACAGTTAAAATGTATATAATATTTCGGGAAACCTAGAAGATTCTATAAATAAATACGTAGGTATATTACTTTAAGTAATCTCCACTAGCGTAATTTTTCAAGAAATCAGTTTATTATTTGGAAAAAGACCTCTAAAACTAGAACAGTATAAATAAATATTATACATCAAAGTGTCGAACGCTTCCTTCGAAACTCATTTGAATGAGAATAAGCTCTCATAGCACCCCCATTTGTTGCCTTTCAATATTCTCTTTGTAGCGGGCTTCATTGTAGAGGAAAATATTAAAATATGGTAAGTAAAATCTCTAACTTCTGAACTAGGTGGTAACAAAGTTTTGAAAAGGAAAATTCTCTACGGTTTCGAATCTATAGGGTTGAAACTCGTTACTGATACTTATTCGATGTGGAGTTGAGCTGTTAATATTAACTTCGGATTATTATATTTATCGGAATTAACGAGATCTGTAGAGCACCTAACTTCTTGATTCTGAACTTTTCACTTCAGGCGTTGCGGATGGTTAAGTAAAACAATCACTTTTTCTTATCCGAATATGCTTGTATTAAAATATTCAATCAATGGACCTAACTATTTTTGCTTCCACCTTGACACCACGAGGTAATCGACTACTGCTGACATTTCTTGGTGCAATTATACAGCTATTTAAACTATTTGATCTCGAATACTCATTTTGACACCGCGATGTAATTGAATAGTGCTGACATCTCTCGGTGCAATTATAGAACTATTATATTAAAACTATTTCTGTTTTGCGGGATTTTAGTGTGTCATGTAGTTGATTTTATATTTTATTCCTAATCTTGTGTTACTTGACTCTATATTGTGTAAAATTGGTGATGTTTCATGTAATATAGGTTGTTTATTGTGAATAAGCGAAGTGAATGGAAAATATTACCACGGACCATGAATTCCGAGATGCCACAAAAACTCCATGGAAAGTTCTAACAAGATGGCCACCATCTTGTTAGTTCATTGTAATTATATCAAGAAACTTGTAATATCGATACTCACTTGACAATGGCCGTAATAGTCTACTAGAAGACTGGTTGCCAAAAATAAAATAGAAGAAGATCAGAGAAGCATTTCTATAAGCATGACAGATTTTCGATAACTACGACAATAATTGGTGGCTCAGCCGTTAGCGTGTTTAGACATCGTATCAATTGGCGTGACTTCGAATCCTTGCGAATGAGTCGGAACTCTCGATAAAGTAAAACATCACGACAAAACCATAACATGCTGATTAAGCCTTTTTTAATAACGTCTGGCTAGCTACCATCCTCAATTTGAAAGTCCATCGTTAAGCACTTGTAGGTGTGTTCCAACAGCTGCACCTGTTAACCAGTCACTCTTTAAGTTTATCGTGGTTAACATTTTAGACCGAGTTATCATTTAACATCAGTCAAAAGTTAACACTAAAATAAATAAAGTATTTAAAAACCCCAAAACATATGTTAGTAATAGAAGATACCTAAACCTTCCAGAATGATGATATGATGAACATGATAAGGTATAGCATAATTAAAAATTACTAAATTTGAAAATATCAACATTTTTTTTACCTGTCTGCTTCATGTGGAATACCCCATATACTAAATGACCAAGGACAAGTCCTTTTTGGAATGTCATCACAAAAGTTAAATTCGTATTTTAAAAAAGGGAATGTGTGTTATATAATATTTCTGAGCCTGATTGTAGTTTCGTTAAAATACTTATTATGAAAACTATATACATTCAATACCAGTGATAATCTAGAAAATGAAAGAAAACAAGTCAATTAAGTTAATAATAATGATTTATCAAAATTTGGTACATTTATAGGATAAAATATGAGATATATTTTTAAATACTAAAAGCAAATTGTATTATCGGCACCAAACAGATTGATGACATATTAACAACTTCGAAATCCAATATTCCAACCTTAGTCCGTTATTAACTATAAATGTCCTATTAATTATGATAACAATTCTGCTAAATACTAATATAATTGTTCTCATTTTGCCAATAATTCACAAAATTTTAATCGATCGTCGAATAACATTACAACGTATTTATTGACACAATTTTTATGTTTCTACATCCAGGTACGTATCCTTCAAATTTATACCAGATTCTTTTAAAAATATACCATATATACTGAACCTTAGAAATCCTAATACTTTAGAAAGAATACTGACAAAACTAATTTTCTTAAAAGGATTTTATTTATGTATAATAATTTGTTTACATGACTTCAGTAAAGAAGTTTTCGCAATCCCTAATAAAGAGTAGAGCTTATTTCAGCGCTTAGCTATTAACCTAATCGTGGTGTTGCCAGGGATTCGATCTTTTTATTCAGAATATTTAGCTAACAAAAGGAATGTTACCTGGTAACGAACTCGCTCTAATGTCATTTTTAATCCCTTAATTAAAAGTTTTTCCATACAAAAAAAAAGAAGTCGAGCAGCCGTGGGCTGTTTTTCATTTTATTTCATATTTTCCTCGGCGTGTAACGGAAAGTTAATTGGTCCAACTCGACTCGAAGTTGTAATTTGTTTCGCCCTCTTCTTTCGTACATCTGTTTATTACACGGACTTGTTGTTTACAAGTTTTTTACAATTTCCATTATAACCCTGAGGTAATTGAGATGGAAGGCAATGTGCCTAAACGTAGGGAAATATATTAAATTTCTAATTCAATTTCCATTATACCACCTACATTGTAATACGAGATTGAATTAATATTGTTTATATGGATTCAATCAGTTGTATTATATCGTGATGTAAGGTTAGCAACAATTGATTTCAAAGCACACACCTGACGTGCGTAATAACAAGGTACGTGTATTAATTATTGGTAAATTGCCACGGTTCCTAACGGAGTAGCGTTATATGATATAACTTATGTATCAGATTAATTTAATAATTATTTATTAACTTAATAAAAAGTAATTAAAATATAATTGTTAATCGAACATTTAATTCCATGAAAATTGGTTTAGTAATTAAGTCATAAATAACACTGTTATATTGAAAAAAAAAGTGTGTGTGTGTGTGTACTTATGTATAGCGTTAGAAGTTATACTTCTTTGTTGTAAAAAGATAAAAATCTTTACAAAAAATTAATTTTCGCCTTATTTTACGTTTGTAGAATAAACGACACTAACAATAGAAAAATGGTATTTAATACATTGAAAGTTTTAATATAAAGAAATACAAACAACAAATACAAAGAAACAAAATGTTGGCTATAGCTAACTTCAGGGTGTTGGTTTTTCGTGACGGTGTGCGCGCGCATTTAAAAATTTACTCTCATCATTTTTCCCTAACACGCCAAAAGAAGTATAACTTCAAACACACAAACTTTACTTACCTGGCTGCAAAAGCACTGGCCTCGATAGTACTGTTCCAGCGCGATTAGTGGCTTTACAACGAAGTATGGCGGACCCGCTGCCACTTCCAGCATCAACGAGAGATCGTCGCGCGCCAAGTACTAGCTTTCCTTCCGGTAAGACATGCCTGGTGGAAAGAAGGTCATTAAGATTTACGCACACATATTCTATATCAGGTTTCATATTAACTTCCATCTTTTTGATCTTCGCTAACTGATGGCCTTGTATTGAAAATGGGTTTTGTGCTGAGATATTGTCAAGAGAACTAAGCGTTTTGATGCTTTTGTGTATACAAATATGGTGTGTCATGTAATCTTATCGTTACTGCTTACCCTCTATGAAAAAGCGTAATAATATGTAACGTAGGTAATAATTTGAAAAGTTCTTCACCTATGAATGAAAGTCTCGTCAAAATCGGTTCAGCCGTTTTAAATGACAACAAACACTATATTTTTCTCAATTATTTATAATTTTTAGAAACCGAAGGAACATCGATAACTAATACTCATTCGCTTTAATTTAGATTAACTCAGTGTATTTATAAAAAAATATCTTATAGACATAAAACTAATATTCATAAAAGCATCCAAGATATATAACTATGAAAAATAGGTAACATACAGCTGAATTCGCACGAAAAGTTTCGTATCGAGTTTGGAAAAAATTAGCCAAAGCAAAGTTTGCGACAATGACTAATAAAGGAAAACTTGGGAAGTGTTTTCAAACATCTAAGTACAAATATGTTGTTTTCAACAACAAAATTTCATTAAATAATAATAATAAGGGACTTAGTATAAAATTGGGTCGTAAAAAATGTTATTTCTTCAAAAATATGTTTGTATCTATACAAACATACAAACATCTATACAAACAAACTATTCTAATAGAAAAGTTTTTTTTTTCTTTCGGTATGGCCTCTGCCCATGTAGGTAATTTCGCCAATGTCAAGCGTGACAAATACACGTTTTATACTTAATACCAAATATTCAGTGTAACAACGTACAATAATCTAAAATAGCGACGTGTCAGCATAGATAAATCACCAAAACGGTATAGGTACTGTGTCGTGAGTGCCAAAGAGATTATAAAGTAATTTTTATGATATACTCCAGGACAATCGCAAAATTTCGAAACTACATCTCTCGACACGGTGTTCGAACACGTTAACCACCGAGCCATCATAGCTTTAAATAGTTATGGAGTTTATTACCTCATATATACTCCTATATATCAACATTAATTTATACAAGCGGGCCCGGTGGGCGCTGTCCCGCTCTGTTAATAAAAAAAGCCTTGTCGAATTATATACCTTCTTCATTAATCACTTTATATACTGGTGTAGGCCGCATAAAAATCCGTTCAGTCGTTTTTGAGTTTATCGCGAACAGACAGACAGTAGTGGCAGAGGACTTTGTTTTATAATACGTAATTATAATGATATATTAGGTCTTTACCTATGAAATTGCCGTTTTGTATGAAAAAATTTAAACGAATTTTTTAATGTATTTTTTATTTGTATTAATCGAAGTAATTATCCATGCAATTAATGCATCTTTGCCAACGCAATGGCAGTTTATTGATGCCCTTCTTAAAGAAATTAGCTAGACGGGAGGCAACAAATTTTTCAAAGGCATTTTGTACTGCCTCTCGGGTATTGAATTTTTTTCCCGCCATGGAGTTATCCAAATTCTGGAAAAAGTAGAAGTCTGTAGACGCAAGGTCTGGTGAGTAGGGCGGATGACGGAGAACTTCCAACCCCAGATCTTGCAACTTGGAGACCGTCTGCTGTGCAGTATGAGGTCGCGCGTTGTCGTCCAGGAGCAGCGGAGACGAGCGATTGACCAATGCTGGTTGGAGATGTGCCAGCTTCTCCATCATTGTGTTCAGTTCTTCACAGTACACATCTGCAGTAATGCTCACCCCGTTTGGTAAGAAGCTGTGATGAATCACACCGGCGCTAGACCACCAAACAGTGACCATCACTTTTCTAGGGGTAAGTTTTCGTTTAGGGCATTGTTTAGGTGTTGAACCAGGATCCAACCAACTTGCTGAGCGCTTGCGGTTATCAAACAGAATCCATTTTTCATCGCAGGTAACAATGTGGTTCAAAATTCCTTCATTTGTGTGTCTGTTGAGCAGTGCGAGGCACGTCTCGACGCGTATTTCGCGTTGGCGTTCATTGAGTTCGTGGGGCACCCATTTGTCATGCTTTTTTACATTGCCAATTTGACCCAAATGGACCAATATTTTTTTGACGCTAACGTCGAAAGCTGCTGCTAATTCAGCCGTAGATTGTGTATCATCAGCTTCCACAATCGCCTTTAATTCCTCATTGTCGACCAAAGTCTTCGGACGACCGCGAGGTTAATTTTTCAGGTCGAAATTCCCAGAACGGAAGCGAGCAAACCAATAACAGGTGGTGCGTTGGTTTGTAGTGTTAGCTCCGTAAACGTCGTTGATGTTGCGTGCCGCTTGTGCCGCGTTGCTGCCACGACGGTACTCATATTCCATAATTACTCGAATTTTTAAAGTATCCATGATGACAAAAAAGATTGAAATGGGATAAAAATGTAACACTAATCAATAAACAATGGACTACTTTTGGAAAAAGGATTCCATGTTTTTAAAATAAAATTAATTTGAAATTAGAATTCTTAGCCAAACAAAAATTATTTGAAATGGCCAGTACTGCAGAACGATAATTTCATAGGTAAAGACCTATTTATTATTAATTAAAAAATATTTCAGTTTAGAGTCATTTAATATATATGTATGAAGCACAGTTTGTTTTGCAAATTCTTTCCACCACGCTATAGCTATATCACTAAGGTATCAATTTTCCGTAGTACTTTACAATATTCGATCATTGCCAATTTTCCGCTGACGTACACGTATATTGAAGTGTCTGTTAATATATTGGTATGGAAATTTAATTTTCTGCCTCACTGTTTTTATCAAATAACATTAAACGTGCCGAGTGGAGTAATATAATTATGTAAATATATTTACTTGTAGTTTTGATTGAAAGATCCATTATACAGTTAATGCATTATTAGGATAACGATTTACCAAGTCCTCATCGCGTTTTTTTTCAATTTAAAAAAATAAGATTGTAATAGAAATACAGATAATATAATCTCTCAGTCAAAAAGCTTCATGTCATGTCTATCGGAATCGAATGACCTCGAACCTACCTGATCCAGAAACTACTTCCTACAAACTTATTTACAAACATTACATATTTATGACATCGGCTTAGGTAAAACATGTTAACAATAAAAAATAACCTTGTAGGTGGTAGAGCCACCCTGAAGCTATTATTAGTTTCCGCATGAATGGGTCGGGTTGCCCGGGGTAGTAACACCCTCTCACAGAAAACCGACGTGAAGTAACAGTGCTTGCATTGTTGCGTTTCGTTCGGTCAGTGAGAGTGCCTGGAGCCCACCTCTCTTCCCCATTTCCCCCCTCGCCCCTGCCTCCAAAAACAGGCTGACAACGCACTTGCGACTTTCCTGGTGTTGCTAGTGTCTATGGACGGCTGTGGTCATTTAACATCAGATGACCCGCCTGTTCGCTTGCCTCCTATTATATAAAAAAAAACATATGGTAATCTAAAAATAATGTAACTGTCCATTAGTGAAAGTATTTTAAGAATCGGGTCGGTAGTCCCGAAGATTTTTTTTTATACCATCATGGTAGTAATCGAGCCTGCGGGCCACCAGACGTTAAGCAGTCACCACAGCCTATGGACGCTTGCGACACCAGAGGTGTCACATGCGCGTTGCCGACCCTTTCATGTCCTATTTACTTTCCCCTTGAAGTACACCATACTGTAGTCACCAGAAAAGCCTCAGCTGAAAGCTCATTCCACATCGGACTGTTCGTGGAAGGAAACTGCTCTGGAACCGGACCGTCCGAGATTGCATCCTAATCCATAACTGTTACCTGTTATTAGTATGTGGTGAGGCGAATGCATTTTTTTCGCTATAATATAATAATGTTTAAATATACCCGATCAGTTTGCCGTCTCGTGCTCATGAACTAGGCACAATCACCGCTATTTACTCTGTGTATAACCCTTAACTTTAAAACCCCAAACTTAAAACTAAAGCTAGTTTTAAGTATAATCAAGAAACCATCTCTGCGTCTTTCGCCGCATAATAAACGTTACGTGTTAAGTGAGTAAACGAACTAGTGGCCACCAACACCAAGACGTTGATACTCGTGAGCGTGCGAGGATTGGCAGCCACAGCCAATGGGGACTAGGTAAGCGAAGAAGTGCTTTATCCCACCCCCCCTATCGTTTACATACTTTTACATTCCCATAGCATAGACCCAGTTAGACTGACACGCTTCCCCGTGTTCAGTTATAAGATATTCTCAAGCCGCTTAGTGAGCACAGTTATTTACACGCCTGTCTCACCAGGTACATAAAACTTAATAACAATAAACTGTAGCATACATCTATTATGAACAACATAGGGTCCTATAAGTGAGCATATCTAAATCAAGTCAATATGCTAGAGACTATCTGCTACAAAAACATTCACAAATTAACCTATCTATACTTTTAGCAGATAAAACTTGTTAACAGTAAGATATAGGCTATGGCAATCAAAAATAATGTAACTGTAATTGTTTTCGGAATCGGGTCGGTAGTTCCGAATATTACTTCCTACAAACATATTTTCAAACAAGATTCGGATCAGCAGAATCAATTATCTCTAAATATAAATTCAGATACTTTTTACAATTATTAGTACCTGGTTATGACTTTGTATGTGTTCTTATAATTCTTGCAATAGTTATTATTTGCAATAAATAGTCGAGTTATAGAAAAATGGATATATATTCTTCGTGTCCAAATATCTTCATATACAAATTTACATGATGATTTGTTGAAGGGTACAGAAGTTGATATGCTTCAGAGTCATAATGTGATACAATAAAATAGCGCAATAACATTCACCACGATAAAAAAATAGATATGTTAAATCCACCATCTATTTATACTTATATATACAAATCAATATACTAACGCCGCAAGGAAAAGGGGACTTCTAAGTAAATGACAAATCGGGGAAAATACAAATTGTCTAGTCTGCACATTTAACGAAGTACTATTAATTCATTTTTAGATTAAATTGAAATTTGAGAATAGAAGCTTATAAACAAAATATAATTAAATGTACCTTTAATCCTTGATTCCTAATATATCTACATATAAAATTTAGTGTCGCAAATGACAACTAAGTTCGTTTTTTATGGACGAGAGTATATATATATATATATATACAAATATTTTGCTAATATTATAACCCTATCATGTAAGAACATAACCTAATTCATTAGGTAACATTTACTTGAAATATGTAAGAGGTAAGAAATTATTCTCTATAACAGACGTATTCAACCTTTTTTTAAAGGGGCCACGCAATACTTCACTTATTGGCCGCAAACTACAAATATTTAGGTTTGAAATTATTAATGTAGTGAAAAATGGTTGTCCAATAAAACAAGCTATAAATAACCCTTATATTATAAGGAACGCATTGCGGTCGGGTTATTTGGGATCTATTTAATTTACTCAGCGTGCTCATAGTTTTTCTGATGGGCACGAAATTCAAAATAATTGAAAATAAAGTACAATCGGGATGGCCTACTACAAAGACCAGGCGGGCCGCAGGTTGAGTACAACTGATCTATATTATATATACTTATAGCATTACATCTCAGTGGGTTTGAGAAGTTTACAAGTGAGATGTCCAAACTTACCGCCACGCCGAGTTGGCTTGCGTAAACAAAATCGTGTTAGCGCTGACACGAGTGGAACGTGATATGTAACCAACCTGGGCAATGTTTACTGTACCGATAAATATATCGGGAAAGATCCTTATGCCCTTATAATAGAGTGTATCTTAGTTGATACTCCAAACCGCCCTGAGATACTTTCGGCGTATATATTTCTACCCGAAAAGTTTCTCTCATTGAATCCGTAACAAAAGAAAGTAATTTTCTGTTTGAAATTGGTTATGATATCGGTTATTTGAAGTGATTCACGTATGTGCTCGTACACTATGTCTGGAAGGCATTGAGATATACCATTGGGTGTGTTTATTGTTTTCTTTTATATTATATTTACAGACAATATGTTACCGCCTAAGATTTTAATGTTTTTTTACTCGAACATGACAGAGTTATAAGTGATACATGATGGTATTCACAGTGCAATCTGAAACCAACGGGCACGACTGTCGAGAAATCTAGAATCCATCGCCAGTCTGCTATCATGCCGGCCTGCAAATCTCTCCATAGCTATCTATATACTGGCTGGTCTCGAAAAAACAAAAGAGATTCACTATCGTAGAATAATTTTTAATGGTGGTAGAGCCACGCTGAAACTATTATTGGTTTCAGCATGAATGGGTCGGCTCGTCCGGGGTAGTACCACCCTCTCATAGAAAACCGACGTGAAGTAACAGTGCTTGCATTGTTGCGTTTCGTTCGGTCAGTGAGAGCGCCGGAGACCCACCTCCCCTCCCCTCTCCTCTCCCTTTCCCTCCCCTAACCCTTCCCTTCAAAAGATGGCAACGCACTTGCGACTCCTTTGGTGTTGTTAGTGTCCATGGACGGTGGTGATCACTTAACAGCAGGTGACCCACCTGTTCGTTTGCCACCTATGACAAAAAAAAAAAAAAAAAAAAAAAAAAAATTATCATCACCTCAGAATCAATAAATGTCGTGTCAACTTATTAGCATTGCAGTCTTTTGTTGAGATAAAATGAATACCGAAACTGAATTAAGTTGAATAAATGTAGGAAAAAATTGTTTACTAATCACATTGAAAAATGAACCTAGTCCATGTGACAAGAATTCATAAGCGCTTCGACAGTGCCTTGTTAAAACTCGGCTAGTTACCTTATTTTTGATCCGTCAATCCGCCCGTATATATGCAACGTATAACTATTTCTTTTTCACCTACAATATTGAGAATATGCCGTCTTACTTCCACATTTTATGTAAGCTAGTGTGGCGTTACCATTTTATTTTACGTACGTGTGCGTTATCGTGCCATTTGTTTTTTCAAAATATCATGTTGGTAACTCTCATCTTTAATTATAATATCATTGGGCAAGAAAGTATTTGCTTTATTGAAGTGCCCCTTTATTTGTATTTATTATAAAATTATTAAATTAAAAAAAAAACACAGATTTTTTAATAAGTATTATGCATTCAGCGAAGTGATTTTCTCATGCGCAGGACAACGAAGACAGAGTCAGAGATATGAATAACTTGATAAATAAGTGCCCCATGCAATTTCCGAAAATACAAAACCGATTTTTGACTAAAATTTTATTGGCGAATAAGGATCGTCAAAATAGTACGAAAACTCAATACAAGCAGTAATAAGAAAATTTAACAGTAATTAAACATCGGTAAAAGTGTTTAAGCGATGTACTCATACATAAAAGAAGATAGTTAACAAATAAACTAGATTAAACCAAGAATATTTGCATACGAACAAAGTAAGGGGCACTAACTATTATGAAAAATATTGGTGATATTTTTAATACACTGTTCCGTTGTTTCCACTATCCCTATTCATTTTGGTTCCATAATTAATAATAAGATTAACTATAACTTTTAATGGGACCTAACGAAGGTGTAACTTGCAATATCTACGATTTTTTGAAGTTATACTTCTTTTGGCGCGTTAGGAAAAAATGGTGAGAGTAAATTTTTATGATGCGCGCGCACACCGTCATGAAAAACCGACACCCTGAAGTTAGCTATAGTCAACTTTTTCTATTGTTAGTGTCGTTTTTTCTACAAACGTAGAATAAGGCGAAAGATAAAAATTTTGTAAAGATTTGTATCTTGTTACGCCTAAGAAGTATAACTTCTAACGCGTGTACATAAGTACACACACACTTTTTTTTGCTAGACACACATAATTAAACTTAAAATTAAGCTACAAACTGTATTAAGAAACTTTTTAAATAACCTTTAACTGTAGACTGAAAAGTATTTTGTACTTTTAGACCCATTAGGATATTGCATCAAATAGTAATTGTATCTGTGTTAAAAATCTTTCACAGGTACTATCAGTAGCTCATTGAAAGTAGTGTAATTATCCTTAAACTAATTATATCCCACGGCTACGCACGTGTTATATGTAGATTAGACTTAACCCTCGGGAATAGTACCTTTTTTCGAGATGATATATACCCTACGTCCTTATCGGTACCTCTGAGAATGTATATGTAAAATATAATGGTGATCGATCGACTAATGAAGTGTGAATGGGTACCAAACATACAAACATACAGTAGTATTTATAATAATAACTAGCTAACCCGCGCAACTTCGTCAGCGTAAAATCAGTTACTACCAGTTTCTATTGTATTTCCAAACTCGAAAAAATCTTAAAAACCTAGAACCCGACTGTAGCGACACCAACCGTTTTAAATTGTGTAACCATACAGTTCAGCGACCCAATTAAACACATAATGTCTTCCAAGTACCCTCTGAATAGCTTCTGTGCCACTCACGACCGTGCCCCACTTACTATTCTCATAAGCCCAGCGGCAGCGACTACGCAATAATTATACCAACTTGTAGTTTTTATTTCGCATTATCGTCTGATCAACTTTAATAATTAACATGCCGTACAAAGTAAACTTTATCTCCATGAAATCTCCATTTTTATTTAGCTATTTGTTTTTGTAAGTGGACTTTTTTGTAAAGCTAACGGTAATTAATATTTTTGCTACAAATTTTATTCCTTTATTCAAACCATTGAAGCGGCGCACGTCATATTATTGCATTGTTGCCAATTTTAATTACATTAATTGTGATTAATATAAATATTTGCCAAAATAATAAGTGATCTTTAGCACTGAGAGATAATACACCTTTCTACTTTTATCTACTTCTACGTTTCAGACATAATTTTCAATATCAGATCAGTAGGACCAAGGATTATTACCCCGAACATCCAAACTTTACCTGTCTTTACAATATTAGTATAGATATAGTATTGAATGGCAACTGCAAACGACTAAACTAATTATTCTAATCGTAAATTTACAACCCTGCATACAATAATTGCAATACTCATCAGTATTTAGATAACAAATTTTATCAAATATCGAAACAACACATGTCCTGATAAAACTCTATTAGATACTTTTGAGACTTATTCTCTATATCGCAATATAATATTGTGTAGGTTTATGTTTTCTAAAAACATCTTCTGAACTTGATTTTGGATAACAAATTTTATCAAATATCGAAACAACACATGTCCTGATAAAACTCTATTAGATACTTTTGAGACTTATTCTCTATATCGCAATAAAATATTGTGTAGGTTTATGTTTTCTAAAAATATCTTCTGAACTTGATTTTGGGATCACTCATTGTTTAGCTACGCCGTAATAGGTAATTTTTTGAAAACAAACATTAGTTGACTCTATTTTTGTCATTGTGCTCCATATTTTGTTAATCGCTGGAATGCCGCACGGTCGAACAATGGGAAGCGGGGTGCGGGTCGAGGTATAGGATGCGGGCCGGACTGCGCGGCAGCGCACATTGAAAACGATGATTCATCGCGCTTTTTGTGTAAATCAACTGATGTTGAGTGAAAATCAGTTATGCTTTTCTCGAGATAATTAGTCGAGAGAAGATCCACAAATACCATAGTGTTTTAATTCAAGAATAAGCGTACTATGGCTAACGCAATCGAAAGCCTTAGACAAATCGCAAAACACACCAATTGCATCCTGCGAATCCTCCCAGGCTCCCAATATATGATTTATGAGCGTTGCACCAGCGTCAGTAGTAGATTTCGATTTTGTGAAAGCAAACTGTCGACCATCCAGAAACTTTTGCACAGTAAAATATTCTACCAATTGTTTAAGCATAATCTTTTCAAAAATTTTACTTATCGACGGAAGTTTAGAAGTAGGTCTATAATTTCCAAGACTACTTCTGCAGCCTGATTTAAACAAAGGAACCACTTTTGAATGGAAATCAATGACTGATTATGGTGGGAACCGAGGGAAAAGAGTCTTGAGTGATGTGTGGACGAGTCTCATGAAGAAGGGATAAAACAGAACAATTGACAAGTGTCTGTTGTTTGACAGTATGCTTGCTTGTCCTTCATTATTCATTATTCTTCACAGTACACCTCTGTAGTAATAGTTGTACAAGGTCTCAACAAAGTGCAATAAGCAAATCCGGTACCTTTCCATGATAAATACACAAGTAGCTTCTCGTTAAACTCATTAAACGTTGAGTATATATAGGAAAATGACCGCAAAATTGATCAAAAGTATAATAACACACAATCTACACACATTTATACCCAAATATATACATTTCAATTATGTTGAAATTAAGGCTGTTAAGCGTAACTTATTCCTCTTGTAACTTATTAAAAAAGTTTTGTTCAATGTAACACATCTACACATCATCATCTTCTTACCCTTATCCCACCTAAGTAGGGTCGGCACAACATGTTTTCCTTTTCCACGCTCGCCTATCAGATGTCATCTCAGTCATCACACCTTTTGCACACCATAATCTGTTTGCCATATACAAAATATAATATTACACAATTGTTTATTATAATCATTACTTCTACTACTGGTATTGATTTACCCGAATTGTACACGAGTTAAAAAAATATTAAAGGATTCTGTGATGTAAGAAAAAAGACGTTCTGTTACTGGTGCTATTTTCAAACTTCCTCTGATATATTCATTCCTAATCTTATCCATTCTAGTTACACCACACATCCACCTTAACATTCGCATCTCTGCCACATGTAGTTTTCTCTCATCCGTCTCTCTAGTCGCCCAGCACTCAGATGCGTACAACATTACTGGTCTTATAATAGTTTTATACACCTTCCCTTTGAGTTTCAAGGGCATTCGTGGGTCACAAGCGACACCAGACACCTTTCGCCATTTCATCCACCCTGCATTTATCCTATTCCTCACGTCCTTGTCTATGCAACCATCGTTTTGGATCAGAGAACCGAGATACCGGAAAAAAATCACCTAGATCACAACACTAAAAAAAAATGTCAGAAAATACAAAAATCACCTAGATATATAAAATATACTTTACAAACTATTCACATATCACAAACCAAATATTCATTAAAAATTTCAATAAAATTTGGTCTAGCCCTTTCCGAGGAGTTCGAACACAAACACCGTGACACGTGATTTTTATGTATTAGAATAAAGATACGAATATGCATGAAATGCTTAATGCAACTAAAGTATTTAAGTTGATAATTATTAATACTGTATCCGTCTAAAAAGCTTTCAAATTGTACGTCACCTTTTTAGAAAATATAATGAGTATAGTGGGCTATCCTTAAAAATAGATATATGCCCGCCCTCAGACTCACAGACTTTTTTGTAGATCTATATTGTCTCTGTTGTTTCATTATTTACACCTGGCTAAAAAGAAAAAAAAAATGTCATCAATACATTTCTCAATGGACGTCATTTTCTTTTATTTTAACCTATACATACAAAAGTAAACCTTATTACATTTACCCAACATACATTGTTATATCTCAAAAGGATTATGCAGCGTTTTCGATCAAATCTCCCAAGCCGTTTGAATTTTTCCGACTTGTCCAAGAATTATCGTTATATCTCAATCAATCTATGCAAAACCTTGACAAATTTATATACTAAAACGTTCCTCATGAATTACTTTATCCACTGGTGAAAACCATTTGAAGATCCGTTTTGTAGTTTTTGAGTTTATCGCGAACAGACAGACAGACAGACGCGGCAGGGGACTTTGTTTTATACTATGTAATATAAATAATAATACTATGTAATGAAGTGTAACTTTTTAGGAGACGGTTTTAAAATTCTGATCGGCTACCTTCTTGTGTTACAAAAAGTAGTGTGGGTAAGCACTGTGTCAGGTAGAGTGTTCAAAACACCGGGTGTCGTCCGATCACTGAAGATCATGGTGTGTCCATCGGGCACGGCCAGTACTTGGATAGGTGACTGATTAGGAATACTGCGTGACGTTGACTTTTTATTGTTTTTTTTTAATGTTTCCCTGTAGTACATAAGTTTTACTTCTATCCCGTGTCTTTACTATCGTTACAGTTATTTTACTCTGTTTTTAGTTAGGAATATATTGTATATCTATTTTTATCTAAAAAACAATTACTTTATTATGTCCAAAACAATATAAACAATTTGAGCATTCGTCGAGGCATGGAACATAATCACAACGATAATGGACCGCTGTAATGGGTTCAACGAGAAACAACCTCATCCTATGTGTTCGCTATCACCTCACTAACAATAGATCCCATTATCGTTCAAACAATTGGATTCCTCGTCGAATAATGAGCGCCATTTTATACTAGAAATCATATTGATCTACAAACTGTTATCCCTGGTATCGTTTGGCTAGTATCAATTTACTTCTTTTTCTGTTCTCCCTTATTTAATTGAATAAGGCATTACTTTGCGGTAATCCATCATGAATTGATTGACCATTACTACGTCTAACTGCAACAAGAAGCGAATCAATAAAGCAATATATATACATGTACATATTAATTATAATATATATATATAT
>MU159189.1:153768-198549 GCA_015888305.1 Antheraea pernyi
GTAGCCATATCCATTCATCAAAAAGTTGTTATTTTATTGTACATACACAAACTTTATTTTTATAATACGTAATAGAGAACAAATAAAAATTGGAAATAAAAGTAGTATAATTTTTTTGAATAGGAAAACAAAATAAACTTTGAAAATGTTAGCTTTGATACTTACTACATAACTTCAGAATTGGCAGTATGGATTAATTCCTTCGCCTGTCCTATTGGACGAATATTATTACTGCTACTTACCACGTTACCATGGCATCGTATATAATAATAAGGAATCTCTCAAAAGCAAAAAAGTGCCCGATTTTTAAACATTATTCATTGGTGCTCTGCTTCTATTGGTCTTAGCGTGATTATATAGCCTAAAGCCTTCCTCGATAAATGAGCTATCTAAAACCGAAAGACTTTCTCAAATCGGAATGGTAGTTCCTGAGATCATAGCGTTCAACCAAACAAACAAACTCTTCAGCTTTATATATTAGTATAGATGATGAAAAATAAACCAGATCGATTTTCTTACTGGTTTTCCTCGATGACTGGGTTGTTTACCGAATCGGTTGTAGTTTTGATGTCCATAAATACCTGACCAGGGCCTAAATTAAATAAAGAAACTCAATTTTTCATATCCGGATACTTTTTCCATCGAATATCAGTTCATCAAATCGAACAAAACAATTGACAATTCAAAGTTATTTTATTTCACTTTACTGTCCTTCAACTATATCTATTTTACAACTTTATACCAACTGTCACTAGGGTAATTTGTTCCAGAATACTTCGCTCGCATTGTTAACGGTCAAAGCTGGTCCAAGTTATTAATTTCACGCTGAAAGGATATCTATATAACGATTCAAATTGTCTTCATGTTAATATTAAACAATGTTCAATATAATCTTAGTCAATATATTGTCATTTATTAGCCTATAACTGAAAAGGTTAAACCCATACTAATACGATTTTATTTGGCAAATAGACGACAATCTTGTATATTATATTTAGATGACATATCATTACGTTTTTACATAAGGAAAAAGCAGTAAAGATTTAAAAAGTTAAGCTACAATTCCTTTTCATAGAACACGTGATCCACAATGAAATGAAACTATTTTCACGAAAATGTATTGAACAAAATAGGTATTAAGATTTCATAACTAATCGATAAGCGAAGTCATTTTAAACTTGAGCAACATATTTCCAAGACGGCAGTTTCATTCAATATTATAATACTTTCGCTGAGTTGTAAGAACGGTGGGACTTTCTCTGACTCGTAACTAAGCCCTTACACGTCGAGCGTCAAGTTTCAAGAAAACGCCTGAGCTAAGCTCGACACTTATTTATTACTTTCTGCGTTCAGTGACACTACAAAACATTATTTACGCAGTTCGAAAAATGTCGCTATTACGTTAATTAATATAAAGTATTCTTTTAAATAGATCTCACATTTTTTAAGTGACACCGTAGAAATTGATATTATTTTCAGTGTTTCATGTATGTGGCACGTTTGTCGGATTTTATCAGATGACGTTTGTTTAGATTCACTTCAACTGTGATAATGCCATTAGTTGAAGTTTTCAATATGAATAACGAGATGTGGGTTAAAAATAAGGTGTTTACGTATCAACACTAAATTGAAAGAACTGATCGTTCAATAAATTTTATCGTTCTTTGCAGTCAGGTGCTTTTTAAAAGTTATCCTGGTAATTAATTTTTAAAGGTTTTTTTAAATAATAAATTTCATATATTGGTACTTATATGTAGATCTTTGACGCCATCTACAAGCTTAATAATAATTTTAATATATAAGAAGGTATCATTAAGTTGTGATATTTCGGATTCTGAATTTATCATATATATTAATACGTGAAGCCCAAACTTTGTATCCCTTTTTGAGAGAAATGCGCGAATGGATGAACGTGAAATTTGGTATAGTTAAAGTTTATATGGAGGAGAAGTGCAGAAAGCTATTTATTCTATATAAAATGCATTAAAAGTATATTAAATTTATTAAAATATACAGTACTCACACTACTGGTTCAATTTTACACAACCTATTCTCACACATTTAACTAAAAATACATTTTGACATCTGTCAATAAAGGACTTCAAAAATGGTTATGAAGGAGATTGCTATGTTCGACTGTATGTATTATTTTACTCTTACGTTCCAATTATTCTTTTTCATTCTACAATCAACAATTATATTATAACATACAACTATTATTATAATAACTGAGTAACCATGATAAAAACCTTTGATTATAGAAGTAAGTTGACAAAAGAACCCTAATAAAGTTCAAACTTTAAAAAATCAATGATCTATGGTCGAATGTCGACCACTGGACGCCAACTAGTATAATTAACAATGAATTAGGAAACAGCTCTACTGACTTTGATCATAATAATACAAAACATATATTGTATTAATTACTCTGAATAATGTATGATCAAAAACTCAATAATCTTTGTAAATGAATCTATCTTTAATAAATTCACGAAGAGCTATAGAAGACATATACTAAAGGCAATCGTAGTTTTAAATTGTATTATTGAAAGAACTGTAGAAGTAACTGGAGTAATTGCTCCGCCGAACTATATCGAAGATCGACAAAGTTCGTAACTCAACACATAGGTAGCTCACGTTAGAGCGTCGCATCTTGGCTTTTGAACTTCACACTAACTGACTCGTATCGGAAACTCTGGCAATTTATTAGCAACCCGCCGGGAACTCGAATTAGTTATCTATAGTGTTATATTGGTATTTAGTTTACATGTTAATCTAGGGGATGTTTACCAAGTGCTGAGGATAATTCTCCATATCAGGCTACCAGAAAGTTAAATTACGTACATTATGATTGTACATTGTGTACACTGTGATGGTGGTAGAGCCACGCTGAAACTATTACTGATTTCAGCATAAATGGGTCGGCTCGTCCGGGGTAGTACCACCTTCTCATAGAAAACCAACGTGAAGTAACAGTGCTTGCATTGTTGCGTTTCGTTCGGTCAGTGAGAGCGCCGGAGGCCCACCTCCCCTACCCTCTCCTCTCCCTCTCCCTCTCCCTCCCCTAACCCATCCCCCAAAGGGTGGAAATGCACTTGCAACACCTCTGCTGTTGTTAGTGTCCATGGACGGTGGTGGTCACTTAACATAAGGTGACCCATCTGTTCGTTTGCTGCCTATGACATAAAAAAAAAATTTGATACTATAATAACTCGAAAAAAAAACTTCAAAGGGTCTGATTTTTAATTGTAACATAATTCTGAGATTGCCGTAAAAAACACACGGCGGTAGGATTTAAAAAAATGTTAATACATTGTCATCAGGCACTTATAAGTAGGTGTGTTATATCATCTACAATTAAAAGTAATTTCTTCTCTTAATTTAATGTATTGTATGTTTTACCATTATCATTTGAAATTAGGTAAAATTATAGTTTTTTAAAGCACTCGACCACCACGAGTTCCAAGTCATGGGTAGAGTGGATTAACAAGTGGAATATCAATTCGATGTCTGCATGTTTGAACCCCGGTACGTGCCAACGATTTTTTGGGAAGTCGTATACATTTACTAATTTCAATTCTCAACACTATTGACTAACACTGAATCAAGATACAGTGAAAAAACCTGAACCTTTTTAATCCACTGTATGTGAGAAAATATAAAACTGGATTTCTCAGAATTTGAAATCGCCAATACGTCGTGAGTTAGGGTGGTTATTATGCCTACATATTCCTTCAAAATCAAAATCAAAACTTATTACGAGAAGTCTGTGGTGCTTATCATGGCAGGGCATATCCTGACTATATCTCAAGTTAGAGTTTTAAAGCAGGAATTTTATTTTTCCATCAGGCAAACGAACAGGTGGGTCACCTGATGTTAAATGATCACCACCGTCCATAGATACCAACAACACCTCGAAAGTGCGTTGCCAGCCTGTGTTTGAGGGAAGGAGGGAGGAGCTCTCCACTCTGAAGCTATTACTGGTTTCAGCGTGAATGGATCGGCTCGCCCGGGGGAGTACCACCGTCTCGCAGAAAACCGACGTGAAGTAATAGTGCTTGCATTGTTGTGTTTCTTTCGTTTGAGAGTACCGGAGGCTCACCTCCCCTCTCTCCTCTTCCCCTCCCCTCTCTCCTCTTCCCCTCCCCTCAAACACAGGCTGGCAACGTATTTGTGACTCCTCTGGTGTCGCCAGTGTCCATGGACGGCGGTGATTACTTAACATCAAGTGACCCGTCTGTTCGTTTGCCTCCTACGACATAAAAAAAATGGTTTCATCGTGATATTTAAGCTCCAAATCTATTGCAAGGATTACAGCCACGATCGACACGTTGTTCGAACGCGTTATCTACTAAACTATCATCGCTTATACAAAATATGTAATTATTGGGCCGATAGCACCAACGTAAACTCTGCTGTTTTGCATTAGAAATAGACATGATGATGTTATTAGTGTTTATTATTCTTATTCTAATATACCTATATATAAGAATAACCACACTAAAGTAAATATTTTTCGTCAAATATCGATCAATGAATTCCGATAATGTCAGAGCTAGACCTCATTCCCATTTTTAACATATTGCCGTTTTTGAAGGGGAATCGATGAGAGTTACTGATTGTAACGTAATATCTGGTCATAATATAAGCCATTACGATATCTTTTATATCAATAAAGCGATAAAAGTCTTACATTGTACGCACATCATATAAAAACTATTATATATACTTCGGGTTTTTCATTTAATTACTAGAAACTCAAAGAAAATATCACGTTAGCATCATTTAGCATAAAGTTATTACAATTTTAAGAGACTTCTATTTTAATAATCATTAGGCGTTCAACGATGTGTTTTGATGCCGTGAAAAGTGTGCTTGCTTGCATGTTTATATTTTTTCCTCTATACATATTTTTTTAAATTGATTTAAGATAATAACCGATGCAGACGTAGTCGCGAGTATCAACTAGATATATTTAAAAAAAAAAAAACAAAAATAAACTTTATGTAAGTATTCTTTGATCATAATATATTAAAACTTTGTAGAAAAAAGAAACCTTATAAACCTGTCCCTAACAAACTTTAGCCATTGAAAGTTATCAATGCGGCCTTATTAAAAATACAATACAAATATACCGGTGCCTTAAAGCTCTCAAAGTAAAAAGTTTCCGTCGTCCGATACCCTCCATTCTGAACATTTTTCCTAATGTAAACTTTTACATTGATATTAATTAGTGGATTATTTTTTAATTAAAAGTACCGTTCCATTGAGAATAATTTATTTCATTCAATAAATCTTTCCTCTATTGATGAATAAATAAATGACCGGGATAAATAAAAGGACGCTTTATACGGTAAAAGGATTTGTCAAAGTAGAACAAATTTCGATTTCGTCTTTTTAGAAACGCGGGCTCACTATTCATCGAGGTACTAAAGTTAAAATGGGACTCTCGTAAGTAATAATGAATGTCTAAAAGCATTTACATGAGTAAATGCGAACATACGGACGGCTAAAGACCAATAACGTCTATCTCCATTTTTAACTTATTTGAGCTATACAGACAAATATATATTTTTTTATGAAAATTTCACAAACTATTCGTGATGGATATACCTACGGTCATATATTTTCCTGCGTTTCTATAGGTAGAAAAATATCTAAATACATATAAATACGAAAGATTGAATACATTTACTAATACTTTATCACATAATACATAATAAATAAATAATAAACAAAGTTACAATAACTCCTAACTAAGAGAAGAAATTCACCCGAAGTGTTGCCCATAAATACTAACTTGCTCTATCGCTTTCTTGTAAATAATAGGTTCAAGTTACGGTAGTTTATTTAATGGAGCCGTCGACGACTTCTGCAGTATATTGCCAACACTCTATTCTAAAGTAATCTTAACACCGATCGGCTGTCGAAATGTGCTGACTTCGAATAACGTGAGTGTGTTCCGACGAATTATTAATGTTTTGGGTACACTGAAGAAATATTACTGTGATGCCTTTTTATTTCATTCCACATCCTTATTTATTGCACAAAGACTGGAAAAATTAAACACAAATATTTCTAGAGCTTCCGTAAAGATTTGTGATTTTTTCACCAGCTTAATATACCAAAATTTCATTAGATTTTTTTCTATATCATAGGAGGCAAACGAACAGGCCGGTCACCTGATGTTAAGTGATCACCGCCGTCCATAGACACTAGCAACACCAGGAGAGTCGCAAGTGCGTTGTTGGGGGAGAGGGGGAGGAGTGGGGAGGGAAGGTGGGGAAGTGGGCCTCCGGCGTTCTCACTGACCAAACGAAACGCAACAATGCATGCACTATTACTTCACGTTAGTGTTCTGTGAGAGGGTGGTACTACCCCGGGCGAGCCGACCCATTCAAGCTGAAACCAGTAGTAACTTCAGCGTGGCTCTACCACCTACATCTAAATTAGTATTTGCAACAAACTAAATTATTTTTTACATATTTTTTAAAGATCTTTCATTTCATTAAAATTCTAAATTAAGCCACATAGAAAATAAACAATGTCTAGTAAAAGTTAAATTAAATATTACTAGTGATCATCTAGTCTTCGAAAATCGATCATAATTCATTATTGTTTTAAGTTTCAATATTAATGAGATTTCTCTGCAAAACAGTTTAAAAATACTACATATTAGGAAACATAAAGATCCTGAAACATGACAAATAGAGACTTATAATTTTTTTATTTTTTTTATGTTCTAGCCGGCAAACGAACAGGTGGGTCACCTGATGTTAAGTAATCACCACCGTCCATGGATACTAACAATACCAGAGGAGTCGCGCGTTGCCACCCTTTGGGGGGAAGGGTTAGAGAATGAGAGAGGAGAGAGGAGAGGGGAGGTAGGCCTCCGGCGCTCTCACTAACCGAACGAAACGCAACAATGCAAGCACTGTTACTTCACGTCGGTTTTCTATGAGAGGGTGGTATTACCCCGGACGAGCCGACCCATTTATGCTGAAACCAGTAATAGCTTCAGCGTGGCTCTACCACCATCAATTGTCACTTATAAATAAAAGTTATAAGTCATCGATCACAAGAAAAAAGAACTGATGCAATTTTTTTTGTTTAAGACCACAAAACTCGTTGGTAGCCACTAAATAAATAAAGAGAATATAAAGAGAAACGGTTGACAACAGATGAGAAAAATGTACAGGACTATTCCATCTTCGCTCATTTACACACAGATGGTGAAAATATGTCTGTTCTGTTACATATTGTTACATTTATTGTTTACTAACATCGTAGAAATAATAGTAAAATTAAATAAAAATACCTACCTAAGACCAGGTATAGTAGTCAGAAGTTGTCCTTCAGCTGTAACCCAATGGACATCAGGCGGCGGATGTCCCGTAGCGCGGCAGCTGGCATAGGCACCCTTCGTCGCCGGCCATAGCAGCCGAGCTGGCGGCTCTACTGCAAAATGTGGTCTTTTGTCTCCCATACTCGCGACTCCTATTACCAAAATCTGGAGAACCCATAGTAGAGTTTGTTCTACGACAAAAGAAAGATATAATTAAATCAAAATTACCTACATCTCTTTATGAACATAACTATGTCTAGAAGTGTACAGTAATATACGAATATCAATGAAATTTAATTAACGCAACATTATAGAATGTGTACAAACTATGTTCTCATTTTTATCATAAATTGTTGTGCGTTACACAATAATTTGTCTTTTTTGTTAGATACCAAATATTTTTTAGTACAATATATCAATAAAAATAATTGTGTCCGACTGGAGCAAGGACCACCAACATTATAACTGCACAAGATTTTAAATCTTTTATCTGCTTAAAATTTGAGAATATATTAAATAGCGAGTTAGACCTTAACAAAACATTTAGCAACATTCTTCTAAAATGTCGTTATTATTTAAATAATTATGTCAGTGTTTATCATGTCTCAATAAGGCTTATTATGTGTAACTAGTGGACGCCCAGAGGTCGACATTCGACCATCGTTCATTGATTTTTTAAAGTTTGAATTTTATTAGGGTTCTTTTGTCAAAGGGTATTATGTTATAATATCATTGTTGAATGTAAATGAAAAAGGTTAATTGGAACGTAAATGTCAAAATATCTTTTTTATTTACATGTGTGTATATGTTGTGTAAAATTGAAGCAGTAGTGTGAGTAATGCATATTTTAATTAATTTAATGTACTTCTAATGCATTTTATATAAAATAGCTTTCTGCACTTCTCCTCCATATAAACTTTAACTATGCCAAGTTTCACGTTCTTCCGTTCGCCCAATTCCGTTAAAAAGGGATATAAAGTTAAGGGCTTCACGTATTAATATATATGATATAAGAAGTCAGAACTATCCTATATATAATTATTGTCTTCATTCGTGATAAAAAATGAAGTCATTTTCATTATATTGAGTAACATACAGCCATTACTTTAAGCCAATAGACCATTACATATTATTATTCCCTTTTGTGCATACACTTTTCGAAGTTATCAATTTCGTGACTTTATGGTGATTCCGTTTTTAAAATTTAATGCAATGTCGTTTGTAGTGGGCTATAACATAAATCAGGGTGAGAGGACGTCCATCGTGAAAGCTCACTCGTTATTTACAGCTTTTGCCGGACGCGAGCGTGAATTCAGTGCAGGGTTGCCAAAATTAAAATAAAGAATATTTTAGTTAACATTATAAATTGGCGCTTTTAAATAGTTCGATTAATAACAAAGGAAATAAGCTTTACAATTTACGCGTATCTATTCTAATTGAATATTTTAATATCGAGCAATTGACAAATACTAGATGTATTTATTATAAAAATAAATACACGACAGAATAAAAACTGTTTGACATATTTTGTAAAATTTATCTATAATTATTATTTCGAAGTTTGACATATTTAAATATGAAATGATCATTGTAAAGTAAATGGAGAATACATGTTTGGGATAGATAGGAAGAGAAATAAATCCCTTTTTAATGAATTGTATTTACTTTTTAGAATTTTACAATAGACAATGCTAAGTTAGTAAAATCAATTAATGTAAAGGAGTATGTGCTTAAATTTATCTAATTTGCACATATACTATAAAATAAAAAAAGTTTGTAAAATCCTATTTGGATTGGAATAAATTAATCATTACCATATTGTACCGTATAAACTGTTTAATAAGTGTTAATAATTATTAGTACACAATTCAACTAATATTTTGTACAAAACTTAAATCTTATATAAACAATTATAGTAATTGAATAGTGAAAAACCCTAGTTACGAATTTATAAGGTTTTGTCTCAAGAGAATTAACAAAACCTATGTGCTCACAAAGAATATAAAAACAACGACCGGAAAAGTGGCTAGAAACGTACAAAGTTTTTAGTCCTTTGGGACGTACACAACATAGTAAATTTTAACCACGAATTAAACATGTTTGTATCTAAACTTTTGTATATCTGCTTAATCTTTTTGATTTGAATAGTTAGAAAATAATATTCCTTGTAATTTTAAGGATTATTTATTTGTTTATTTGGGTAATAAGTAAATCCTTTAACAGAAGAAAGAGACCTTATCTAGGTCGACAATAATAGTAATATTAGAATTATCACAAATATAAAGATGATATATTATAATTATACATATCTTATATCTAAATATTATAGCTTTGAAAACATTCAAAAAGTTCTATTTCTATACATTAAATTCCAACTCAATAAAACAATTACAATAGCAAATATTTAATATAATAATTATACGAAATCATCAAAAATGAAACTTATATTTCAAGAATGTAAAATTTCGACACTTCCAAGTTCATTACTTAAGTGTTATCGTTTAGGTATTTGAAATAAATAATAAATTAGTACTAATTAAAATAATTATATCATAGACTACAAACAATAAATATTTTCTGACTGACCTTTCATCTTTCCACAACCTTAAAACATAAAAAAATCACATTTCATTCATAATCACCGCAGTCCGTTTTATCGAACATTTTTTTTATTCGAATTATTACACCAATATTTATCGTTCGTTCAAACTTTTCCCTCCAAATGTGGTAGGAAGTTCGCACGTGTTGAACGGTCGGAGTTCGCACGCGGACTGGGATGCCGCCGGGTGTTTCGTTCGCTCCTCGAACGGTCCAGCTGATAAGCCCATGTCCGCCCAACTTAATAGCGACTTAAGTTTGATTTTATATAAGACTCGGGACGTCCCGGTGCGACGGTCAATTGCGGTTGTCCAATAGGCTACGTCTTCAGAATAATTAAGCGGTCTAGATCGAATTGAGATTCATATAAGTGGTCTGTGGTTAACGAAGCAGCGGATTTACTGACGACTTACTAGCTAAGTACAAATGGAGTGGTGAACACTGGGAGAAAATAGATTGCTTTTGTATAACAAAATTAAGTCAGCTCGATTTCGTTGTATTTAGATAACATTTTAGTTTAATCTCCGTTCACTTAACGATTTGAGAAACAACCTTTGTGTAAGTCAACATTGAACATAAGAGCGTTGTAGTAAAAAAAAATCCTTATATTACAAATGCAAAGGTGAGTTTGTTCGGAACTTTTTTTTTCGAACTGACTACGCTAATGACCTAGCAAGGTCTTAACAGCTTCACCGGTCTACTAAGGCGAGCGCTTAATGCACTCAGCCGATTTTATTTGACAATTCGCTCAAGCGTGCACAGCACACCTTGGCTTGGGCTGCTGCCTGATACATGCAATTCGCGACCTATCTGAGCTAACTATTCATACATATATAAGTTGTTGAAACATATATGTGTACCAAGCATACATACCTCAATAACTCTTATATATATTTCGTATCGGATAATTTTCGAAACTATTTCAGTTTGATAAGGAAAAAAAATTTAAATCCTTCCACTTGCATGTGTACGCGTGTATGCGTGCACGTGTGTGGAGGTGATATGTGTAATGTTGTCGCAGTGATGTAAGATTTTGTGTCACTGTATCGCGTGGTTTGTTTGTAACGCTTTCATACCTTAACTACTTAATCGATCATTATTAAATTTTGCATCCACCTGGTCTTAAGTACAGAAAACAACATAAGGTACCTTTCAAATAAAAAAAATGTAGGTACTTATAGGTGTGGGTAAACAGAACCTAGTATATTCATATAAATATTCTGTTTAATAAATAACATTTTTAGGTAACAGAGTACAGGATATAGCATTTTATAAAATTAGGTACGTCTATCATTTACGACGTTTGTCTCATAAAACATTTACACGGCGAATGGATTATACGATTCCTGTACTGTGGATAATCTAAAATACTCCAAGTGTAATAATAGTATTATAGCATTACGCATACGCTCATTTCTTCACCAATATTTAATCTATATGAATAAAAATTAATTGCCGAGTGTATGTACTTTAGAACGAGTGCAGTCGGTTGGATATGATCGTATGGTTTTTCTTTTTTTTTCTTGCTTGTATTTTTTTTATAGTAGCAAAATGTCTGCACTACGCCTAATGGTAAACACAGTACAATCCAAAAACAATGGCAACCACCGAGTGACACACTATCCATCGCCGCTCGCCGCTGTCATGCCGGCCAGCAAAAAGCTGGATATGCACAGGCTGATCCCGAAATGCCAGAAGAAAATCACTATGACGGGCTTATTCGCCATATACATGGTGGTTGCGACCCAGTCAGGCTGTAAAACCATACCACCTCGCTTTCGCCATTGCCTCGTTCGTTATTCAGCAGGGTGCACCACGTGCAGGTGAGATTGGCTTGCGTGTCTCAAGTCTTATGATGTTATTCGACACCCCTTACAGCCCAATTTGTCAGATTAAGTTTTCTACGGAAGAAACTGGTTGAAAAATCGCACAGAACAGTGAGGAATTTAAATTTAAAAATATCCATATACCAAAATGGATGAGTGAGTGAAATAGAAGGCAATAGAGAAGTCTTCAATATATTGACGGAATTGATATTTTGTTCCATTACATGATGGCTATGTAAAGAAAAGATTGGCGAATACCTAGTGTACATAGAACAAAAATATTATTGCTATACAAATTTCTCTCTCGTTTTATGTTAACATGACCGTATTTAACTCGAAACTTCCAATAGTAAGTACTCTGAAACAAAGGACTGACGATTTGTCTCATTTCCAAGCTCCATTGAAATGGAAACATTTAATTGCACACGAACGGCGAGTGCGGTTGCATTCAAATCGCCTCATACCGGTTATTACCGGACTGAACCGCTTTTCGGACTCAGCGATACCAGCGCTGAACGAATAATTATGTGCAGACACTCCTCATTAAAATAGTGTTGTAGATTCTAGAAATACTAATATACTGAGACGTTGAAACTAAGTATTCATGTTTATATCGTAACATCGTGCATTAAAAATTCACGGACCGAGAAAAAAAAATTATGACTGAGCAAAAACGTTTTTAATTTTTTATTTTAATGTCAGAAAATTTTCATTGTACACAGTAGAAGGACGACCATCACGAAATTTGTCACACCAGGATCGAGTCGGAATTCTGCAAACCAACCATAAACAATAGACTTGCATAGTAGTACTTCTTTGCCAAAAACAGGCCGAAGTTTACCGACACTATACTAAGGCATCGAACTACATTTAAGATCGTAGTAAATTATACTACGAAAAATTAAGGAGGTAAGTCCATGATAACGTAAACACGCAATGTATAGATTGTCAGCAAAATGTAAAAACAAATGACAAATGGATAAAACGAATTGCATTTTGAAACTGAAGAGTTCCATTTTCAAATGTCGTAATTAATTCTTAATGTAAGTGGCCAGTTACGATTTTTTAGTGCATCCTATGTATTATTTATTTTTCAGAAAATCCAAGAAGTTTTAAGTATACTTGAGAAAAGCATAACTAGTCAGATTCTAAATTTTAGTGCCACCATATTTTTACATTTTAAGATTTCTATTTCTTATGCATAATTATTTATAAACAAACAGTGCGCAGTAAACATGGCAGTTAGCGTTAACAAAAATAAACGCGTTTCTATGTAAACATTTTCATTACGATGTATTTATTATAACTTATATATAATTTCTACATGGTGTGAGATTCACGGAGCTACAACAGCAATTAATATTACACTGTTAGTCTGAACATTTTAAAGCAAACCCTCTAATACTTGTAATCTAGAGGACCGTTGAAGATTAGCAAGCAAGCCTTCGTTTCTGACTGTGCATTAATTTTCTGAAAATTCTGATAATGGTATAACAAACGAGAATTTTAGTAAGAATTATCAAGGTATCTTTCAAATGTATAGATTTATTTTATACTAGCGACCCACCCCAGCATGCTATGTAAGGAATAATACTGTATTGTATAAAATAGCTTGGTAAATAACACTAAATTATTTTTGTAAAAAGATAAAAATGGTTACTGTGGGTTATCCTTTAGAGATAAATATATACCATCGTGGACATTTTTATCGATTTTGTTAAGATATATAATTCCGTAGTACATTCATTTGATCTATCTCGTAAGGTTTCGCCAGCGTTTGCGATTTAAGCGCACAAAAACATGTTTGTCACGATATCACATTACAAATCTTTGATTTTTTTGGTATATAATAAAAAAAAATATTTAAATTACTATAATATATATGTATTATATACATAACATACTTTCCTCTTAAATCACTGTATCTATTGCTGAATTGTATTAAAATCCATTGAATAGTTTAAAAAATCTAAGGGAACAAACAGGGGAATCAAATCTTCCCTTTGCAATATTTTGCAAACAAAATATGTATTGTGTACAATACTACTACAGTACTACAGTACCAACTGTATTAATACTTGTATTGTGCTGTATTAAGATCTCCCTATTGCCTTCTGTCCCACTCACTCACTTTGAATATCATTTTTTTAAACCCAAATTATCCCCATTTCCCTGCGATTTTTCAAACATTTTCTTTTATATAAACCTCGTCCTGTCCTTGTTGTGCACCTGTTCTGAAGTTATGCATTTATATACTTTCGACAAATGATTTTTACTTATATATATGTACATTAGCTGTCTTTTCGGATTCGGACGCGTGTTTTTTTTATTATTTTTTGATAACGTTATTTGTTATAATTAATATTAGTTGCAATAAATATTTTTACAACTCTCTGTATTCATTACTCTGTATTATATAAGAATAATCTCAGCATCAATCACTTTAATCTCCTTTCCTCGTACATTTTAATTCCTGTTGAATCTATTAAAATCGTTCCTAAACGTTATCGACTCTCACTCGATCAATACACAGAAAGAGTTTGAGTTTTGTAGGCGGAGGTACCTTGTACACTGTTGAAAGGCGAAACATTAATTCCACTAATGCGCTATCCGAATTCACAATGATAACGTTCCACCTGTAATAACAGAAGCTTTCGGGAGCGCGAATTTTCACGTTCACAATTCTTTTCGCTTTTAATGGTAACAGATTTTTTCGTTCGGCATTATAACGTACATTTAACAAAAAAATTACCTAAAGGTATTTTATTTATAGTCATGTAGTACTTATTTAATAATTAGTATTTATAATAAATTCCGTAAGAGCTTTGTTTTCTAAGATTTTATCGTTATCGCGGCCTGATAATTTTTTTTTTTGACAAATTATATACCTAAAACTTCCTCATTAATCACTTTATCTACTGGTGAAAATCGCTTGAAAATCCGTTTAGTAGATTTTAAGTTTATCGCGAACAGACAGACAAACGTGGCAGATGGCTTTGTTTTATAGCATGTAGCGATTGTATGTATAATGAACTTTCAGGTAATAATTTATGACATATATATCTTTGATCAGAACGCCAGGGCTTGACTGTCATAAATGTGTAAACTAATTTTAATTCCCAATTTAACATTATTAATTCGAACCCCTTCTTTATATTAACGTGAAGATATCCATTATGGACACGCGGGTGGCGGGGGAGAGAGTAGGTTATGTCCGACTCCCATGGACAAAAACCCGACGGTGTACCGACAAACAATATTGTTGGGGCGGCAAGGGATCGTCCTACGCCAATCATCTTAGATAGCCGCCACAACGGTCCGCCCGGCGTAAGGTGGCCGCCGGGCTCCTACATAATAGGGAGACAGACTGGGTATACACTAGCTACCTCCCGACATCAGTTGATCCTGTGGTATGAGGAGACGGGCCCGCTGGTCCATCCCCTCTGGTCTGGCTACGGTGGCGGGAGGAGTTGAGTAAGTCACCGCCTCCTCCCACCGGTTCTCCGTAAGCGGAGAGGGCCATTTAGAGGATCCACCTCGCGGGCCCTCTCCACCGCCTCCTTCTGCAAGGAGGTCATCTCGCAGCCATCGCACGCCACACCTGTTCGCTGCTGATCATGGCCGAAATCACATTCGGCAGCAACAAGTCTCCACTACCTACTACCGCCGCTGCCAGAATGCGTCACTGTCTCTCCCACGAAGCACACTCAGGCAGAGTATGCTGTGCTATGTCCTCGTCAGCGCCGCACTCGTGGCATGCGGCGGTCGGCTCACTGCGAGCGATTTGGTGCAGGACCACCCGAAACAACCATGTCCGGTTAGCACCTGCACCAATCTGAACGTCATGGAGCTCCATTCCCTCTCTATCCACTCCCGCAGGACCGGGTGGACGGCGTCCATAGTATACCGCCCGTACCGCGCGTCCGCCAGGTCCTGCATCTAACGCTCCACGGCCTCCTCCCTCAGCTTCTGCCTCTTATTATCTATTTCCCTGGAAACCGGAGGCTCTCCACTACGTTGCCTCGCCTCCATCTTCCAAGCCAAGGACCTGGCGAGCGCGAAGTCTACCGCCGAAGACACTGTGCGATATGCTCGGATAGCCCTTAGTGACACAATGCGTTGCGCACTGGCATAGGCAGCCATCGCTCGCACGACTCCCATATAGAGTCGGCGGCACCTAGCACTCGGCCCCCCTATATTGGGGAGCAGCCGGTCGAGCGCTGCCGCCACCCCAGCAATACGCGGTCCCAGCCCCGTAAAACGGGACTCGAAACGCCAGCACCCATCCAGGGTGAGGCCCAGATACTTCATCTAGTAGGAAGATTTCTCACACACCATCTGTGTATATGTTTGAGAGAGTCTTTTGATAGTTTGGATTTACAATTGGAAACGATAGGTGTGGCTGCAATCGGGTTTTAGGGTTATTAAAAGTTTTCGCGTTTAAAAATACAATTGAAACCGGTGATAACCGATTTGATGAAGACGAAGTTGCACAGGACAGCTAATTTAATATAAAGTTATTTAAGTTTTAAGAAAACTGGATTTCCTCAAACGCTGCATGTGTAACGATGTGTGAAATGGGACAAACGGTGTAGTGCTTATATTTTTTCCTCTGTATATAAAATATTTTGTTAAGATAATACCGATGCAAACGAAGTTGCGGCGGGTATCAGCTAGTTTGCAGTATTTCAGAATATTACATTCATACCTACTTCAGTAATATTTTAAGTAAAGAATTGTATATGTCTGTTAATTAAATTAATTTAATTTTGCAACACAACAGAACTCGCTCTATATTTGAGTACGGTCATCAGTTACACCACAATACAAAATACTGAGCAAATTTTGCGGTAATCACATGTCTCATTACGAGCACGACATCAGCGCATGTTAAAGCTTAATGTACACTATACTGCTGAAGATATATATATATATATATATATAAAAAAAAATTCTAATATCGTTACATAGTATAAAACAAAGTCCCCTACCGCTGTCTGTCTGTCTGTTCGCGATAAACTCAAAAACTACCGAACAGATCGTCATGCCGTTTTCACCAGTGGATAAAGTAATTTATGAGGAACGTTTTGATATTGTCAGGATTTTTTTTATAATCAGGGCGGGATAACGTCTGCCAGGCCCGCTAGTATATATATATACTAAAAATAACTAAACTAAAAATAAATAAAAAAATAAAAATCATCATATATATATATATATATATTTATATGATGATTTTTATATTCTTTTTACTTTACAACTGTTAGGGAAACTTACAGCTAAACTAATATCGCAAAACAAAGAATACGTAAGATTAAGGGCCATTTACAAGTTTTTTTCATATATAAGTAATATATTCAAGAAAGAAGATGCAGTCGGTTGATAGGATTATTTGGAAAGAGTCGTCTGCAAAAGCATCATGTCAGCACAGTCAGTAACCATTAGCGGCAGATCATTTATATATCTATACTAATATTATAAAGAGGTAAAGTTTGTGAGTTTGTGACGCTGTGACATTGTAGGGGGTAATCTCAGGAACTACTGAACCGATTTTGAATTTTTTTAACCAATATAAAGCCACGTTATTTGTAATGGTTATAGGCTACATATCATCACGCTAAGAGCAATAGGAGCGGAGCAACAGTGAAAAATGTTTTAAAATCGGGGTATTTTTCCTTTTGAGAGCTTCCGCTGCGTCTTAGCCCAAAATAACTATTCCACACGTACGAAGTCGCGGGGAGAAGCTATTAAGTAATTATATTATCTATAATAATATTATAAAGAGGTAAAGTTTGTGGGTTGTAGGGGGTAATATCTGGGGAGTCAGAGAAAAAATGGTCGAACGAACGCTACGAACGCTGTCTTAACGATGAGAGATATATGATTGAGTTCTAGGAAAAGTTGTAGCTTGATAATGCCTATTACCGCCCAACGAAGTGGGTACGGGTCAGCTAGTATGAAATAAATCGAAACTTTTGTCGAGTGAATAATTCTAATCCTATTATATATTTACTATAATAATATATATTTTTGGTAAGAGTAAATTCAGTTGATATTATTTACTTAATAATCTGCTATATAGTAATATAATCCATAATACAAGCGCCAGGTCAATAGTATGTAGTTGATTTGATGTTACTTTGACACTTGCGAGCGGAAGTGGTGAAGTAATATCAAATCAATTATTTACGATGGATTTCCGTGAAGTCATTCGAACGGTCAATAGTATATTTTAATAGTTAATTACACTTAAGTGTATTATTTTATTTTATAAATAAACCTGATTGCTCCTAGTTTATCGCTAATTGGTTTATTCCAGTCAATATACATTTTTGAAACTGTGTAATAGCTTGAATATAGCAACGTAAACGTTATGTATTACGAGTTTTAACATTACCACATCAACTCAACTATGTCAGCGACCGCAACTGTACTGTTTCAGATCCACAGAGCCCGGTATTAGAAGCCTTTTGTGCTCACGACTAGGATATTATATGTCTGCATAATTTGGTACAAATTTCATATAACTCTTATTCTGTTATGTTTAATAAATAAGAAATACGAATTGAGCTTCATTATAACACAAATGACACAACCCGGCTTCGTATGGGTGTATATATATATATATATATATTCTGTTATATATAGAGCGTTATAAATATCTATAAACTGTAAACGAATTAGACCCATTTTTTGGTGCTTTAAAATTTACAGTTCATCAAAGTCATAGAAGAACGTAAGAAGCTTCAAAAACGGTTTGTTTTTAAGTTATACTTCTTCTGGCGCGTTAGGGAACAATGAGGATAGTAATTTTGTCACGAAAAACCGACACCCTGAAGTTAGGTATAGTCAACATTTTGTTTCTTTGTATTTCTTTGTATTAAAACTCTCAATGTATAAAATATCTTTTTTCAATTGTTAGTGTCGTTTTTTATACAAACGTAGTAGAAGAAGAAAAATAAAATTTTTAAAAAGATTTTTATCTTGTTACGCCAAAGAAGTATAACTTGTAACGCGTGTACATAAGTACATACACACTTTCTTTTTTACTTTATTGAGCGTAATGTGAAAACTACTAATTGAAATAATATCCCGTAAAAGTAAATTTGATTATACATTAAAAGTAGATCTCATTTGTTGTGCTTTAAGTGATTAATGTAAGGTTTCAGTTTTGCTTTTCTGTCACTATCCGATTCCCCTATAAAATAATAGATTTGCAATATTAATAACTTTTTTTGCTCTTTTTACAAAACTGACATAGAATATGTCTTTTTATATTTTTAATATAAATTTAAATAATATAATTCAAGGAAGATTTTAACAGTTACCGAACACGTTAATCAATATAGTGACTATAATAAACAATAATTATTTATTTTTAAGTATGTAAAAGGTAATAATTATTACTGTGGATGTTCCTTAGAAGATATACAAGCCATCGTGGTATTTTCTGTTGAGACTTTTCAAATGTACAGTTCTGTACTAAATTAATTTTATATATCTACCTCATAAGGTTTACTCAACGTTTTCAATTTACGACTTGAAACTTCTTCACACGACTTCATAAGAATACGTCGATATTTCTCCATCTCATATAAATAGACATAGTATACATATCGCCGTTTAGTAAACAGCATAGCTTAAATCGAAAATGGATTTTTATTTTTACTTTTAAATTTCATTGCGTAGATGTTCTCAATACATATAACTACATATCACATTTTGAAAGTTTCAACCAATCAGAGACCAGTATGAATCACTAATTACTGCATTAAGATAAATGCAAGATAATGCAATAATATAAAAATCAGTTTCTTCACTCCCCCTGTAAAATAGTCAAATTGACTTGCGCGGTGTTGTTTGCTAAGCGACGATATAAACCTTCCGTGAGAAATTATCTATGCGACATTGAAAACCATAGTAAAATCGGTTGTGTAGCTTAGAAGAACTAAAATAGTATACAGACAGACACGAAAAACTACCGTGTTTTTTTATATATATATGCTTATTATTGCTTATGTACTGTGACTATGGAGATTCATTTGGGCCCTCTATGAAAGTTCTGGACTAATTATTTGACTTTTCATATTAATTGTTCAAATAGTCACCACATTGTCATCGTGAAAATGTTCTAAATTATTGTATATATTCATAGAATAGACTTAATATTACATACCTATATAAAAATAGTATCTCACAAACACACATTATAGGGATACACCTCAAACTTCCCGACTTGGATTAGGTTACGGGCTGGTTACCTAATTCTGATATACGTACCTTTGTTATTTACAATTCAGGTTAATAACAGAGAAAAAATAAATTAAAGATCTCCTGTTAATTTAGGATATGTTGGTAAAATAAACGTGAATGTATTTGAAAGTGTAAATTAAGTATATATTTGTATAATAACGCTTTGAAAATGGTACAACGGTACTTCGCTGTTTCATATTCATGAACTAGAAGTATTATAAAACCCGATAAAGTTTAATATTTAACAGTCAGTTGGCTTCGTTGTTGAGTGCAAAACTCAAGTAACTTCATAAGCAACAACGACCGGCAACTTGGTATTTCAGCGAAATAAATTTCCGACGTCGGACGGTAAAACAATATTCTTAAGAAAAATTGTGTAACAAAATATCACGCTCTATGTTATTCAGAGTAATTCTCTATTCTCAGGCACTGTATAGTTAATATTATAAGTCAACTTATACACAATCATTAAAATAGGCATTATTTCGTAAGTCGACATTTTACTAATCCAACCTATTGGTAAACATAACATTCTTCATGTTATCCATACGAATTTTCTTTGGTCTCTCTCTACTCCTGTATCTTCTACCTTCATAGCTAACGTTCTTCTGGTTATAAAACTTCCGTTCCTCAAACATTAATACTACACTAACATACTCGTCAACTTATACGCATTCATTAAAATGAGCATTATATCGTTTTTTTTGCAATATACTCAGCAACGCTTAAACGAGTAAATAAAAAGGGTCATAAATCCGATCCGTTTTATGACCACTTTTTATAGAGATCAAGGAGTCTAATCCTTTTTAAACTTATATAATCTTTATGTAAATAGAAAACTCCTTTCGAGCTATTTTTTAACTAAATGGTAAATAATACATTATTTAAACTGTTTTAATATTCCAAAACTTTAAAGGTTTCTTGTTGCACGTTCTTACAAAAGTTGCGTACGAAAAGTCTAGTATCATTATTTTTAACTTTGTAAACAACTAAGAGCTGCTACTTAAGACTTTGGCGGCACCGTTTTCCAGTTGGCAACTGCAAAACAATTTTACATAAAAAAGTAACTTTCAAGGAAGTGTGTTAAGTTTATTTTAATTAATGCTTTATGTATATTTATTATACCCGTTCTCTTTTATAGTCGACGCATTTTAAACTTAGTCGTCGGGCAATAAATGTCACTGACAGTAGAAATGTGCACGCAATGCAACCGGTTATCGATATTTGCGCACGTGGGGTCGATGCGTCATCGTGACCTTCATTAGCACTTTGACTCTGATAAGTCATTACGAGTAAGGGTTGTTGTTTTTCTATAAATGTAAGATTTTTTGTTATGAAACTCATTACATTAGTTACGCTTTATTACGCTATACGCACAGTAGAGATTTTATTTTATAACATGGTTTTGAAGAAATTAAATGGTGACATCAATGCTCAAGTTCGGGCTGTAACTCAACAACGTATTTCTCTTTTTAAAAGAATTGAAAACTGAACCCGAGAAAAATGCTTGCCTCAATTTCACGACGTAATTTACGTCGAAACAAACATTTTATCTTACAAATTAAAACTATTATTTTCACATAAATATTACAAAAACATAAAATTGAAGTGTCTGTCTGTAATGATAAAAGAAAAAAGTTATTTACTCAATGCGTATAAAAGTATATACAGTCCTTATAACAAGAAAACAATTTTTAAAAGTTCGTGTCTGTCCCTTTGTTCCACCTAAAGGGATGTATTAATTTTGACGAAACTTTTATTGGCAGATAGCTGGTAGTATAAGGAATAACTTAGCTAGAATAAAAAATAGACAGCCGTGCAAATATAATAAACTAAAATTAGTATCCCAGAGCGGGAACGCCCCACGCACATATTTGCACTGAACAAAAGGTTTTGGCTAACTTTCACTTAGATAAGGAGGCGGCTCACAACTACTTTTAGATATGTCCTGTACAATAAACTATCACGTCACTGAGACTAACTTAAACTTGTCTCAAATATGAGAGTAGTTTATTTACTGCATACAATCATGTTCCGAGCTTTATGAAGTTATAGTTTCATTAAACTTTATAATATACGAGATGTGCCGCGCGATTTCACCTGCATTTTATTTATAAAATCTTGAATTAGTGTTCAACGTTGTCATGCTTAGCAGATTCGATGAAGGGACGCAAAAGTTGGTAGGGGCATAATGACGGGCGAGAAAATATGGATTTACAACTACGGTCCCAAAACAAAGCGGCAATCCATTGTTTGTTCAAGTGAGCCGAAACTAAGCAAAGTGGAGAGTATGTGATCTGCCGGTAGACGGACGATTGTAATTTCCTTTAATATAATTGGATATGTGGCAATTATCTCCTTGGAAATACGTCGTACAGTACATAGCAATTGGTACACGCCCGTTTATTTTATTAATGATTTATTAATAAATTAATGAATTTCATTTAAAAAAAAATCTTGCATCATGACAATGCCAGCTCTCACACGGCCAGACAGACAAACGAATTTTTGAAAGAGGATAACGGAATATCCTGTATACACTGACGAGATGGCATCATGCGACTTCATTCCATTTTCAAAAACAGAAAATTATATACATGGTCAACGATTTTCAACACAAAAAGAGGTTATTGAATACTGTAAAATACATGTTTTCTAAATTGGTTTATTCGTACGAAATAGTGCATTAAAATGAAGGGAGAATATTTTGAGAAACATTAAATTAATTTTTGATCAGTCATAGTATTTTTTCTAATTCATTCCGGAATTTTAATGCACCACACGTATACCAAATTGTAACCTATTAAAAAAAAAGTTACTATGACAAAAGTAAATTAGAGCGGTAATTGAGAATTTAGTTATTGTATGTTAAACCCATCGATTTCCAATCCAATTCCATATATCTCATTACGTACATTTGAGATGTTTATTCGTTGCAAATTAAACATTCTGTGTGTTGGGAATAGAATTAGATTAGTTAACTTCTATTAGCGACCATTATTAAAAAATTACTTATCAATTCGATTTCCCTTACCGTGTTCGTCATCTGTTCATGCCACCCCTTGTCTCGAGGAAACCTGTCCAAGTTACTTTAACACTCAAACGAACTTACCGCCCCGGGCAAAGGTCAGCTCCAAGAATTGCAGAACTATTACGATATTAAATTACAGTCTCTATTGTAAATATAAATATAGAAAATGTGTTACATAGATAACAAATATTTTTGAAGATACGTTCGTAATACGCCACGGTACTTCCAACACATCCTCACTATCCCAACTAATAAATGCGAATGTGATTCTTCTTTGTTTTTTCGTTTATTATTTTGTTTGTTACGCTTTCGATACTAGACTGATAATAAGGAACTTTTACATTGTCAACGATACAGAAGAGGACGTAGAGTAATAATAATAAGGGGTAGTATTTCATCACCTGCGACATGAGAAGAATCACAGATGCGTTGCCGGTCCTTGAGAAAGGAGTAGGCTCGTTTCTTGAATGATAGTAAATTGTAATGGTCTGGAAACGCCGCCGCTGCGATTTCACTCCAGAGAACTGAAGTACGCGGAAAGAAAGACCGTGAGATCCGCATAGTGGACGACTTCCAAGTCGGTGTTTCAGTCCGTGACGTGTAGTTCTATATCGGATTTCAGCAGCAGGTATCAGCCCGAATAGCTTTTTAGAGCACTCTCCGTGGTAGATCGTGTACAGAACGCAAAGCGACGCCCCTACGAAGTGCCAAAAAGTCGAGCCTTAAGGCATAGTGATTCGCTTTTGCGGGTCGGGTTTCGGGATCTGCATATTCAGCTTTTCGCAGTCTGGCACGACAACGGTGACCAGCGATGGATAGTGTGTCACTCGGTGGTCGCCATTGTTTTTGGATTGTACTGTGCTTACCATCAGGCATAGTGCAGTAATTTTGCCGTGCTACAATAAAAAAAAAAGAAACAGAAAGATAAAAAATGGAATGAAAAAATATATTTTATGTACAAAATTTGGTTATAAACAATGTTCTCTGTTTTTCTGTTATCTGTTCCGTTATCTGTTTACGGCTATTTTCCTATGCCTGCGCACCACACCGATAGCCTCACTTTCCCGCAGCATGAACACACGCATCACTTTACACTTAATTAAATGTAATAAAATGTCATAGTTTCTTAAAGCTGTTATAATTTTATATTAAATAAACCCAGTGACTCTTTTACATTATAAACTAAAACCGTTTAATATAACATGCAAAACACTAATCTTAACAAATTAAATAAAAAAATCTTTTTTAAAGGCATCCAATTTGGTTTTATTATTTTCGATAATAAATATTGTGTACAAAAAGACTCTGCAATAAATATTTTGATATAAATAAAGCCTGTAATATTTATAAAGCTTTATTAAAAAAAAAACACATTAGCGCGAGTAGAGTCACAGGTACGTCTAGTTTTGATATAAATCTGTAAATAGGTCAGTCAGTTAATTTAGTATTAACATATTTCGACCTGATTCCTGTATTCTGTTCACACCACCTCTAAGTTGTATGAAGTTGTCCAAGTTTCTGCGACTCTAAACTAACTTGTCAACCGTTGCAACTGAGTACCTATATCAGAATATTGTACCAAAATATACTAAGTTTATAGTCTCGACCTCAATGTACGACAACGTGAAATATGCATTAAACAAGGAGTCCGTGACACATTAATAATATTTCATCTACAATGCACTCTTTACTTATACTCGTAAAAATATTAGGTGATTGGCATCCACTTCATGGGCCATTAAAAAAACGGCTAAGGGTCAATCGAATCCAAAAAATAAGTAACCTAGGATCATTTGTCAATAATTTCGCGTCCAATGATCATAAACCTATGCCACTATGTTCATTAATTTTGACATAATTAAGCCTCCACGGAAATGTATTTTCATTATACCAGGAGACTATTTAAAGTTTAACACCCTTTAATTCTTTGGTAGTTCATGATCACATTTAACATATAAAATAATAATATCAAAGCAAATAGTAATAAACAACAAAGAGAACCTTAATTAACAAGTCACCTGTATATATGTTGTGGTTACTTTTGTATAAAAACTACTATTTAATCTAATCTTAAAGTGGAAAATCGTAATCGTAAGTATTGCTTAACGAAGTCCAATTTAATGCAATGGTTAAAAGGATTTTTTGGTTATGCTTACTGTACTTTTATTTTCAAGTTAAACAATTTTGAACGAAATATCACAATGACATCAAAGAACGAAAAATCTTAAAAATAATCTAAAAGATTCCAGTTCAATTTAATAAATGATTATATCAGAAAAAAAAACAGGTGCGTGTATTAAAGTGTGTATGTACCAAAGCCGAGAATTGTACGGATGTTTTTTAGGCATTAAAATAATCACTCTCCTTACCATCGCAGAAAGATACTCTGCTGAGAAGTCAAACTATATTTAAAACCGCAGTAAATTATACCACGACATTTTTAACGAGTTAAATCCATGATAATGTAGAAACATAATATATATTTCAAATGAAGCCATAATGTAAAAACAAATGAAATGGTGTTTTAAAGCCAAACAGTTCCATTTTCAAATGTCGTAATTACTTTTTAAATACTCTTAATGTAAGTGGCCAGCTTCGGAATTTTTTGGTATGTAGCGTAATTGTAACGGCAATGCATTTTTTTCTTCTAAGACTACACTTAAAGAAATTTCACTTGATATTTTTTTACTATAGAAATATCTGTAATGAATAAGTTACTACAGTTGTATTTAGTAACTAGCTGATACCCGCGACTTCGTCGTAACAATATATACTATGTAGAACAGAATGTCATGAAATAGTTGAAAGCAAAAATATACTTTGCATAAAAAACTTCTTTGTCCACAATATTATCCACTTACATTGCCGCTGGTGCACATGCGCACCAAACCGCTTGCCCCACTTGACACATTGCTAAACGCGTAGTGCTTATCAAAATCGGTATATATATAGAAGATATGAGATATACAAGATACCCGGATTTTTTATTGAGACAAAAATACATATGTGTACCTACTTTTCTCCCGTATTAGCGTCGTCATTCCAATTACAATATCTTTTAATAGAGTAAAGTGAAGTGATTTTAATTAAGCAATGACTAAATGTTACTCGATATTTGCTTTATGATATTCTTGGTGAGGTTTTATTGTAAACTAGCTGACCCGTGCAACGTCGTCTGCATCAACCGGTTATCACCGGTTTCAATTATATTTTTAAATGCGAAAAATTTTAAAGCTTTAATAAACCTAAAATTTGGGCAGGCAGCAGCGGGGCTTTCCTCTCGTTCGTCCCGTGAGGGGCACTCGGGGAGACCGCATCAGGGTTATCCCTCTGGCGGTGGCTTCGCTCTCCCCCCGTCTAGCGGGAGCGTCTTAAGTATTGGAATGCGCGCCTCTTGAAAGGCGCTCTCCCGGAGAGGTCTCGACTATCCGTCGGTGTGCGATGGTCGTCTCGGTTCTGTGAAGGGTGAAGTGCAGACCGGCATGCTTGAGGCGCATTAGTTGTGCAGCAACTTCCACATTTGGTCCCCGAAATCCGCTCTGATGGCACAGGCTTCTTCCGGGGAGGCTTTCTCCGTCTGCGAACTTAGATGTTGGCTTTCGTCTGGCAGACTTGGGACCCCTACGGGAGGGGAGGGGAGGGGTTTGTTGGCGTGGGCCATGAGGCCGTCTCCTCCACCACTGGTTGGGAAACCGTGGTATTTCCACAGCTGGTCCGGCGGTTCCGTAACTCGCGCTTGAACACTGAGCATCATCTGGAGATTTGTTATTGGCCGTGTGCGCGCCCCCGCAGTTGGCGCAGGTCACCGGCTCATCTCTCGGGCGGTCACATAGTCGGGCGGGGTGTGCCCCCCGCACCGCACGTAGGCAATCTGGCGATGGCATTGTAGAGAGGAGTGCTGGAACTGCTGGCAGCGAAAACACTGCGCGAGCCGGCGCTCCCCCCTCTAGGCTTCTATTGTTATTCTGGACATGCTCATTGATGTGTGGGTATCATATACGGCGGGTATAAGCCCGAGCGTCCTCTTTAGTAGCTTTATATACCCGCGCAGACGTGTACCACCTATAAGGTCCAGCCTAAACTGAACCCAATTTCATATGATTGGTGATATAGATCTGAGGTCAACTTACATTGGTTATATTAATTTTCCGAAACTGATCATTTCTACCTTATATTTATTATTATTATTATGTAATCATAATTTTATATAGACCATTATTATTATAATGAAATTTAGTAAAGTTGCAGTCAATGCTACTGAACAGAGAAAGAACAGTAGATAGATAGTTTAACAAATGTTCGACGTGATTCTTTAAATTGGCATAACTTTTTTATTTACGAACCGATTGACTTGAAATAAACACTAAATGTTAAGTGAACCTTACCACGATATATCAGTCAAAACCACATCTAAATCGGATAAGGCGTTTCTGAGATTAGCGTGCACAAACGCACAGACAAACAGACAAAAATTCTAAAAATCATTGTTTTGGGTTCTATTGCATTTATAAAGACCCCTAATAATAGTTTTGCTCATATATACTTCATGTACAGACAGCGGTCAGTTACATTTTTATTATATGTATAGATGTATAGATTTACGACTTTAGCAGTGATGCGTGCAAAAACCATCAAATAGACAAAAAGACACACACATATAGTGGTTGAAATTTATTTTATTACTTATTTCAACATATTTTTTCACAAAAATTTAAAAAGTACAGATATATTAGTTTTATATTCTTATTAATGTATAGAAGAAGATTCTAAATCATAAAACGAAATAGATATTCCAATCTTTAAATATATCAATCGATTATCAGTCATTTATCCGGTTTGTAAAACATAGAAACCAAAGACGTTTATGTTCATACTGCTCACGTCTATTGTCTTCCACAATATTATGGTGAATATTTACATTACACAATCTATGAAGATAGTAACTAAGTTCGAGGCACGTTGTTCGCTATTCTATTAATTTTATTAGTACTCTTTTACTCTCGAGATATTCATTGTCCATCTCGTAAAAAGTACTGGAGTCCAGAGAATAACAGACAATAAATGCTAATAAACTTTATTCACGACTTCATAGAAACTGTATATTGTTTCAAAACTCTTTTACCTTATATATTACTATGATACTTAATTCTCAATATTTTTGGTTGACTTTTATTATTTTCTTTTGTATTATAGACTAACTGCCACTTACTTCGTCCATGTTACATAATTATATAAAACTGAATTATACCAAAATATAACCTATCATAATTTAATACCAAGTTATAGTAAAATAGTATAAGAACATTCTACATTAAAAACAATTGCATATGTCATCTTATAAATATTCAGTAAAGATGGTATGACAGGTGTACAGATAAACCAATATGTATTTCGTATACATATGTAGAAAAAAATACACTAAATACTTTACGTTGTTATATATTATATGAACCCTTTACTCATAATATAAAATATACGGTAAATTTTATATTTCTAAAGTAACCGACGTGAATGTTGGGATTAATCACTGCGAAATAAGAAAAATACGTTTTTTTTTTTAAATAATAAACTGTGCGACTGCCTCTGTCACACCTGATGGAAAGTGAGGACGAGTCCTAGGATGTAACGCATTCACCCAGTAAATGCATATTCACTCTTCTTTTGAAGATCACTTCATCACACACTTCAGGAAAAACAGACGCAGGCAGCGTATTCCACTCCTTCGCGGTTCTCATAATAAATGACGATGCAAAGCACTTCGTCCGGATGAATGGTATGTCAACTGCGAATGAATGGTGTCCCGTACGGCGTCTGGTAGTCCTAAGATGAAACGGAGACGGTGGAATTAGTTGGTGCCGATCTTATGCACATTCTCCAAAGTGTAGCCGATAGAATACTACAAGGCAAGAGACCCTACACCCATGTTCCAGTGTTTGCAGTTTGGCTGGTAACAGTGATTCGTTACCGACAAGTCCTCGAGCTCTGTGATCGATGGAGTCCAGCAAGGCCAACTGGTATTTAGCAGACCCGTCCCAAAAATGGCAGCAATACTCCATACACGGCCTTATCTGTGACTTATAAAGATTTAGAAGCTGCTCCGACGTAAAGTACCGCTTCACCCTGAAAAGGACTCCCAATTTTTTGCAATCTTATAAATGTTAGAGAATGGTTGCACTGTAGTTTATCTCATGTTTATCTATAAACGAAGTTAAAAATTGTTGTACAATAGTTTATCTCTTATTTATCAACATTTGAAATTGAATTGTACTATTGTTTATCACTACCCAATAACAGGAGAAAATAACAATGATGGTACTGTGGTTTATCATCTATTTATCAGTAGACGAAGTTAAAAATGTTTGTACAATAGTTCATCCCTTATTTATCAACAGGCGAAGTTGAAAATGATTGTACTAGAGTTTATCCCTTATTTATCAACAGAAGAAGTTTAAAATGAGTGTGCTATGTTTTGTCCCTGCTTATCTACAGGCGAAGATAAAAGTGACTGTACTGTGGTTTATTATCTATTTATCAGTAGACGAAATTAAAAATGACTGAACTATGGTTTATCCCCTATTTATCAACAGAAGAAGTTTAGAATGATTGTGCTATGGTTTATCCCCACTTATCTACAGGCGAAGATAAAAGTGACTGTACTGTGGCTTATTATCTATTTATCAGTAGACGAAGTAAAAAATGATTAAATTATTGTTTATCCTCTATTTATCAACAGGCGAAATTTAAAATGATTTTCACTATGGTTTATCCCCTCTTTATCAACAGGTGACATTAAAATTAATCATACTATACTTCATCTTCTATTTATCAAAATACGAAGTTAAAAATGGATACAATGAATATTATATAACTAGAAAAAAAATTAGTTTTTCTAGTTAAGTTGGTTATTATAACTTCCAAGATGTTAAAGTAAAACTAAGCAAATTTTTATACACACAAGTATATTTATTCAAAATGTTCATGGTTAAAACATGATATTAATATTCAGTAAATCGCAGGCAGGATACATAAGCCCATAACGTAGCCTCGGCTTCCTCAACACGCGGCTTTCATCCGACACCGATAAGCCGTCCTTGTATCCGTTTCACACCGATTCTCCTTACGCCTTCCGATTAAATACTCATCGAAGTCTTTGTGGGGGAGTTTAAACGTATTTACATTTCTACTGAGCTTGAATATTAGTGCCGTTGGGAACTATTACGATTTAAATAAGTCGTTTTATAACAGCCAGTATGGATAGTTATTCGATTGCGTGTCTGTCTGTGGTATTTATTATGTAATAATGTTACATGTAGTTGATGAAACACCTGTTCTTCTGTCATACGACGATAGAATAAATATGATTACATAATGCCGTGATGAATACAAAATATTTATTTATACCAAGATGGTGGGAATATAAACGGTGTAAATTAAAATATGGTATAAAGTCTTTATACAACCGTGTAACATTATTGATTTAATTGCAATTACCCTAATATTATAAATGCTAATTTGAGTTTATTTGTTTGTTACGCTTTTAAGCCTTCGTGACTCAACCGATTATCATACAACCATGGTACCTTTCATCCAGAAGAAAATACTGTTCCTGTCATTAATCTACATTAACACGAGCGAAGTCGGGGACAAAAGCTAGTCTCATATAATATATATAGGTTTAGCACGAAGAGACTAGGACACATAATACTTCGTGATAATCTTCGTACATGTCCCTTCGATCTTTTGGGCTTGATGGAGAAGGAGTCTGCAATAAAATCGTTCGATAATTTTGTCTAGCATGCGATTGCTAATCTTAAGACATTTAACGGACTTTTAATTTTTTTTTATATCATAACAGGCAAACCAACTGGTGGGTCAGCTGATGTTAAGTGATCACCACCGTCCATAGACACTTGTAACACCAGAGGAGTCGCATACGCGTTGCCAGCCTGTGTTTGGGGGGAATGGAAGGGAAGTGGGCCTCCGGCGTTCTCACTGACCGAACGAAACGCAACAATGCAAGCACTGTTACTTCACGTCGGTTTTCTGTGAGAGGTTGGTACTACCCCGAGCGAGCCGACCCATTCATGCTGAAACCAGTAATAGCTTCAGCGTGGCTCTACCACCTACAAAACTACCACCACTCTCTTACCTGCAACTAAATCATTTTGAAATAACCACGACTTTCTGACTTGTATCTATAACAGGACTAAAAAATCTTGGTGACTCTATATTATGCTCATGTAACACATCAAAGGAACTGAATCGTATCAAATTGCGATAACCCCTCTCTCCTTTTATATTGCCAATTTCAAATGATTACTTTGCGAAAACAAACAGTTTGGAAAAAAAATCTCATATAATTCAATCAAAATTAATACTCCAATGTAATTGCAGTTTATAATTTACCTTCGCCATTATCGTTTTAATGCATTATATTACATTACACTAGTTTAAATATAATATAATAATAACCAACTATTATAATAACTATTAATGTATAGCTGTGTGAAATTATGTTTCCTGTATTTTCTTACATTTGTTATTAGCACTAAAGATTTTCAAGTATCTGTGAAGAATCCGACGATCTCAGCGAAAAGAATACTGCAAATTTAGCATTCTTCTTAAATACTACTTACGTCAGCTATTGCTTGAATTTATACAAAATTCTTACACAAAAGTCTAATATATTCGAACAATGCAGAATATTTAAGAAACGTTTTGACTATAATATTTTCTATGCGTTGCAGTTGTACATTTAAATTTGATCTCATACGTCGATAAAAGAAAAGAAAGCTAACGATGAATACGTAAATTAGACCTATACCATAGTATAGATATAAGAGACAGTATGGAAACTACCTACAAACGCTCGTACCGGCACACTCACAGAAACATGCGTGTTCTCGCGTTTGTAGGTAGTTTCCGTACTGTCTCTTATATTTATACCGTGCCTATACGGTCTTCTCTCGAAGATCTTCAAATTGATATGTAAACAGGAAAACTGACGCCTAGAATGAATGTCAATTCTTAGTAATTCACATTATACACAAGGAAGCAAATCGCTGTCCTGCAAATCTCTGGAATGTTTTAACAATTGTTCCGTTATTTTTTATACCGTACAGGAAATCTTTACTCCAAAATGTACAATAAAATCATTCAAGAATAATTACAATTAACAACTAAAAGCCACTAAATAGTGATACGGGAAGATAAATTCCGCTTGATCTAAAAGTAACTAAATCGCATGCGAATATTTTACAATTAAGTAATGTTTACTCTACACAGGCGTTGGTTTAAAGGGAATTTAATATTAAGAAAAAACTCGAGGAAATCATAAGGACTGCCGACAGAAGTAAAAATTCAAAACAACGGAATTTCAATTGTGCTCTCGTTTGAATTGTTTAATTAATTATGGTGTGAATTATTTAAATTTCATAATTTAGAAAATGAAATTATTATCACTAATCCCTCTTTCACATCTATTGGCACTCCATATTTCAACAGATATTTTTTATTCATCAAACATTCTCAATACAAAAAATCAATATTAGATGTACACAGACTGTACACGTCGCTAGTTTGACGCAAGTACAATACGGCCAGTCACGCTTACTAGCATGTCATGATGCGAAATTATAAATGTATTTGCTGCCAAATAAATACCACTCAACGCGCCTAAAGAAATTTTTCCAGTTCAAAAAACTATATAAATTACCCGTTAGAGTGCCTTTTTTAACGCCAGCACCCGTGAGCGTTGACGCGAACTGAGGCAACGTAAAAGCGCAAATACAAAAGTAAAGTTCACAATGGAAGCGAGATACGTAAGCGCATCGCAGATGGCAGTACGGCGACATAATAGTGTGCGCTGTTTAACAATTGTTCTCGCGTCCGGAGTACGGACCGAACGGAAACGGTCCCACCCTACAGACAACCTTCATTTCCTTCAAGTCCCTTTGCCTACATCAAATTCGAGTACGTGTTTAATCTTTTTAATGTCAAATGTACGTCATTTAGATTTACACTTTTATGTGTGATTTATGAAAATAGTGTTGAAAGTTTTGCAAAATTTATTCCCGTCAAGGAAAAGTGTAACGATACCAACTTTGCATATGAGATTTCCATCAATAATCCAAAGGTAAACAGGATACAATAATGTAACTTTTACGTGAGTTACGTTCAAATATGGAAACAACGATATCTTCAATTAAGCTCGCTCCTTATTAAAAAAAACTACAGATAAAAAACATAAAAGGGGTTTCGAGTAATTTGGTTATTTTGTGTCTTCCTATAGTTTTTTAAATTGGTACCAATATTCGACACTAAGAGAAACCAGGGATGGGTAAAAATAAAAGGTACGGTTAAGTCACGTTTACTTGTAACGTTCCTGTAACTGTTCCTGGAATATATTTTTCTTATAAATCCTATAATTCCTTATAATAATCCTCCTATATAATACTTATAAATTTTACTAATATTTAATTATAACTCGTGTCGATGTTATCAATCACGTGTCAGTCACTCAATACTTTATGGCAATAGCTACAAATATCTGTGAGTATGATTATACACGCATATATCGATATCTCCAAGTTGGAAAAATAGAAGACAGATAACATGATAATATTTCATTACACAGAAACTTTCTAATATATGCCAACTATTGGTGTTTAAAGCTTGTATATTTTGTACTTGTATAAAAAAAATGAAATAGACTTCTTATCGCACAATTACACTACAGTCACGCTTGCATCTTTAACGCTGTAATCTCGGTCCTATTGAGGATTTCTTCCTTTAGTCTCTCTTCGCATTCGCTCCAATGACTAGAATAGAACGCAACTCATACGCGCCGTGGCGAGCTTGTGACTTGTCAATAAAGAAGGGTGGAATACACTGGAAAGCTGACGTCATTATTTGAACGATTCGACAAAGTTCGATATGGGCTATTTTTAAATCCCCATTATTTTGAAAGTGAAACTTTTATTACATCGTCTCAAACTTTTTCGTCTGTGTGTTGCATGTCGCGTGATGGTCGACCGCGGAGTAGGGATAAAGTGAAAGGCGCTCGTCAGAGCAGCCAAGGCCAATATGGCGGCGCCTATAGTTCGCAGCAGCTGACCGTGTAGTGTATAGACTAATATTAGTTAAGTGTCTATAGTGCGAAGTTTCAATTTTACCGTGGTTTCATAAAACCACACAATCCTTTTTTTATTCCCACGGTCGATGAATAATTATTCATTTATTCATATACACGTATAAGAATGTATTTATTTATTTGTGATTATTAAACACTTGTACAAACTAGTTATGACAGTAACATTATCCGATCGCCCTCCATTCTTAGCACTATAGCAACAAAGATTGTTATGCTGACGAGACGTTGCCGCTCGCCCACATACCGGACATCGGATGACATGACGCAGGATAGGAGTACATTTAGGCACAATTAGGCTAGAAACTTTAAGAAAGTCAGTCCGTAATTAGTCACGTAAAAAATTAAAAATTCAATTCGCGATTTAATTTTGTATTTTTTAAAACGTTAAACTGTTTCTCCTAGTTTGACTAACTAGTAAACTTACTGTAGCAATGAAAACTGTGAAACCCTAACTAAAAATATAAATGTGAGTCTGTTTTTTTTTTTATTTGTTTGTTTCGCCTTCCCTACATAGTCGATCATCAATAAATCTTACATACACGTTATCAGAAATAAAATAAAGGATATATGAATATAAATTGTATTCATCTAAAAACTATACATTTCCCGAAGGATAGGCCAAATCTACGTGAATGCGAGCGAAGCTACGAACACGAAATTAAATTTTAATACATTAATATTACTTTCAATAAAACAACATATTTTCATATAGAAAATTAAGTTGGAAATAAACCGCTTATATACTCGTACATACGCTGTATTGAAATAATATCGAGATAATATCGCGTTAAAAATCAAACTATCACGCGCAGACGAGTCTGTTCATTTCAAATAAACCGGAGACGGGTGCGACTAAAGAAGCGTACAAAAGGACATTTCACAATGGCACCGAGCCATGGAGGCGCAGATAGCGCTCACTACATGTTAATAGCGCCCGTTGCTCAGTGTCCGGAAATGGCACCGCCCTACAAACAACCTTCATTTCCTGCGGGGGCCTTTTGCCAACATCACAAACTGTGAATGTTAATCTTTATAATATACGAATATACATGCTATATTTAATGTTTGTTATACGTAAAAAAGAAATAAGAAAAAGTGTTTTTGAAGCGACGGTGTCTGAGTTGTTAGCATATTTTTAGAGGTAGTAGAGCCACTCTGACGCTAATTACTGGTTTCAGCATGAATGGGTCGGCTCGCCCGGGGTGGTACCATCCTCTTGCAGAAAACTGATGTGAAGTAATAGTGCTTGCATTGTTGCCTTTCGTTCAGTCAGTGACAGCGGCGGATAACCCATCTCCCCTCCCCCTCGCCCCTTCCCCACTCTCCTCCCCCAAACACAGAGTGGCAACGCCCTTGAGACTTATCCGGTGTTACAAGTGTCTATGGTGAGGAAAAACATCGAGACGAAACCTGAGCATCGTGTTAGGGCTATTTTCAAGGCCCGCCTGACTGGCTACCATCCTCAAATTGAAAATCTGTCGCCAAGTATCTATACACCAGTGTATTACGGCATCTGCACTTGACAATCAGTCCCCTTCTAGATTTTGCGTGTTTAGAGTCTTAGACCAAATTATCATTTAACACCAGGAGAGATAGTGTTCAAATGCTAAAAACCTACAATGCTTAAAAAATCCTTTGAACACGTTAATACTTCACATCCAACATGGCAAATCGTCATACATAAAACTTAGAATAATCCATTAAATGATTAATTTGTATTGAAAACAAGCTGGTGTTCGCGAATTTTACCTCGTAAAAAAGGATTTATTATTTTATAAAAGCCACGTGTTTTATCAGGATTAATTATGGGTAGTTTTTTTTAGGTTTGTAATTGATATAAATTGTTTTATAAAGAAATTAGACAGACAACAAATATAGACAGCATTTTTGAAGTGAAAACTTCTTAAATCACATGTCAAAGGAGTGAATACTGAATCGTATCCATTTGCGATCACCCCTCTCTTCCTTTATATTTCCAATTCGAAATGATCTCAGTGTGAAAATAAGTTTGGAAATAAATCAATTTATAAATTATGAAGGTTAAATGATTGAGATTATAATTAACTTAAAAATTCAACAAAGAATATCTATCGTTTTGGGTTTTCACTTCCGTTGGCAATCCTTATGACTGGCTCAACTTATATTTAATGTAACTATTATTATAACAGCCTTTATCACAAAATTTAAAAATAGATATCCGTATTTACAGAAATATAGATTTATTATTTATGAGTTTACACGTTATATGCCACATTGAACACTGCATTTATTTCGCTCGTTCCAAAGGATCCAAGCATGTATTAGGCGGTAAATTATGAACCAACAATACAGTATTTATTCCTTTATTCGTAGTAGGTTTTTTTGAGCTACATAAGACCACTCCTTGAATATGGCTTCCAGATATGGAGTCCCTACTTACAGAAAGATATAAACCTTCTAGAAAGTGTTCAAAGAAAAGCCACAAAAATACCGTAATCCTTAAGAAAAAAATCATACCCAGACAGACTGCTTGCACTGCACCTGACTACTCGGTGTCTTCATAAAAACATATGAACAAACCTTCCATACTTACGTGAAATATATATTTTAAGAGACACAACAAGATCTACAAGAGGAAATCAAACTGAAATAAGTCAATCACTTTCACATTGCACACAATTTCTTTAGTAACAGAGTGGTACTGAACTGGAACCGATTGCCTGACGAAATAGTATCTGCTAATTCTGCCCATGGTTTTAAAAACCGACTCGATAACTGGCTCTGGACTAAAAAACTCACTTTAATAAGTGAACATCTGCAGTGACCAAAACGCGACAAAAAATATCGACACAGTGTGATAGACGTATCAGCAATTATGCTGCTTGTCTATTAACTATAAATAAATAAATAAATATTTCACAATTTAATTTCACTAAGTTCGTGTTTTTGAAAAATACGAGTATTTATTTAGTCATTTATTAGTGTTTACTCACATAGTAAATGTTCAAAGAAAAATACGAGTACTAAAACCTAAATGTATACAAAAATGGTAAAGCGTAAATCCATTAAAATTACGATGCCCGCGGGAACTGCTAAAAGGAAGCTCATGTTATATTAAAGTAACTGTAAAATGTTAAGTTTTAGTGTTTCTCCTTCTAACTTTGCCGTAAATTATATTAGTGCTTAGCTTCAAAGGGAAACCATTTACCAGACTTTCTCTTTATAGAACTTTATTTTTTATATAAAAAAATACTTAATTGAAATTAATTATTAATTAGCGTGTCCAGGGATACTTATATTTCAGATATAACGATTTATTTAAATACAATATCTCAGCAAACTTTGACAATATTGCTGTTTGTCATTTTATATCTCGCAGCATCATATGAAGGGATTTAATACTCCACTAAATATAATATTAATCTATTACATAAAATATTCTTGAATACAATCATGTTATAAAATAATATGGATCATAGTTAGATCATAGATCAAAGAAACATTATACTTCCTTTTTATGTTAAGAATAGGATGCAGCGCCCTGACTGATGTATCGCATGTTAATAACTCGTTTCCAGTTTATTATATGAGACTAAACCTGACGTGGATATTTATTAAATTACTAGGTAGCATTCATAAGTTCGTTTACATGAATATCCACTTTTTACGCTAGAACTAAGTGGCTTATTTGGAATACAACTAAGTTGTATTTTATTGTTCAAATCAATGAAAATCGCTACGTGCTTATTTTTCCTAATCCACAGTAACTGGTCTTCAAAGTAAGATTGAATGACCGACTACGTATCAAACATAAAGTAGTGTATTAAGAATAGTATATTTACTACTTAGCCTTCATTGACAGAAGCGTCATTATATGTAAGCAAGACCCTTTCTCGTAATAAATTTTATATTAATCTGAAAATTACAAATTGGATTAGTAATTTTCAAGTGACGCGTATTCAATTGGCTTTATTATTTATTTAACACATACGAAGCAGTAAGCAGATTCAATTTATATAAATAAAAATTTAACGCAAAATATATTGCTAAGCGCTAAACTCGAATACTGCTGCTCCAAATCGAGTAATTTTTGCTTTGATTTATTCCTTGAACTCTGAGGACGGTTTTTATGTAGAGAAAAATTGGAGAAATTGCACGAAAAAACCTACAAATTAGTTTTCTTTTTCTGTAATTGTGAACGCTACTTCAAATCGCTATTAGCAACTTGAAAGTATCCGTAATTACGATGCTTGTTTTCATTTTTGAGTCGACAAATGTAGTTTTACCACTTTACTGCAGTTTGCTTTAATATTTTCGCTTTCTCAGTTTGTATTCCGGAAAAGCGAACAGTCTTTATGGGGTAGCATACCAATATGTTCCAATATGTGTCTACTAATAAGGTAGGCTAAGAAAGAAAGTTATAATAAGGCGAAACGAAGTTCGCGGGGGCAGCTAGTTACGCAATACTATCGTAAATTGATGTCCGTAAACGCATTAGCTAAAAACTACTAAGGTTAAATGTAGTTTTAAAATAATATAGGGCTAACCCCGACAAAGGGTTAGGTACTTAACACGTTAGGTTTTCTATAGAAGCTACATTGTAATGATAACAATATTTTTTTTTAACTTTATTTTTAGCAACCAATCTTTTAGATTATTACTGCCATTGTCAAGTAGTTAATAGTATTACAAGTTCTTCTTCCATTCCATTTTTGGCAACCAGTCTTCTAGTAGACTATTACTGCCATTGTCAAGTGAGTATCGATATTACAAGTTTCTTGATAAAATTTCAATGAACTAACAAGATGGTGGTCATCTTGTTAGAACTTTCTATGGAGTTTTTGTGGCATCTCAGCATTCATGGTCCGTAGTATTATTTTCCATTCACTTCACTTATGCACAATAAACAAACTATTTTACATAAAAAAAAACCACCGATTTTACACAATATAGAGTCCAGTAGCACAAGATTATGAATAAAAATTAAAATCCACTACATGACAGACCAAGATCCCGCCAAAAACTTTCCATAACAGTATTTTACAATAAGTTTTGCAGGATAATATAATCGAGCCTCCTTCTCGCTATCATCCCAGCTGAGTAGGGATCATACAAAATGTTTTCTTGCTTCGTGTTATGAATTTCTTAGCATTTTACGACAACCCATCTGCCTAACGTCAACCCTTTTTGGGATTTCCTTGTGTGTCTAGCTGATGATAGGTAAATAGCTTCTGTCATCTCTATTCATAACTTGGACTACTGCCTTACGTTTATAGGAATGTATAAAGCCATTCTATAACGTTTGAAGAGAAACTTTCTATGTGAGGGCTTTGAAACTTTGATCCGTAACCTTTTTGTGCGACGAAAAGTGGTGGGGTTCAACACTGTGTCGGGTGGAGTGTTGAACACAGGTTCTCGTCCAATCACCCAAGTTAAGTAATATATGGTCTCATTCTTTTTTGCTTAGTTAAGATAATAAACAACCCTGACAAAGTTGCGGGAATCCGCTAATCTATACTAATATTATAAAGCTTGAGTTTGTTTGTTTATTTGGTTGAACGCGCTAATCTCAAAAACTACTGGTCTGGATTTAAAAAATTCTTTCATTTTTAGATAGCTTATTTATCGAGGAAGAATATGGGCTATATATCACGCTAAGACCAATAGGAGCGGAGCAACAATAAAGAATGTTTCAAAATCGGATTTTTTTTCTCTGAGAACTTCAGTTGCGTTTTCGCGTTAGCCTGACGTAACTATTCTACGCGGACGAAGTCGCGGGCAGAAGCTAGTATACATTAAAACGTAATATCCTTACGTCTTTATCCTTACTAATATTATAAACGCCAAAATTATTTGCTTTGTTTGTCTGTCACACATCATCTTAACTACCAAACCGAATATCATGAAATTTTCCATACACTTTGTCAAGGGTATACAAAAGTAAATATGGTACCTTTCATCCAGAATCCCGCGGGATAACTCAAGTCTATGTTAACGCGAGCGAAATCGCGGGCAAAACCTAGTTTGTTAACAAGTTGCTCCATGTACACCACATTTTGATGGAATGTATTCAATACCAAGCTTGTAGGATTTTTTTAAATGTTACTCGATCCATGGATATAGGCATTTGTGATTCGATGCTGTCAGATCCTCTGTCTCAGAGTGCAAAAATACTATACAGAATCGCAAGTTTAGCTTTTAAGATTTGATTGATGAATTTAATATATATAAGATGTGCTTACGGAATAATAGTAAATATGCGACAAAGGCCAAATTTAAAAGAAAAAAAAAACTAGTTGAGAACAATACTAACAAATGAACTTTAACTAAACTAAACTAAACTACAATAATAATAATACGAAAACTAAGAGCGCAGGAATAGACTTATTACATTTTTTAATTCATAGACTATGAATAAAATCCGTTTTGTATTTTATTGTTTTGCATAAAAGTGATATATAATTATATATATAGATCAAGAATATATAGATAATGATATATATAGATTATACAATTAAGTAGAAAGTAATGGAAAACATCTCTTGTTAAGTAATTATATAAATACCTTTAAAACTGAAAATTGTCTGCTTTTTAATCTTTATACTTCATAGAAATAAGGGCCGAAATTTCCTCAATAAATATACTCACATAGCGGCACGTAATATATGTATTTATGTTTATATAAAGTGTGAAATGTTAAAAGCGTACATATATATACACTTACAATACGTTCCCAGGTGGGCAGAAGCGCTAAAAGCCGAACCGTGTATGGTAAGCCGTGCCTCCACGTGTTCCCACCATTTATTACAGAGTTCGCCGAACATACATTAGGATTAACCAAATAGCTTAGTTCCATCACATGAAAAAACGTTACATATACACGCCTCGGTAATATTTTTGACCGGTCTGAATATAATTGCTCAGAAAACAAATTCCGGTATATAAATTTATTATATTATACTAGCGGGCCCGGCAGAACGTCACTTTATCTACTGGTAAAAACCGCATAAAAATCCGTTCAATCGTTTTTGAGTTTATCGCCAACATACAGACAGACGTGGCAAAGGGCTTTGTTTTATAATATGTAGCGATGTATAACGTCGAAACTTAAAGATAAAGAAATGCCAATTGTAGATTTCTTTAATAATATTCTAATTTTGTTTTGTTTTAAATTCTTGATGATATTATAGCAAATATACAGTAAGCATGAAGTCACGGTTACATTCAGAGCGGCCAATAAGATTGGCGAGGACTGTACGTGTTTGCAATTTTAAAAAAATACTTTATAGGTATTTAGCGTTTAACCACAATCGCATTAAATAACAATGTGGTCTAAGATTGTAAACACGCTAAACCTTTGGCCGGCAACGCATCTGTGATTCTTCTTGTGTCGCAGGTGTCCATGAACGGCGGTGATCACTTACCATCGGGTGACCCGCATGTTCGTTTGCCGCCAATGATATAAAAAAAAACCTAGAGTAGGCCTGGCTCTCAAGTGCAACTGCCGTAACCCACCAACAGGTGCATGGAGACAGATTTCCAATTTGAGGGTAGTAGCTAGAGTCACGTGAGATTAAAAAAAGCCCTTTCACGATGGTATGGCGTCATCAAGATGTCTTCTTACACGGAAAGTGTTACGATTCGAACCTTTTGGGGTATAAGGGGTGTCGAATAACATCTAAGACTTGAGACACTCAAGCCAACCTCACCTGCACGTGGTGCACCCTGCTGAATAACGAACGAGGCAATGGCGAAAGCGGGGTGGTAGGGTTTTACAGCCTGACTGGGTCGCAACCACCATGTATATGGCGGAAAAGTCCTTCATAGTGATTCGCTTCTGCGGGTCGCGTTTCCGGATCAGCCTGTGCATATCCAGCCTTTCGCAAGCCGGCATGACATGTCACTCGGTGGTCGCCGTAGTTTTTGGGCTGTACTGTGCTTACCATCAGGCACGGAGTAGTCATTTTGCCGTGCTACTATAAAAAAAAATGATTTTAATGCATCTGGTGAGGCACGCGTATAAATAGCCGTGCTCACTGAGCGGCTTGAGAACTTCTATGACTGAACACGGGGAAGCGTGTTAACCTATGTCTGTGCTATGGGAATATGAGAGTATGTGAACGATAGTGGGGGGATAAAGCACTCCTTCGCTTACCGAATCGCCCTCGGATATGGCTACCAATCCTGGTACGTCCCACGAGCATCTTGCTGTTGGTGGCCACCAGATAGTTCACTCTCGTAACACTAACGTTCATTATACGGCTAAAGACGCAGAGATGGTTCCTTAATTACACTTATAACCAAAAGCGGGTTATAGATACTGTTACGTAAAAACTTTTATTTTTTTACAAGTTTTTAGTTATTTTGAACTTGGAACACGTAGGTATATTATTTTAAAATGTTCTTTCGATTTTGCGCCATTTCACATATTTTTTCGTGTTCATTATTAAATTATAATATGGAATGGGGTGTTAAAGAAAATGGGATTGCAGTGATCGCCTTGCACAGCCCGTCGGTCATATTCCAGACACTTCAAAAGCTTGGTATCAGCCGTATATTCGTATATCATACTATCAACAGATACAACAACATTATCGCTATCGAAGGTACCAGAAAAGATCGGGGCGGCCGCGTGCTGTTAGAACTACAAAGGCTGTTAATGCTGTTAAGGCCAAAATTCGTCGAAACCCCATTAGGAAGCAAAAAATCTTATCGCGAGAATTGAAGATTCCCTTCAGGACTCTGTCGCGTATTATAAAATAAGAAATGAAGTTCGGTGCTTATCAGGACATGCCCTAAATCAATCTTTACAATTAAAGAGAGTGGATCGATCAAAACGCCTTCTGTCGCGATACACAGGTGAAAGGCACAGAAAAATGATAAAGTGTTTGCTCATAGTTCTAAAGAAGCTGCTCAAGTGATCGGAAAGGTACAACGTGGTCATCATCCTGCGTCAGTGATGGTTTAGTGGGGAGTGTCGTATCAAGGAGTTACAAAACTACATTTTTGTGAAAAAGGAGTGAAAACTTCAGCCAACGTGTATCAAGATACAGTCTTAGATTTTATCTAACTCAGAGAGATTTTATCAGAACTCTGCACCTGGTCACAAGGCACGAACTACCCAAGCCTGGCTTGAAACCAACGTTCCGGACTTTATAAGAGCTGAAAACCAGTGGGTCAGTGGCCCTCATATAGCTCAACCCTTTAGACTTTTTAGAAATTATGGTCAGTTTTAGAGGACATGGCCTGCTCTAAACGACACGCCGACATTCAGTCTCTTAAAAAATATTTAGAGCAAGCAGAAATTTCGCTTGGAAACAGTGCGTAAATCCATAGATTCATGGCCAAACAGATAAAAAGCCTGTATTAAAGCCAAAGGTGGCTATTTCGAATAGAATATTTTTTTATTTTTTGCTGAGACTAATAAATATGTAGGTATACATTTTAATAACATTACATTAATTCATTAAAAAAAAATCATTTTCAATTGTAACAGAACTTATGGCCGGATTAGGTACATAAAATATATAGCGGTGGTTGTACGTAGTTAATGCACACGCGGTGGCAAGCAGATTGGGCATATTTAAACAGTTCGGTGAAAAAAAGTGCACATGAGACAATAAACTGCTTTATTGGATACTAGCTACTAACCGCGGTTCCGCACGCGCTTTTTAAAAATTTATTAAAGAAATGCAATTGTGAGTGGGTCGAGTGAAAAAAAGTGCACATGAGACAATAAACTGCTTTATTGGATACTAGCTACTAACCGCGGTTCCGCACGCGCTTTTTAAAAATTTATTAAAGAAATGCAATTGTGAGTGGGTCGAAACGCTTTTTCAAAAACATATGTAACTACGATACGAACGCCATCTACTGTAAAATGTAACGTGTACATTAGATATATGAATACTAATAGTATATCGAATGGGATGGGATTTATCATCAGCAACGTACCTGAAACTTCAACCTACTATATACCAAACTCAGTGCTCACTAACACTATATAAGAAAGTAATGAAAATTATAAACTATACATTATCGAACAATATATCTTAAATCTTTTATTTTATAGATAGATATAATATGCCCGTATCGTCGATATACTTAAGTTATTCTTATACGTTGCTATAATAACTGAGTTATGTAGAAGCAAACGTGGTAAATAAAACAATATGGCCGCCAAATTGACCAAAAAGATGATATAATTCATATTACATACAGATATATGACTTTCAATTATGTATATTTATTCTTGGAGTCCAGTAAGGCACACGTCTCACGCGGTTGTAACATATTTTTGATCAATTTCACACGGACGAATACATAGGTAGCAGTTAATCACTACATAGTGTACCAATTCAAATAAAAAAAGAATCATTAAAATCGGTTCACAATTGACTAAAATATCGATTAACATACATAAAAAAATACATACAACCGAACATAGTAACCTCCTCCTTTTTCGAAGTCGGTTAAAAAAAAAAGTCCTGTGTCAGCTTATCTGTTCGCGATACAGTCAAAAACTACCATTTTCATGCTGTTTTCACCAGTAGATAGAATGATAATTTATGGAGAAGGTTTAGGTATAATTTGTCAA
>MU159189.1:207352-302716 GCA_015888305.1 Antheraea pernyi
GGGGAAGCGGGGCAGGGGAGGGTTGAGGGGAGTGAAAGGATTAAGGAGAGGGGGAGAAGGGAGGGTTGAGGGGAAGGGAGGTGATCCTCCGGCGCTCTCACTGACTGAACGAAACGCAACAATGCTGAAACCAGTAATATCTTTAGCATGGCTCTACCACCTACCAAACCGTTCACCGTAAACAATGAAAAACAACGATAAATGTAAACTGCACTAAACTATAGATATAGCTAAGTTATTCTATATAAATATTATTTTTATGGCAATAAATAGGTCTGACTATTGAGTAAATAACAGAATTAATGTCTGGAAGATTAAATTTGTACTTATTTATATCTAAACAAAATAATAATAAAATTACAGCTATCTCAACATGGTTTGGAATTACTTTTATCTATATTTACAAAAAATAGCATCAGGCACATTATTGTGATTATCAAAAATGACTGGCAATAATAATTCCTCGTTTTAATAGATTAAAAAAAAAACATCCAAAAAATCAATATTTTTGTCTGTAAAGTTTCGATATGCACAAATAAACGTAACGTTTACGCCGGTAATAACCGACTTGGTGCAGACGAATTTGCACTGGTCAGCTGGTATTTAATATTGTAGAAGATGTGTATCACATAATGATTGAATGCACACGTAACCAAGCTCCAATTAATAAGGATAAGCTATAACTAATGACTCATTATGATCTGTGGATTTATATAATGCCATCCTTGCTTTCCCTACTACCGAGGAAGCAAGAATGCTTTACATGCTGGTTATATCTGGAATTAAAAACCAATAAATAATTCATTGTGCACATATTTTATTCTGTTGTTAATAACTGGGGTGACATGGTCAATTTGTGATGATAACCCAATCACAAATTAAGAAAAAAAAATTAGGTACAGATGAAAATCAAGCAAACTGCACAGAATTTTGGAAGAGTACGAAGTCGGTTTTACCAGAATGCTGTAATAAACACAGAGGATGTAGTCCTCTATGTAGTATTAAAGAGTATTTATTATACTAAGTAATATTAAATAAACTAAACAAATAAACTAAAATTCTATCAAGTAATAACAAACATCCTATATATCCTACCACACTCGTTTCAAAGAGGTGAATTTATAATTTTCATTAAAAGTTAAAATTTTCCTGTAGCAGCAATAAATACAGTCGTAAATAAAGTAGTAAATACCAAATTAATCTTACTGATTAGCTTTAAGGCGTGGAATATTAATATGCTGCAATATTATATGATATAACAAATATGATGATAGAGAACTCTGACTACTCAAGGGTCCTAGGGCGAAAATTTCATTAATATATTTCATAATAAGCAGAAAAAATGTAAGCGGCCCAAATATTTCTCAAGCAATTCTTTCGCTGGAAGAACAGTAAATCCCCATAATCCGCAAGAAGAGGCGTCAACATTTCTCAGCAAATACACAAAGCCAACGTTGTTTATTTTGTCTAAATTTTTCTCTCTGAATTCTTCGAGAATACAACAGAGATTTATTATTTTCTTCATCCTCTTATAATTAAATAGGAATGCTTATAAGACGTTATTCTATTTAGGAAAATTAGTTGATGCTTCCTCGTAAGTTCATTGTATCAATAGCTTTCATATAAACATTTAAATATAGATTTTAAGTTAATAATTATTTATTAAAGATATTCCAATTCGGTTTATCATCGATCATTGGATCGAAGAGTGATCAAATAGTTACAATTAAAACTTTATCTTGCAAATGTAACTAATGATTGTGGTATAATGCAATGGTCAAAACGAATACTTAAGCTGAGATACATGAACACTGATTGAAGTGTGATCGATTAGTGACTCAAGAGGGGTTTAGCAAGTGAGACGAGCTTGAGTGGGATTCGGTATCTGAAGCAGTTCTCACTGTGGTTATAGGCTCGAATTCCTTGATTCAAAACCTTGCGCTGTTGGTCCTCCTTGTGTTGCAAAACAAATAATAATTCAATATAAATCTTCAGATATCACAACGATGTGACAATTGTATCATTTTATACTATTTTTTTATTATATTACTGTTGTGTTATTATAGAAGTTTTACTTTTTTTGGCGCGTTTGTGAAAAATTATGCAAATGAATATTAACGACACGCGCGCACATCGACACTTAAAAACGACACCATGAAGTTGTATGGTAATTGTCTGTCAAGTTTTAGTGAGAACAGATAACTATATACAAAGTAGTTATTAAAATATATGTGTATCCACAAAACGTGTTGTATATTAGTTAGTGGAGATAAAAAATATATTCATACGTAAAATTGTGAATTTTATTTATACCTAAAATTCAAAATTACGTCGATCGATACGCTGTCCACGCGTGTTTCCTTTGAGACATGATTGCTTAAAAATGAATTACACCATTTTATATAATAACTAACTATGCCCGCGACTACGTCCGCGTCAAATTTCATTTATAAACACAGTTATTAATCAAATTATAAGATTGTATTGTGTATTAAAACTCGACATCAGCGATTTAATTGGACTCGCCCTTTGTGAACGATTTTGTTCTCCGAGACGCAGTATGGCATCAGCATCTAGTTGTACATTGTCTATATTAAAAAAAAAACATAGTTACGTTAATTTTTCACGGATTCATAGTAAGAGCTGTTAGTTAGTTATACATTAGATTGTTCACATATTGAACTACCCTATAATAACCATATAAACGACAAACAGACAGACAAAATTTTTTAAAACTAAGGAAATGTGTTCTGCCATTAATTCTAAGCCCCACCAGAGTAGAGTATGTAGGTACGCTACGCTGGAGCTAGTAATGGTTTCAGCATAAATGGGCCAGCTGGCTGGTTTTCTCACAGAAAACCGACGTGAAGTAACAGTCCTTGCATTGTTGCATTTCGTTCGGTCAGTGAGAGTCTCGTAGGCCCGCATGACCTCCCCTTCCCCTTCCCTTACTTCCCCTCTCCTCCAAGACAGGTTGGCAACGTACTTGTGACTCCCCATGGTATTGCAAGGGTCTATGGACGGTGGTAATCACTTAACATCAGGTGACCTGTCCCTTTGCCTCCTATGACATAAATAAAGAGTTTTTTATTATTATTTAATGTACAGATTTCGTCCCGTCAGCTTTTTATTAAATGTATAGATATCTAACACGTACTCTTCGACTAAAATATAGAATCAAATTAAATTTTATTTATGTGTACCTCACAAAAAATCTCGCACATTGTGCGTACGGTGTGAACCCAAAATCACTTTCAATGTGAATTTTTATTGCTTTTTATTGTTTACGTGCTCTCCTGTAGACCATTATGGCACTTGGAGCGGTGAATTATTTGGCAACTTGCTAGCTCGCCTCCCATTACCCGATTTATGTAGTGAGCCAGCGATATGTACTGAACAACGATGCCGATAAAAGCCCGTGCTCGGCATGTTTATATGGAATTTTGATTGTAACTTTTTGATAAATGCCTACGTGTTCCTTTTTTTATTGGGCATTGGTTATTCAAACAACGGACTTTACATATATGGGCTGTATGTTAAATTAGTAAAATTTACGCTTTAAATCCTATTCACGTATATCAATGTATACAAATTTTTTTTATAGAAATTATTTATTATTCTTATCTGAAACAGGTAGAAGTAACATAATCTTTATATATAAATTTCTTTTGTGCGTGTGTATGTCACTGAACTCCTCCTAAACGGTAGGACCGATTTTGATGAAATTTTGTGAGCGTGTTCCAGTGAATCCGAGAATGGTTTAGATTCAATTGGAACCGATAGGTGGCGCTGCAGTTGGTTTTCAGGATTTTTTATAATTATAAAGTCAGGACAACGTCCGCCGAGCCCGCTAGTAATAATGTATATTAGAATGAAACTAATACAAAAGTATTACACACTAGCTTATGCCCGCGGAGTCGCTCGTGTTAATGTGGATTTAACCTAACCCTCAGGAACAATACATGTTTTCCGTATAAAATTAACCTACATTCTTCTTTGTACCTCTGAAAACGTGTTGGCAAAATTTTATGACGAATGCTTGCATAGTTAAGGCGTGAAAGCAGACAAACAAACAAACCCACATTCGCATTATAAATGCTAATAATATTAGTTAGGTTTTAATGATTTTATTTCGTGTCTACTCCATATACTTTCTATTTTAATGATTAATTTTTAATGATTGGATATGAAAGTATACTCGCTACTGATAACAAAAATGTAATTTAAAACATTTTTGGCGGTCTTTCTTTTTGTTTGTTCCGGGTAATCTCCAAAATGGCTGAACCAATTTTGACTTCACTGATATGTTGTTGATGGTAAACCTCATTTGACACACTTTTAGTATCTAATGTACATGTTACATGTTACATGTTACTATAGGTGACGTGCCTGTCGAACCTACAAATCTTTTTGAAAGACCATTTCTGTAATTATGCTCACAATTTTACATTTCTTTAATACAATAAAAAAACGCGTGCGTAGCTGCAGGTACTGCTATTATAATACATAATTATGTTATCAAAATAAAAAGCAATTCGTAAATTATGTTTACATTTTCCATTTATTCTCCCTGCAGTGTCCTCATAATTTGTTTTAATTATGTCGTAATAGGTCTAGCGAGACCTCTGTAATCTCTTTTACATTTATATTTTTATATACCATTGTCATAATTGCGTTATTGCGTACATAACTCTCGCTTTATATTAAGATCGAGTTTTGTTAACAATTATTCTTTTTTTTTTTGTATATCATAAGAAGAAGTAGAAGGTGGGTGAGCCACGCTGTAGCTATTACTACTTTCAGCATGAATGGGTCGGCTCACCCGGGGTATTACCATCATCTCAGAGAACAGCGACGTGAAGTAACAGTGCTTGCATTGTTGCGTTTCGTTCGGTCAGTGAGACCGCCGGAGGCCCACCTCATTTTTCCCTACCCCTCCCCCATACGCAGGCTGGCAACGCACTTGCAAATCCCCTGGTGTTGCTAGTGTATATGGACGGTGGTGATCACTTAACATTAGGTGACCCACCTGTTCGTTTGCCTCCTTTTGACATAAAAAAATAGGAGGCAAACGAACAGCTGGTTCTCAGTTCTCAGGGCATCAATAAACTGCCACTGCGTTGGCAAAGATGCATTGATTACATGGGTGATTAATACATTAATACATCGATTAATACAAATAAAAAATACATGAAAAAAAATCGTATAATTTTTTTCATACGAAACGGCAATTTCATAGGTAATGACCTAATATATATAATTTAAATTTATATTAATATTTTATTTTACCTCATTAATAAAGTTAAAAATATGCTAGAATGCTTACAATATTTTATTTTAAATGATATATGCGATCCAATCGATTAATACGCGAATTACATTGGAGAATATAGTTAGGCTGGATTTGTGGTTGATCCATTGGTGTTTGATCTGTCTAGTCCCTATACCATAAGGGGTCAATATTCTATATCTGGCCCTCGAGTTTACCCCACTACTTTCCATAGAACAAGAGAGTATTGTAAAATAGATACGCCAATACACGCTACATACATAAAGTACTACACAATATAACATTTAGTAACTTTTAATATAAACCAAAAACGGCTTACTAATATTACGAGATCGTAGATACGACTAGCAATCGTTCGCAACTTCGTCTGCAATAAGGAACGGTATAAAACACAATAATAAATAAAATTTCGCCTAATGTCACCCATTGACGAGTTATATTAAAACTGACAGCATAAAAATTCTTTCCGTGAAAAAAAAATTCGAAGTGTCTAAACAGATGAATAAAATAATTGAATAAAATAATTTTAACAATAAATAGATGTTATCGGACGATTAAATTATTTTAATTATCCGTTTAGCGGACAACTGGCAATAGCCAAAAAAATTAGGTGTAAGACCTTTAAGTTGATCAACCAAATGGTATTGAAGTTTATATCTCATGAATATAATCTATATTTATTTTTATATAACGATAATAGAAGATAATCATTAGTAATAGTAATTTAGCCTTTCCACTGTCATTACATAGTCTATTATGCAATCGGATATTGCCAGAAGCGATACGATATACTGGACTATTCTCTTGCGACCGATTGTTTGCATAACTTATCAAGTGATGCTATCGACTTTTGGTAATTTACCAAGTATATATATATAAAAGATTAAAAACCATACTCCTTATTCAAACTTATGAATTTAAAATGAATTCATACGAATATTTATCTATATTTTGACCACTATAATATACCTTTGAATGAATATAAATTGTCTTGCTTTACAATTTTTACAGAAAAATGTATATCAAGTAATTTTAATATCCGTTTGTTTAATGATATTCTTAGATGAAATACTGTTCTACATTCAGGAACTTATTAACTGCATTGATTGCATGGGTGATTACTTCGATTAATACAAATGAAAAATACATGAAAAAAATTCGTTTAAATTTTTTCATACAAAAGGGCAATTTCATAGGTAAAGACCTATTATTATCATTAATTTAATATTATCTGTAATTTTACTTTTAACTAATCATCTTTGACTAAAACAGTATGTTCTCTAATGTCAGATCTTTTTTTCGATCTGCCTATCGCTGTTGGTATGTCAGGCCTTTACAGTGTTATCCTGTCTTTTTGGGTAATCGCTTAAGACACTCAGTCGTATGGCAACGACCTCATAAGCGCATAAACGCGCCGCGGCTTCCTGCAAAATCGCGTATTGATTTAGACTATTCATGCAAGATTGAGATACTGCCGAAGGGGGCCGCGACGAGTGTATGGGAACGGTATTGACCACGGTTGTGTGATATGCGTGGTATGTGGTAATGTGATGTGCCATAAGGTCGGTAAATATGTTTTTAGTCATCTTTCAGAGCACTCGGCCGGGCTGGGCTAACCAGTGTAGTTCGCGGCAGATACCACTAACAAGCTGGGACGGTTTGCGACTTTATCAAAATAATAAGTTGTGAGGGACTTGACGTACGCCCATGTCCTTCTTATGGAGCTCAATGCCCTTATGGAAATCAATAGTCCGAAAAATCTTGAACTCCTGTATCACAACCAATCGTCAAAGAGATCAAATAGAATTCTGTGTATCGTTTTATTATTAATTTTCGATTGGTATTTGTCGACCAAACATTTAAATAATAAAAATTATGTCATCTATGATGACGTTATAACTTACAATATTCGTTGCTCCCTCGATAAACACTATATACCAGTAAGTAGTAAGTAACAATTTACATAACAAGGTCTTTTTTCGTTATAAAATTTTCAGCAAAATTGCTGTCTTTTTATTTCTAAAATTGCCGCATATACCTTTGTACGGCTTCAATAACGTTACAGCACTGGTTAGCGAGTGCATACGCTACAAAGGGAGCACTTCGAACTTTTAAAACGTGTGAAACCGTTTGGCGTTAGAGGTAAAAATCGAAAAAGTCCTGTAGCCCCAGTACAATCGCGACGTGAGATATATACTTAACAACATTTACTTGTGTGTGTTTTTATGCCAAAGGGCAGCAAACAAGCAGACAGCTCATCTGATGTTAAATGGTTACCCCTACCTATGGACAATTGCAACACCAGGGGCATCACTCTTGTGTTGCCGACCTTGAAGAGAGTTTTTTTTAAATCATAGTAGGCAAACGAACTGGCAGGTCACCAGATAGTAAGTGATCACCGTCACCCATAGACACTAGCAGCATCAGCGGAGTCAGCGTTGCCGTCTTGTGTTTGGGGTGACGGGAAGAGGGGGGGGGGGGGAGGAGGAGAGGTGGGTCTACGTCGCTCTCACTGACCGAACAAAAGGCAACAATGCGAGCACTGTTACTTCACGTCGGTTTTCTGTAAGAGGGCGGTACTACACCGGGCGAGCCGACCCATTCATGCTCAAACCAGTACCTGTTTAAAGAGCCCCATGTTACCTCTGGGGTAATACCATATCCAAGTAACACATTCCACAATACTACCGTTGGCGTAATAAAGCTTCTAGAGATGCTTATAGTTGTCGTTATTTTGCTGGGTTTTTAAGGTGTGTCGATAAGCAACTTACAAGCGATGGGAGATGAGTATTTGAAACGGCGATGAGGGCACCATATCAAAAAGTTCTTCAGAACACTCCGTTGTACATGCGGTAAAGTGCACATAGAGACCCGATGTCTTTACGAAATTCTAATGACTAACAACAGTATTAAACATTGAAAAGATGATATAAATAATTATTACATTTTTTTTGTTTTCGTCTTTACAAATATATACTTTATAGAACACGATTAAAGTACTCAAATTGCAGTAAGCCGTTTGATATCTATTACTCGATACTATTGTTTCTTTGAACTGTTTTTTTTTCTTGTAGCACGGCAAAATTACTCCTCTATGTCTGATGGTAAGCACAGTACAATCCAAAAACAGAGGCGACCACCGAGTGACACACTATCCATCGCCGGTCGCCGATGTCATACTGGCCTACGAAAAGCTGGATATGCACAGGCTGATCCCGAAACGCGATCCGCAGAAGCGAATCACTATGACGGCCTTTTTCGCTATATACATGGTGGTTGCGACCCAGTCAGGCTGTAAAACCCTACCACCGCGCTTTCGCCATTGCCTCGTTCGTTATTCAACAGGGTGCACCATGTGCAGGTGAGGTTGGCTTGGGTGTCTCAAGTCTTATGATGTTATTCGACACCCCTTACACTTCAAACTTTTATTGGGAAAAGTTATAAGCGGCCCGACATCACCCTTATAAGTGGATTATATACTATACGAAATGTAGATCAAGGAGTATAGTAAAGGGTGATTAATTAATAGTGTGAATATGACAGATGGTGCATTAATACGTCTCCATGGCCCAGAGTAGGTGGTAGAGCCACGCTGAAGCTATTACTGGTTTCAGCGGGAATGGGTCGGTTCGCCCGGGGTAGTCCCACCCTCTCACAGAAAACCGACGTGAAGTAACAGTGCTTGCATTGTTGTGTTTCGTTTGTTCAGCGAGTGAGCCGGATACCCAACTTTTCTCCCCCTTCCTCTTCCTTATTTCCCCTCCTCCCAGCACTTGCAACTCCCCTGGTGTTGCAAGTGTCTATGGATGGTGGTGATCACTTAACATACGGTGACCCACCTGTTCCACTTAACATCCGGTGACCCACCTGTTCGTTTGTCTCCTATAATAAAAAAAAAAGTGATAATAAAATGCCAATAAAACCGTGTGGTAAAACTTGTTAATAATTCTCTCTAGGATAAGCATGTCACTTAATCAAGTGAGAGTTTATTTAAACACTAAAATCTATAGATAGAAATAGAAATATAAAAAACACGCTGTTATAATTTTTTTTTAATAAAAAATAATAATAATATAAATAAATAAAAAAAAATATATATATAAATAATAAATTTTAATACCAAAAACTTTTGTATTCATATATTTCTGTTTATTCCACGTTACGCAATTTTCTTTTACCCTTATATTCAACTATCAACCAAAAAGTTTATTCATCGCTATGTACTTCTGTAAACAAAATTAATGTATGTACCCACGTAAAAAGTTATATTTTTTGGGCGTAAATAAAAACAAATAATTTATTAACAATTTTAACTGTTTTGAACTGTTTTGAAAGCACACATAAATTGCATATTAAGATAATAAAATTGCATTAGCATTCTTCGTCAAAATAAATATAGCTTCAAAAACAAAAACTATATTAATTTATCCCTAAATAAATTAACATTCATAACACAGCCCAACAATAGCCGAGCTTTAGTTAGTGTTCGATCTCTAATCCGTTTTCCATTATCGTTGCAGGCTCGTGACCCGCACAAATCCGATCCCTGATGGATGCTCGGCCGCTCTGAATATGTAGCCTTTACGATGAACCCCAAACAGGTTATTAACTTGCAAAGCAGTCTCACTCAGTACAGACGCGTTTGTGTTCAAAGTACTTTTTGATCAACCTTCCGGTCCATGATTTTAATTACATACGTCAAATAAAAAGTCAAATATTATTAGAATATTTTATAACGGTATTGTTAATTAAATGTATGTACATATAAATAAACAAGAATATAAAAACCACATATTTTTATTTTTTTCTTTGTTATTATATTTTTTTTTTTTGGCAAACAATCTTCTAATAGATTATTACTGCCATTATCGTGTAAGTAATGTACAAGTTCGCCGCGAACACTTCCATGTTCTAACAAGAATGGTAGTCAACTTGTTAGAACTTTCCTTGTTAAAACTTTCCAGGGAGTTTTTGTAGCAAGTCAGAATCCCTTTTTTTGTCTTTTACGTGGGGAAATCCCTTATGGATACGCCACTCTCCCAGGGGAAAGGGTGGGTTATGTCCGTCGTGTACTGATACACGGCGGTGAGGACACCCGCCTCCAGCTCCCAGGGTAGGGAGCCGGCGAGCGTGAAAGCCGCCGCCGAGGACACCGTGCGGTACGCCCGGACCACCCTCAGTGCCACCGTGCGCTGCGCTTTGCGTAGCGCACGCACATTGTTGGCACCGAGGGCGACGACTCACACTGGTGCCCCGTAGGCGGCCATCGCTCGCACGACTCCCATATAGAGTCGGCGACACCCAGCACTCGGCCCCCCTATGTTGGGGAGCAGCCGGCCGAGTGCCGCCGCCGCCCCAACAATTCGCGGTCCGAGCCCCGCAAAATAGGGCTCGAACCGCCAGCGCCCGTCCAGGGTGAGGTCCAGGTACTTCATCTGGGTCCCCACCCTGATCTGGGTGCCCTCCACCGTAATGGTGGTGGCCCTCGCCGAGGCCCGTGAAAAAGTAGGGCCTCGGTCTTCTCGAGGGCCACCCTGAGGCCCAACCTCCTTATGCGCCTGACCACGAGGGTTGTGGCCATCGTGGCCAGGTGCACCAGTTCCTGCCACCTAGATGACCCAATACCAGGCCGAGCACCCGACCCGGTGCCGGATCAGTGCCGGATGCTCTGCGCCGGTTGAGGAGACGCTCAACCGACCTCCCCATCTAGCAAGTCACAATCCATGCTCCGTGGTATTATTTCCCACTTCATCCCACACTTCATTTGTGCAAAATAACCAAACTATATTACGTAAAAAACAATAAATATTACAAAAGATAGAGTCAAATGACACAAGATTATGAATAAAGTATAAAAACCACTTCATGACATTCTAAGTTCCCACCAAAAACTCCTTTCACATTACATTTGGCTATTCTCCTGGCTTCGTCTGCGTTTGTTATTATCCGTTGTCATTTCTAACTTTTGTAATATTATTTTTGTTAAAATATCCATACATATCAATTTTCATGTCGATTCGTTCGATTCCCCTTATGGATACGCCACCCTCTCGGGTGAGAGGGTGGGTTATGTCCGACTCGCACGGACTAAAACCCCACGGTGTACCATCCGACCGCATTGTTGGATCGGTAAGGGATCGAACTATGCTTGTCCCCTTGGATAACCGCCCCAATGATCCGGCCGACGGAAGGTGACCGTAGGGCTCCTTCCTAATAGGGAGATAGACTGGGTACACACCAGCTGCCTGCTGCCAAAGGATTGATTTGTTACAACGCCATCTAATAGCGGATTACACTAAAATGTTTGGAATAAAAATCATGAATATGTTGGTTTATTGTAGTCCGGTGAAGCTGTTAAGACCGTGCTAGGTCAATAGCGTAGTCAGTTCGAAAAAAAATGTTAGTTTATCAATGTCACATGTATCAACCAACCAACATCCATCTTTATATATATAATAATTATGTACTTGTGTACGTGACTGAACTCCTTCTAATTGGATGGACAGATTTTGTTGATTTTTTTATGTGTGAGTGAGTCCACGTTTGATTTATATTCGTAATCGGAACCGATAGGTGGTACTGCAATTTGATTCAAGGATTTTTTATTTTCAGTGCAAGACCACATCTTAGTTTATATATATACATATATATTTTTAAGAAATATGTTTCTAATGAACATAACGTATGCATGTATACATATCAGTGTATATAGATGTACATTTACGTTGACTACAATCTTAACTAATGGCAAATGACGATATGGCCTAAGAAATAATGCGTTAAGCCTAGAGCGGTGATTACAATACATATTATGTATTATAATTATTATGCAAAAGCATTTAAAGATATTGTACGCACACATAACGGTCGAATGTCTCCATTCTTTATGAGTTGAAATAAGTTACATATGCTTTATACTTGGTGTTACCAACTTTTACCAAAACCAACAGAAATTTCGGAACTCAAGTACCGGAGAGGCTTAGCTAGATAAATCATAACCTATAAAAACATCTAATTTATCGTACCATTAATCTCGCCCTAATTAAAAAAAACCTTGACTAATTATATACCATAACCTCATGAATCACTTTATCTACTGACGAAAACCGCATGAAAATCCGTTCAGTAATTTTTGAGTTTATTGCGAACAGACAGACAGACGCGGTATGGGACTTTGTTTTATACAATATAGTGATAAATTGTCGAGCTAATTAACGTATAGGAACAGACACAATATGTTAAATATAACAGTGTAATAATGTAACATAGGGTAGTCCGGTGAAGCTGTAAAGACCCTGTCGGGTCAATAGCGTAGTCAGTTCGAGAAAAAAAAAAGAAAGTTGAATGTTACTTTGCAATTACACCTTAAAATCTAGTTGCATAAACCGAAAACAGGTTATTCCATAAATTTGTGTTATTCTGATAAAGATTTTATTGTCTTTGGAAACTCGCACTGGCCATAAATAATAGCACGGCGATCATAAAATTTTAATAGATGTTAACAATGTTGCATGGTAATGGGAGTTATTCCAGGAAGAATTTTGAAACGTGTATCAATAACATATTTATTCAAACATTGTTGTGAAAATTCTTAGGTTATATTTAATTGTTTGGAGATTTTAAATAATATTTGGATGCTTCCAAGTAACCACTTATTTACTCATATACCATTTAGTAGTAGGAATGTTAGATAAATATATTGTAGCATAAAATTTTATTTTTTTTGTTCTCGTTGTCTGGCATTACGAAATTATGACCTATCACTCAATTATAACAAGTTATAAGACAAATCACGTGTCATCCTGTTACACGCAATAAAAATATCTACTACATGTCGTCCGAATATATAATTTAAATTCACGCAGATAAACAATAGCGTTGCAGCGATATGACCTAGAAGATAAATTCTGTCCGAAAGAAATATTGGATCTTATGGTCATAACACTTAAGTTTTAATTTGCTAATATGTGCAATTTTATGTCATAGGAGGCAAACGAACAGGTGGGTCACCTAATGTTAAGTGATCATCGTCGTCCATAGACACTAACAACACCAGGGAAGTCGCAAGTGTGTTGCCAGCCTGTGTTTGGGTGGGAACGGGAGGGAGAGGGCGAGGAGAGGGGAGGGGTGTGGATGTTGGCCTCCGGCGCTCTCACTAACCGAACGAAACGCAACAATGCAAGCACAGTTACTTCACGTCGGTTTTCTGTGAGAGGGTGATACTATCCCGGGCGAGCCAACCCATTCATGCTGAAACCATTAATAGCTTAAACGTGACTTTAGCAATTATAAAAACTTAAAATATAACTGATCATGAATATAATTCGTAATATGATAACATAATATATCTCGTGGTATAACAGTGACAAAAATAACTTTAAGACTTGTTAGTTATATCCAAGTGGCTACAATAACTATGCCTAGTTTTTATCAAGTACAAGAACTATAAATACATGAAATTACTGTTAATTTTGTATAAATTCATGGTAAAATTCTTAATTATAATTTGTCATGTCGTATCTTTTCAATTAAACCAATCATGACTATACTTAGCTTCTTGTGTACTATGAAAATTGTTGTAATATTTTTCATGGATATCATATATTATTATACAAAACTATTGCACTGGTTAGACACTCGATGTACCGAATTAATAGAATTTGTATGGGTGAAAAAATGGCTAAAATGTTTATAAATTCAGTGCAAATCACCGGATGACACGGAACAACGCGCCACGTGTCTAGATATTTGTATGTGTTAATGGAACAATACTGTGTTCCGGCCCATTGGCTGTATCAAATCGATCAGTGGACACCGGACTGATTTCCCTTCCATTGAGTTCCATCGTTCCAATATCCACGCGTCGTCATAAATAAAAATGCGGATTCGAAACGAATGGGATTAACTGTGAAGCACTGTTCGGATTTAAACTTCGTTTCAAATACATATTTTATTTATATTACTAGAAGTGGTACTATAGACTTAAGACTAATATCTATATATTAATACGTGAAGCTCAAACTTTGTATCCCTTTTTGAGAGAAATGCGCTAACGAATGAACGTGAAACTTGGCATAATTAAAGTTTATATGGAGGAGAAGTGCAGAAAGCTATTTATTTTATATAAAATGCATTAGAAGTACATTAAATTAATTAAAATATGCATTACTCATACTACTGCTTCAATTTTACACAACATATACACACATGTAAATAAAAAAGACATTTTGACATCTGTCAATAAAGGACTTCAAAAAAGGTTGTGAAGGAGGTTGCTATGCTCGACTGTGTGTATTATTTTTACTCTTACGTTCCAATTACGCTTTTTCATTTTACATTCAACTTTAAAAAATCAATGAACTATGGTCGAATGTCGACCACTGGGCGCCCACTAGTACGTTTTTAAATTGTGATCTATTTATTTCTAAAACTATAATGAAAATATAGGACTGTCGTGTCTGTACATGAAAAATATTTGCGAAGATAATTTGAATTATTGTAAGTAATATAAAAGAATACAATAAGTATATATATATAAAACTTTGTGTCTTTGTTTGTGTATGTTGATGATCTTGTTGATGATGATGTTGATACATACATGTTGATCTTCAAAACTACCGCACGAATTTTCTTGGGGTTTTGATAGTTGTAGTTTTACAAAAACGTCTCTTTTAGAAGCTTAACTTAATTAATTTAAAATTTTAAGCGACGACGGTCTATTCCATTGTTACTCTACCTTTTATAAACGGACCGCAAACATGTTTCACTTCTGGTATCGCGGGTCGCAAACTACAAATATTTAGGTATTAAATTAAAAAAACGTAATTTCAAATTAACAACGTATTAATGTAGTGAAAAATGGTTGTCCAATAAAACAAGCTTAGTATAACACTTATATCATAATGAACGCATCGCGGTCGGCTTATTTTTTTATTTTTTTTTCGGAAAACAAACAGTGATTCATTACAGATATTCAACCTAAATAGACTCTATACACCAGTTATATGTTTTCGCATATGAGAATGTAGAAAATAGCAAGTTCGTTTGAAAAAAAAAATCAGTAAGTGACACAAACTTAAATTAATATCATTATTTAGATTCAAAGAACAAAAACTAGGGCAAATCAACCCACTACTAATGAAGAGAACTAACTAAAGAATAAGTTTGAGAACCATTAAACCATGTATTCGCCATAGTATTTTTAATGTGTTGCGTTGTAGATGTGAACTGATCATACTGCGGCAAGATCACCATACTATTTAATATTTTTGCAGCACGAATAAAGAAATAATTCTGTCTGTAATTAGATGCACACTGTGGGATGTCCAAATATATAGGTTGTCTCAATGTTCTATTAGGTATCCTCAAATTAATTTTAGAAAGTAAGTGTGGAGAGTCCACATTGTTTTGAGCAATTTTAACTAGGAAAACAACGTCGGATATTTTTCTTCTTTCCTGTAAAGGTAGAATATGGTATCTACGACATCTTGCCTCATAGTTGCAATAGTTGGTTCCTGATTTGTATTGTAGAAATTTCATGAATCTTCGCTGTATAGACTCAATCCTATTAATATACATACTGTAACGCGGATTCCATACTTATCTGGGATCTATTTAATTTACTCAGCGTGTTCATAGTTTTTCTAATGGGCACGTAATTTAAAATAATTGACAATAACGTATAATCGGATTGGGCAATTACAAAAACACGACGGGCCGCAGGTTGAGTATAGCTGGTCTATTTGATAGCAAGCTCAGCCACTGTTTCAAACGACGTTCGGGGTGTAAGGGGGGTCGAATAACATCTAAGACTTGAGACACTCAAGCCAACCTCACCTGCACGTGGTGCACCCTGCTGAAAAACGAACGAGGCAATGGCGAACGCGGGATGGTAAGGTTTTACAGCCTGACTGGGTCGCAACCACCATGTATATGGTGAAAAAGCCCGTCATAGTGATTCGCTGACACTGACTGACAGGCTGATCCCGAAACGCGACCCTCTGAAACAAATCTCTATGACGGGCATTTTCACCCTTTCGAGCTTTCATCGTAAACGCTGCCTATCCCTTTAAGATATAACAAATCAATTGAGATAATAAGCAACGCAGACGAAACTAGCGTTCTAGTATTATATAATAAGTTAATACATTTAAATAAGTAATATTAGAAAATAAATCCTCCTTCATAATTAAATCTTCTTTTAACAAACAATTAAAAATTATATTCATCTTGTTGGCGAATATTTCGTTTTCGGACAGGTCGTTTGTATAATATAATTATGTTGTAATTGGAAATCGCATTACACAGAATGCCGCTTCGGACTGTTTGCTTTCATCAACGAACACTCGTATATAATTCTGTTACACGCTAACAATGTGTTTTATTGTATACAAACACGTATGCTTTTAAAGTTTATACGAAAAATAAATATTGTTTACTCGTAGGTTTTGAACTATAGCCGTGAAAGGTCAATGGGAAAATGGTTTAATCGTTTGTTTGTGTTATTATAAATAATAATTTTATATAAGGAAGGCATAACTTTACATAAAACCCATGCTATATACTAACTGTTTAGTTGACATAATTATAGAGTTGACAACCCTGACGCCTCAGTCCGGTGAACCTGTGAAAACCCATCGGGGCAAGAACGTTAGTCATTTCGAAAAAAAAACTCCAAGGCAACCACATCACCCACGACTGAGGGAGCGGGTGAAATAGACACTCGCACGGCTACGAACAGATTAGTAATAAATACATCGTATAAGTATACTGTAACTATTAAGTTAATTAAAAATTATTCAAGTGACAAAACGTAATTCATTCAATAAACACCTCTACGGCGCGGCGTCCACAATTTAAAGTAAGCTATGCTAAGCTAAAGTAATTTAGAATTAAACGGTCATATATGAAATCTTAGCATCTAAAAATACATGTAATACAAAATATAAAGTTTGTTCTCAATAAAGACGAAAGTAAATAAATCGATTTTCCTAAGTATAACAATAAATTTAACCTTTTAAAATTCATCGAAACGCATATAACTCACTGCCTTAATTTATATTTAGTAAGGACCCTAAGCTGGCGTAATTGACAAGAATCTCGCACCGGTAACCCAATGAACCGTTAGCAACCTGAGACGTCTGAGTCTCGTCGAAATTTGCGTAACTATTCAACCATACAATTGATCGTTAAATCATAGTTGAATAGTTTTGTATAAATACATTAATTTAATTGTCGGAACCGTAGTATTTAATACATGCCAAGTACCATTAATATTGTAAATTGTGGTAGTCGGGTTGTTTAAACAGCGTAACATCAACTCGAAATATACAGATTCGAATAGCGACATGTACTAAAAAATTTTACTATGTTTAATCAGTGAATTTCGGTGAAGGAATATCTAGTTTTTCAAACGCTTATAGCGCTAAGCTGCTTGGCAACAAGCTCAAGGAAGCCAAAGTGGAAGAACCTCGGCTTAGGCTGGTTGCCTTGGATCCAAGAACGCAATTGCTACTAAGCTAAACTAGCTAAGTAAATCATACATATACGAATTAATGACACACACATCTGTACGAGCATATGTGTCACACGAACTCGGACATATATTTTGTGAACTTGTCTAAACTTAACTAACCAGATTCGAAAAATAAATAAATGAAACCCTTACACCATATGTGTAAGGTTGCCTGTGTGTAATAAGGTAATAAGTGAACATTTTGTGTGGCACTATATCGTACTTGCAGTGTGCTCGAGGCTCTACTCCGCGAGATCGATGCTAGGCTTAAGCCGCTGCTGAAAGTGGTCGCGGCGAGTGTGCATGAGCGAAATTCACCGCCAGACCACGGTGGCGTGATCTATTATTACGGAGGTGTGGGCGCGCATATGCTCTGTTTAAAGAGTCGAAGAAGTGAAAACTGATCGTTCGCTGCCGTTATTTTATCGCAAGGATCGGAGAAGGGAAGACCTCGGGAGGAAATCTAAATCTGAAAAACGTTCTTATACTATCATCTATGGGAAAAGGTAGGACTGTGGATTTATCAGAGTTTGAAATCTCCAATTAGCACTACGCGGCGTCGTGAGTTAACGTAAAGATTAGTTCCAAATCATTTTTCGGCAAGAGGCGTTTGATCCAGCTGTGGGACTCTTACAAGTTGATGTTACTATTATTATAAGTACCGTTTACGCCAAGCGACGTGACGTTACAATGTTTTTCGTTGCTCTGTTTTCGTTTTCACAAGCCTGAGTATGACCACAATGATATTGTATATTAAAAACCTTTACATCAATAATGAATTATGCTATAACGTTATTTATAACAATTGTTATTGTAAACTGTTGTTAGTTATTACGAGTATCTGTTTATATCGTAGTTACATGATATTGAAGTAAATACTTGTTGATCTGTTTTTTGTATTGTGAATCAGAGTTTGATTTACGTTAAGTGCTCTCCCTTTCAATTTTTTTGGTTGTAGCATGACGCTTGCTTATTTGCACGTTGAGATAACGTCTACCGACTATTATTATTGTTAATAAATAATGATATGCTCAATAATTTCTTATAAATAAATATACCATCTCTAATAAGATTCTTAATCTGGAATACGGACTAAATAATAACTGAAACTGCCGGATGACGTTGTAGAATTTTATTTGGTTCGCTGAATAATGAGAAACTGTTTTATCTTATTAAAATTGAATAAAAATTCTGTTACAATTGGTTTTTCATCCCTGAATATGGGACTCCAAGTCAAACCATGAGTAACGAAAGATAATACCGTCGCTGGACCCTTCAAATACGAGTGCTGCCTTCCACACTAGTATGAGCTATATATACCTTATTATTTGGTTTGTTATAAATTTCTTTGATGTTAGAAATTATTTCGTCCGAAAATAAAATGTCTAGATATACATTTTTCCCGCTTACCGGCGTAACAAAGCCCGGGATATTTCCAGTCAATTTTTTTTTCAAACGCTCGTTTTAATAATGTCCGTTATTTTTCTATATATCTTCATTTACCTCTCCTTCGATCGTGGTTATGCTTAGCCCCATCTGAAGAGGTAAGATTTTTTACTTACACTCGGTATTTCGTTGGATTTTACGCCTTTCCTGTTTTGATGAAAGCTTATGTCCTAACTGTGCGAGGCCGGTCGCTCTTCTTACGATCTTCGAAGTTTAAATCCTCGGTGTAGTATTTGACAGTGTGAAAAACATACCACAGTATTATTTTAAAAAATTACACTGTTTTTGAAAAATTTTGTTTATATATAATTTTTTATATAAATAAAAATGAATTTGTTTTTTATGTTCATAAACAGTTAACGTTCTACTTTCAAAATTAGTCGAAGTATATCTTAGCCAGTATTCGAAAATTAAAAATAATAAAGTTGTAATAGAATTTTTGACCAAACTAAGTATAGTCATAACTATAATTATTCCCTTTTTTTTCGAACTGACTACGCTTTTGTCCTAGCAAGGTCTTATGAGCTTCACCGGATCTACTAAGGCGAGCGCTTCAGGCACTCAGCCGATTTTATTTTGACAACTAGTTCAAGGGTGCGCGGAACACCTCGGCTTGGGCTGTTGCCTGATTCATGCAATTCGCGACCTAACTGAGCTAAGCTTAGCTACATATTCATACTTATATGAGTTATTGAAACATATATGTGTACCAAGCATACCTCAACAACTCTTATATGTATTTTGTGTTGGATAATTTTTCTAAACTATTTCAGTTCAATAAGGGAAAAACAAAAATAAAAACCCTTCCACTTTCATGTGTAAGCATGTGTGCGTGCACGTGTGTGGAGGTGATATGTGTAACGTTGTTGCAGTGTTGTAAGGTTTTGTGTCACTGTATCGCGCGAGCAGCGTACTCAAGGGCTCCACGCCGAGGGAACGGACCTAGGCTTGAGAATAATTATTCCCATAATCATAAAACGACATGGCAACCAAGTTGCGATAGTTGAGAACGTTGAAGGGTAACATTAAAACTTGGTATTCATTACAGTAATGAGTACGATGTCCATCTGATGCAAATCTATCATGGATTATTATGGAAATTGAAACATCAAACGGCTTTTACACTTCATTGAGCTTTGATAAACTGTGTAATTAATCCTTTCATGATACATTTGTTTATGGTTTTACTCAATAAACTTTTATAAACGTTATTTAAAAATAATGTGGTTGGTTACTGAGAACTTGAGCGGAAAAAACGTAATATGTTTTTAATTAAAAATAAACTCATAATGCTTAAATGTTTGTTTTAATTTCTCATAACTTTTGTAAATAAGCAATATCCAAAGAGCCTTGGTTATTAGTGCAATTAAAATAAAAGAAAAAATACATGTTCCATTTTTAATTCATTACATAGTATAAAACAAAGTCCTCTGCCCCGTCTGTCTGTCTGTCTGTTCACGATAAACTCAATAACTATTGAAAGGATTCTCATGCCGTTTTCACCAGTAGATAAAGTGATTCACGAGGAAGATTTAGGTATATAATTTATTAAGGTTTTTTTTATTGTCAGGGCGGGACAACGTCCGCCGAACCCGCTAGTATATTATTAAACTCAATTTTGTAACCCTAATGAATCATTGTTTTTTTCGAACTGATTACGCTATTGACTTAGCAAGGTCTTAACAGCTTCACCGGACTACTTGAATAATTGATGATTTTTGACACTTCTTTTGGCACTTTTGGGAAAAATGATGAGAGTAGATTTTACAATGCGCGCGCACACCGTCACGAAAAACCGACACCCTGAAGATATTACGATGCGCGCGCACACCGTCACGAACCCTGAAGTTAGCTATAGTCAACATTTTGTTTCTTTGTATTTGTTGTTTGTATTTCTTTGTATTAAAACTTTCAATGTATTAAATACCTTTTTGTGGTTAGTGTCGTTTATTCTACATTTGTAGAATAAGGCAAAAGATAAAATTTTTGAAAAGATTTTTATCTTGTTACGCCAAAGAAGTATAACTTCTAACGCGTGTACATAAGTACACACACACTTTTTTCATACCAACTAACTTTGAATTAGCAACTGTACGTTCAGCTGTTTTATTATTGAATGATATTTTTCTCATTATCAAAAATCTATTTCGTGAACTATTTGAATATGTGTTACTGCTCGTTTTATATTTTTATTACTCGGCACCCACGACCCACTTTGAAGAGTTTGAAAACAAACATTACTTTTGTATATCATATTATTACTATTAAAAAATACAATTACTGCTTTAAGCCTCTCTCATTGTATTATACTGTTTTTTTCATAACTTATGATGCATATTACGTACTTTTAAGTTTTATGCAAGGTGTGACCAGAACCTACATATATTTACGAAACATACGAAATACAAAGTTAGTGGACAATAATAACGTTCACGAACGTCAAGTCAAAATGTACTGTGTGGCGTCATTATTTACATCAAAGGGTGAGCGACGATTGTTCCACGCTGCAAACACTACAAAAGCGACAACCAACAAAGTTCCAACGTTACCCAGCAATAATTATCTAAATGCGACTCCCTGAGCGTCACCAAAGAGTACATAACACGGAGATATGTCAGATGTTTGAATTAGTATTGTATTTGGTCTCGATGCTGCAAATAGTTAGATGTAGCGTGGTATATAACATTGTGTTAAATGGTATAGCTACAGGATGTTGGAGTTTTTGGAGGGATGTGAATTGGATGGATTATAGTACCACGGAGTTTGAATTCTGAAATGCCACAAAGACTCCCTGGAAAGTTCTAACAAGAGGGCCACCATCTTGTTGAAATGATTACAAGACTCTTTTAATATTATTACCTACTGGATAATGGCAGTATTAATCTAGATGGTTGGTTGCCAAAAAAATATATATGGTGTGAAATTTATTTATATCTCTCTGAAAGATTTATAATACAGTGCTTAAATGTCGCTCCGAATGACGATAGTCTAAATTCTGCAATGCGCCACAATTATATAACGGTAGCATTACGACCAGACAACTATTCTAGTTCTCGCTTTGTTCATTATCACCTTTACATTGAAAAATATTTGGTGAAATACTATAAAATATACTTTTCTAGAATTATACACCAAAAACAAAGTTAAAAAAATCTTCTTTTGACATGCATATTTAAACATAACATCTTAATGATTTCCAAATTATCGATTTCCGTAATAGAACATTCCATTGTTGCACATTTAAAATTTCAAACAAAAACGTGTGCGGTTAGGCAACCACTGTCAATGAGAAAACGCCTTATTGACATTCAATCTTAATTTAATATTTTAGGAAAAATATTCATTTATTAAAATTGAATACAATAGTAAATTATAAATTACCCGTATAAGAAAAAGCTAAATAAAAATAACTTTTAATAAAATTTCTACTCGTTCAATATCAAGATTATAAACTGGTAGCTTACGATGCTATATGCAATTTCCATACTCGCACGAACACACACTTATATACAATACAAAGGGACAGAGAGAGGATCACATAAAGGAACATAACGCTTTTTCCTCACGTGACAATTTCAACCAGTCAACTCGTACAGCGTTAAGAGCACGGTTAAGGCGTGTGACGCGTTAAGAAACATCGTTCTAAAAATATGACTAGTGTAGCATGTCCTAACTACACAGTCGCTAATCCCGTTTTTCCCTCAAGAACGATATGATTCTCGTGCTCTTTAAATATGCTTTTAGACACCTCCAGTAATGTGACACCGTTTGAGCGAATTGTAATGGCCGCCACGAGAACTATTAAAATTTATAACACCCTTCATTCAGTTTTATGAAATAGAATTTTTAAATCTTATTTTAACAGCTTATATCTGTGCTAAAGTCGAGAATTCTTACATGGCAATAGTGAACCAACACTAGGATAAATATAAGCAACGACTTTTTTTTTTCGAACTGACTACGCTATTGAACAAGTAAGGTATTAACAGCTTCACCGGACTACAAGGCACTCAGCCGATTTTATTTTGACAACTAGCTGAAGGGTGCATGGCACACCTCGGCTTTGGCTGTTGCCCTGATACATGCAATTCGCGACCTATCTGAGCTCGCCTAAGCTAAGCTAACTATTCATACATATATGAGTTGTTGAAACATATATGTGTACCAAGCATACATGCCTCAACAACTCTTATATATATTTCGTATCGGATAATATTCTAAACTATTTCAGTTTGATAAGGGAAAAAATAAAACCCTTCCACATGTGTAAGCGTGTATGCGTGTGGAGGTGATATGTGTAATGTTGTCGCAGTGATGTAAAATTTTGTGTCGCTCTATCGCGCAAGCAGCGTACTCAAGAGCTCCATGCCGAGGGAACTGACCTAGGCTTGAGCCGTTGCCGAGGGGGGCCTAGTCTGGTGTGCGGGAGTGAAATTTACCCCCAGACCACGGTGGCGTGATCTGTGGTTACGCGGGCGTGGGCGTGAGCACGCTCTGTTTGGAGAGACAGGCTGGTACTGATTATAAGCAACGACGTATAATTAGTTTTCTCTGTTTTATATTATGCTAGCTGACCCGCGCCACTTCGTTTACGCCATAGTGGTTATTACCGGTTTCAATTGTATTTTTAAACGCCAAAAATCTTAAAAAGCCTAACACCCAATTGTAGCGACACCTACCGGGTCCAATTGAGATAAAAACTATCCTATCATACTATCATACTTTATGTATGTACCTTATATTGACGAGATATGTCTTCGCAGTACCTCCTGAGTTGCTCCAATGCCCCTCACAATCGCGCCATGCCCACTATACTCGCATGACTAGAGGCAGCAACAACGCAATAATTTTATCAGCTTAAAGTATTTATTTCGCATTATATTCTGAGCAACTCCATCAATTAACATGACGTAAAAAGTAAACTTTATCTCCGTGAAATATCCATTTTGATTAAGCTATTTGTTTTTATTACAGTTTTTAAAGTATACTTCACGTATACTGTATCCAACCATGTAAAATTTATTTTACTTTTGACATAAAATCCATAGTTTTGACTGAGACATTAAATTTGCATATATTATAGCGGTCTTTTTTGTAAAATTAAAAGTAATGAATATTCTTGCTATGATTTTATTCCTTTATTTCAAACCGTTCAAGCAGCGCATGGTATTATTATAGAATTTTTGCCGATTTTGATTACATTTATTGTATTTAATTATTGAAGATATATATATTTACCAAAATAAAAGGTAGTATATAGAACTCAGGGATAATATACCTTTCTGACAGTGAAATAATTTTCAAAATCGGATCAGTAGTACCGGAAATTACCCCGAACGCCCATACTCAGAAATTTTACCTCTTTATAATAGATTGTACCTTTTGTTTTGTGAAAAGTTCTCTATTGAACACTGAACAACTAAGGTAACTAAGCTTAAACATTTATTTGTTAAAATATAAATGATATTTATTTATACATATAAATAAAACTAAAGTGTATGTCTGTAAAGTCTTAGTAACACCTTGCATCGGATTAATTTATATGTATTTTCGCCCAAACAGCCACAATAATTACAAAACTTTAATTAATCAAAAAAATATAGATATTCCCAATTCAGTATCTCGAATGTATCAAGAGTTTATAATTGTTGTCAGTAATACCGAGTCTCGGATGGATCGCAGAGGATTATACACGAGTTTGGTGGATTAAACGTTCATTACTGTTGTTAGGTAACTGCCAGGAATAACAAGCGAGATCAAAACAAGATTTATCTCTGTTACGTATAAACATGATAAATCTGTATTATTTTCTATGTTTAATTGCTTATAAAATTAATAAAGTATATTTGTTGTTGAATATTTCAGATTTAAATCTCGTTATTAGTCAACACTCGGGTACATGTTACTGTGAGGTTATATGTCTTGTTTATAAAAAAATTCGAGTGATTCTGTAATCGTGTACAGGTACTTAAGTATCTAATAAAAGTATAGGAATTTCAAAGCAGATTAACACATATGGTAAACTGTTTATTATTTAAATTTTAAGGAACTTTAATTACGTTAAATTTTTTATTTATTTATTTACTAAACTGTTACTGGTTTTAATTTTTATTTAAAACTAGCTGTACCCGCCGCTCCGCACGCGTATTCTCTGATTCCTACTAAAGAATTATAAAATTATGAGACTATGTACAAATATAGAAATGCTCTTTAATGACAATTGTAAGTACGACGCGCACGGCACTAAAAGTAATATGTAACGTGTACAATTAGACCTCAGTGCTCACTTACACTGTATAAGGAACTAATGAAACATTAACTTAAAATATTATTATAAAAATTTAGATTTATATTACATTACCATTATAATTAAGATTTTGTGACTATACAAAAACTAAAATAAACGCGTGTAAATAAACGTTTCGTTCGGTCAGTAAAAGCGCCGGAGGCCCACCTCTCCTCCCTTCTCCTCTCTCCTCTACCTCTCCCACTCCTAACCCTTCCCCCCAAATGGTGGCAACGCACTTGCGACTCCTCTGGTGTTGTTAATGTCCATGGACGGTGGTGATCACTTAACATCAGGTGACCCACCTGTTCGTATGCCATGACAAAAAAAAAATCTCTAATTAAAAATAAAGAATGAGTTGAAATCTTGCTAAACTTCATGCAGTCGTGGGTAAAAGCTAGTCTAAAATAAAATAACCTCAATTACTTTTTATAAGGTTCGCTATCTACCAGTGAAAGTCACGTGAAAATCGGTCTAACCGTTTTGATGATAGTACAGCGGGCGACGCCACGGTTAGTAGATAATCTAAATTACTTTTTATAATGTTCGCTATCTGTCGGTGAAAGTCCGGTTAAAATCGGTTGAACCGTTTCGGAGATAGCACTGCGGTTAACAGCTAGTATAAACTAAAATTGCTTGAGTTACTTCTTATAAGGTCAGCTATCTGCAAGTGAAAGTCTCGTAAAAATCGGTCGAACCGTTTTGGAGATAATACTGTCGGCGAAACCATAGTTAACAGATAGTATAAATTAAAATTACTTGAATAACTTTTTATAATGTCAGCTATCTGCCAATCAAAGTCTCGTGAAGATCGTCGAACCGTTTTGGAGAATGCACTTATATGTATAGATAGAAGATTTGTATTTTTTGTTTTATTTACATTGGGTATTGTTTTTAATTAATTTTATAGAAATTTTAAAGAACGACCTTAAGTTTAGTTCGAATATGAATTTCCGCCTGCTTCTTATGTGATCATTTTTTTCAATTTCTTTAGAATAGGTTCCTAGTTGTTATGCATTATTGCAGATCTAAGAATGTTTTTAAAATAATCTGCAAGTCAAGTTTTATAAGGTATTTTTATTTTTAAGACAATTTAGTGGAAAAAAATCACTAAAAATTATTGAAATAATATAGTCTTTTGCCTCACATTTTTTAATTTGCCCGATAATAGTTGTTTTAATATTGATAAATAACCAGTGTTTAATCGTTTTTATAAATTAGAAGAAAAAGTGATATTTAAATTGGTACTTTTTTTTAATAATTTTTTGATGTTGCATTTTTGACTTATTTAAAAAAATATATAAAAAAATATGATAACTAAAAAATTTTTCGATTTTGCATAATGCATACGGGGGTAAAATTATTATAGACAGTCACCCTTATCATCTCCTAACGAGAATACTTCGAATTACCTTATTGGTACCTTACTATTACCTGTATACTAATAGTTGCTAGGAATTTGTAGATAAAAATAAGTAGGCATATTATGTTTACAAAATATATTCTCAGAGGATTATGTAGGAATTTGGTAAATTAAACGTTCGTTACTGTTGCAAGATAACTGGCAGGAATGTCGGTCGGGCTCAAAGCGAGATTTATGCTGGCTTCATCTGGATACCGAGAGCAAAACATTCGAATAGCCGCATAACTTGCTCAGCGTAGCTCCTTCATGAAAATACTTGATATAGCATCAAAATTAAGAAGTAATATTTTAAACAACAAATAGACGTATGTGACGTAAGAGTCGCCACTTATATTTAACTAGCTGACCCGTGCAACTTCATCTGCACCAAATCGGTTACTGCCTGTTTCAATTGTATATTTAAACACGAAAAATCTTAATAAACCTAAAACCCGATTGCAACGACACCTACCGTTTCCTTTTGTGAATCCAAACTATCCAGGGACTCACTCAAACATATACCCAGTTGGTATGTGAGGAATATTTTAAAATAAGCCTAGAACCCGTTCGCAGAATCACCTACCGGATCCAACTAAAATAAAAACTAACCTATATATAAAAGGGGTATTTACTCAGGACGGCATGACAGTGACGACCGACGAAGGATAGCGTATCTTTCGATGCTGTTGATCTTCGATGTTTTTTTTTTTATCGAGCGTAGAGCGTGCAGCAGAAGGGACGACCGCTCACGTCAACGGTCCGATCGGAACTCCTTATTTTGATACTTCAGCTGTTGATTCTTATAACAACAGCGTCTCGATCGTTCGATCATAAACAGAAGAATGAGATGTCACCTTTTCTTTTTTGTTGAAGTTCACGTGCATGACTACCAAAAAGTTGGCGTCTCGATACTAGTTATTAACTGAGATCTGAAAGTCAACGATCGACTTATACAAAAAGGTTTCATTGATTAAATGATAACGATACAGATTTCTAACAATTTTTTTATCAACACACCAAAGAAAGTTAGCCAAACAGTAGTTGTTCTGAAGTGATGCGCAATACATACACTCGGTAATACATTTTTATTTGTAGTAGTATTGAAGACGTTTTTTTATCTATTATTTGATTACGCTATTGACCTAGCAAGGTCTTAACAGCTTCACCGGACTATTGATAAAATCTTTTGTTTATGTACATAACTGGAAGTAAAGTTTTTATAATTAAATTTTAATAAGTTTAACGCTCGTTTACAATTCTCTTCTATATCAGAATATACCTTAAAGTAAACGCGTATTAATTAAATACACTACAACCTTTAAAATGGGGTGTACATTAATTATTAAATAAGTCTTCGATCAACAATAACTAGATAAAGGGGCACGTACAAAATCGAAGCATAATCCTGTTCGCGTAACTATATACTTATGTGTAGCTATTTGTTTACTAAGAAACAGAGAAAAAAGTTTTATAACAGTTTTAAGTTCAACCTAATTACAACCATGCTACCTACTAATAAAGTCAAGAATGTTCAAAATATTTTTTATCGAGAGATCAAAGTTAAGATACCCAATTTTTAAAATTTAATGAATTATAGATTAGGTCCAATGTTATAAATTGCGGGTATCACCTGTTTTTCTTGTAGGAATATAGTATCTAATTCAGCTGCTGTCGCCCAAAACAAAATATGAAAATGTTTGTTAACTATGGAAGTAAGTGAATTAGACCAACCTAGTATTAGAAATATCTGTAAGTTGGCGAATCTTACGAACATTCGTTAAAATCCGTCCAGTAGTTCTTGCGTAAAAGTCCTCTCTTTTGTGTTTTCTTATACGTAAGATTTACATATATACCAATGTTACATACTCGTATATGTAAAACATGTCCATATTATAAAGCAGAAGAGTTTGTTTGCTTGAACGCGCTAATCTCAGGAAGTACTGGTCCGATTTGAAAAATTCTTCCAGTGTTAGATAGTTCATTTATCGAGGAAATGTATAGTCTATATATCATCATGCTAAGACCAACGGAAGTGGAGCACCAATGAATAATGTTTCAAAATCGGGTTTTTTTTAGCATTAGCCTATATTTACCACTATACGCGATCGAAGTCGCGCGCAGGGTCTAGTATATTATATCGGTGTGTAAACTACTATTATACCAAATTTCGTAAAAATTCGTCCAGTTTTTCTCGCGTAAATGTCTTGTTTTTGTGTTTCCTTAAAAGTAACATAAACAGACATACGCATGTGATATATATGTAAAACATGGCCTAAATGTTATACCGGTGTATAAACTACTATCATTCCAAATTTCGTCAAAATCCGTTCAGTAGTTTTTGCGTGATCCTGTACAAACGACAGACAAACAGACAGACAGACAAAATTTTTAAAAACTATAGAAATGTGTTCTGTCATTGATTCTAAGCCCTCTCAGTGTATTTTTTCTTTAAAATATTTAATGCACAGATTTCGTCCCGTTAGCCTTTTATTATATGTATATAGATTATATGTATAGATTTTGAATACAGTTACATTTTGGAATTCCGACGTAGCGCTCGGCCGATCGGCCCAACCTGAGTTTCAGGAATCTTCGGGGGTTTCAGTTTCCCTTGGGCGGCGCTTTGCAGCGCTGCGGCATCTTCCGTGGACGGTTTCTTGTCCTCGGCGCTAGCTTCCTGGAGGCGCAGATACAGTGCCATCCAGCGGGTCATCCCCACCGACAGCGTCCGAGCTACAATTAGCTCGGCGAGAGTGGATATATCACTCTCGTACACGCCTGTCGGTGTGGACGCCCCGCCGGGCGACCTCTGTCGCGCCCCCTGAGGCTGTGTCTTGGACGGCTCAGGCACGTTGGTGCCGAGTTCAGTGGCTGTAGCAGGAGTCAATGAGGTTGTTGCGACGGCAGAATCCGTAGGCAGGCATTCGTCGGTTCGTCGTGAAGACGCGGAGTCGGTTTGTCCCTTAGTAGGGCCTTTCTTCTTCCTTCCAGTCGCCGTTGCCGGCGTGGAAGGCGGAGCGCTTTTGCGACGCATCGTCGCGCAGGTATCGCGAAAGCCGTGTGACTCGCGGAACTCCAGAGTACCTCGCGCGCGTATGACAATGGAGCGAGTCCTTTGCTTGTTTGTTCAGCATTCACGCCTAAAGTACCCACTCAACTATCGATAGAATCTACACAAATGTGAGCAAAGTCGTGAGCAAAACTAGCTTATTTATTTATAAGTTCTGATAAATCATGTAGACGATTATTATAAAGCCAAACTTTACGTAAAGCATTATAAATTCTTTACTGGGACCTAATACATGTCATAATAAATCATTAACCGAATCTAGAATGTACTTTGACTTACTTTAATTGCTGTGGAGTACTGCTACGTATTAGTAAATATTTTCGGATTTATTTTCAATTTTTTTATCATAATCGAGCTAAATTTACATTATTTCCAACAGACTTCAAGAAATAGAACATAAATTAGATATACCTATATAGATATAAATCGTCCTTAAGTTTTAGACAAAAGATTTTGATATTAAATTCGTAAAGTATCCGCATAAATATTAAACAGCCATTAGGGTCAGAATACACACACCTGCAAATGGCGTACCAGGTGCAGTTAAACAGGCATACTGGTTACTAGCATTCCGTGAAGCCGCGATTTACATGCCTGTGGGTGGCATACTACCTGCTAGATTCAAGCTTCTTGGTAGTGACGTGCTACGTCTCCCTCCCCACTTCGCCGCAAGGGGAAAAAATCAAACGAGCTGCGATCTTTTGATATGCTTTTTACGGGCACGTGAGCTGCGAGCAGAATCTTGATACTCATGCCAGTAACTTGTCCTTACCAGTAACTGACATGATTTTGCGCAAGTCATAGGTGGGCAGGGTGCTGGCCTCCGCACCTTACGCAGGCAATCGGTCTGTGGCACTGGTGGGAGGAGTGCCTAAATAGCTGGCAGCGATGACACTGCGCCGGTCCTCGCTTCCCCCGCCATGCTTCAATGCTGATCTTCATCAGTAGCAGCTCGTTTATGTTGTAAATAGCTTCAGTCAAGCCTGGAGTTCTTGTGAGTGCGCAGTGGAAGATGCACCCAGGTCTTCCTTGTCTTCCGTTGATTGCTCTGACGTATTGCGGTTGAAAACCCTTCTCGCGGAGGGCCGCAATAATCTCGTCAGAGGGAGTATTTGAGGGGAGGCCGCGTATGGCGACCTTGAGGCTGCGTTCGTTGGGGAGTGAGTAGGTGAACCATTTCACTCCCGCATCGCTCTCAAGTTGTGAGAGGTAATCGATTACGATCCCATGCTCTTCTTGGCTCAAAGGGATGAAACGCACCCCCGCGCCGAAGGAGCGTGCATTCGGCGCGCGCCCCAGCTTTTCCGCCATCCGTCGAAAATGTAGAATCCAGTTGGGAAAGCTCTCGACGATGATTGGTGGAAAGCGTTGCCGAGGTTTAGGGATCCGTAGGCCGGCTATACCTTCTGTGGTGGTAGGTGGTCTTGTTTGCTCGGAGGTCTGTGATTGGCTGGATTGTGGTTCCAGCGGCGGCGCTGCGATCGCGGCGTATGACGGCGCATGCGCGGATGGCGCCACTGTACGATCAGTGGTCTTATCGCGCGGCGGTTTAGCTCGCGCGGAGTCCGTTTGCGATACGGACGGGGGCTGCTCGCGCGCAGCCCCTCGCGACGATCGCGACGTAGCGGGCGTTGGTGCGGGTGCGATCACCTTCGCCGCTGTTTCTTCACGCGGTGTTGAATCCGGCGTGGTTTGAATCTTCGTCCTCTTCGGGTCCGGAGATTGGATTTCGGGTGAGGTTTGCGGTTGCTTCTGTTGAGCAGGCTCTGGATTCACGGATGGGCCGGACTCGAGATCGCCACGTTTCCGACGTAGCGCTCGGCCGATCGGCCCAACCTGAGTTTCAGGAATCTTCGGGGGTTTCAGTTTCCCTTGGGCGGCGCTTTGCAGCGCTGCGGCATCTTCCGTGGACGGTTTCTTGTCCTCGGCGCTAGCTTCCTGGAGGCGCAGATACAGTGCCATCCAGCGGGTCATCCCCACCGACAGCGTCCGAGCTACAATTAGCTCGGCGAGAGTGGATATATCACTCTCGTACACGCCTGTCGGTGTGGACGCCCCGCCGGGCGACCTCTGTCGCGCCCCCTGAGGCTGTGTCTTGGACGGCTCAGGCACGTTGGTGCCGAGTTCAGTGGCTGTAGCAGGAGTCAATGAGGTTGTTGCGACGGCGGAATCCGTAGGCAGGCATTCGTCGGTTCGTCGTGAAGACGCGGAGTCGGTTTGTCCCTTAGTAGGGCCTTTCTTCTTCCTTCCAGACGCCGTTGCCGGCGTGGAAGGCGGAGCGCTTTTGCGACGCATCGTCGCGCAGGTATCGCGAAAGCCGTGTGACTCGCGGAACTCCAGAGTACCTCGCGCGCGTATGACAATGGAGCGAGTCCTATTTTTGGTTTGTACAGTGCAGTCATTTTGCCGTACTAAAAAAAATATATTATAATATAGATAGACATAATTTACTGATACTATTGTCTCTTCTATATTACATTAAAAGTAGTTTATAAATTACTAGCTTTTGGCCACAGCTTCGCTCTCGTTAATGTTAATTTAACTGTTCCTTCGGTAACAGTACTGATTAATTTAAAAAAAGGTTTAGAGTTAAAAACTATCCTACGTCATTCTTTGTTCTTGTGACAATGTATATGCAAAATTTCACGAGGATCAGTTAAGCAGTTAAAGCATGAAAGCGTAACAAATAAAGAAGCTTACATCTTCATTTATAATATTACAGTTAGGATATAAGTTGTCTTGAACTACTGACCTTTAGTCTTCAAGAATATCATAGATAATAATGAACATAAAATAAAACTAATCCTACATAAAAACTGACACAGTATATATTCTACATAAAATGGATCTGATAAAGATTGAGTATCGCTGAGTTGCTAAATGTAGGTTGCGGTATTAGTGCTACGTGCAAATATGTGCATACAAGTAGATACCGGGTTATCTACATCTATTAATTATACATTTGCCTATTGGTAGTGTTATCATATATCGGCGTTATTATTCAGGTCAATGCATCACAGACGTTCATCACATAGCCGTAATTATTGTTCAGCTGTGAATACGAATAAATGCATGAAGCTCTGTCGATTAATGAAAACCAATTAATTAATTGTGTAATAAGAAATATGGTACCACATATTTGGTTATTAGAACGAATAAACTCTATTAGTAACTAGATCGGAAGCCATGTCAAAGGATATAAGTATATAATATATATAAGTATAACAATAAGAATATAATTGGCCGTGTGTTTAGGGTCATTGTCATGCTGAAAGATGCTAATGATCGTCCGAATAGGGAATCATTCGGTGCTCTATGATTTTTTTTATTGCCATTCATCCATTGTACCTTCAATCTTTCGAACGGGTTCAACTCCAAATCCAGAAAAACACCCCCAAACTTTAATGTTACCGCCATCGCGCTCGACTATACTCCTTGTGTATTTAAAATTAAAAGCATTGTTTACAGTACGTCTAACATAGCGCTTTCCATAGGAATTTACCATATTTACTTTTGTTTCATCTGAAAATAACACTTTTTTCCATTCTCGTAGCGTCCAATTAACATATTTTTTTGCGAATAATAATCGCTTCTCTCGATGTTGCTTGGTAAGAAGCGGTACCTTTTGGAAGATTCTTGCCGTTGTTCTAATGCCGTCTTCATTTGTCCTTTCATTATATGTCGTTTAGCGTATCCTGTAGGTCCTGACATATCCCTAAAAAATTTATGCACTGGTAACCGGCCAAGATTGGGTCTTCCGTCTATTTCTTCCCAGACTGTTCCATCAGCAGCAGTTTCGATGCGTTGATCCTCTAAATCTATTTCACTTTCGGATGACAATGAAACCCTCTTTTTTTCTGCCGTGAACGCTCATTTATAAAATTCTCCTCTTCACTATCGCTTTCTGATTCTAATTCACTTGTAAATAGTTCTTGGTCTATTTCCATGTTTTTTTCAATTACAAAAGTTTCTTGTTCATCATTTTCTGAAAATTCTTCTATGTCCGTTATATTTTTTAGGTAATTTATAATTTTCAAATGCTTTGACATTTTTAGGGTAAATATCTACAATAGATACTTTACCTTCTCTTCTTCAAATAAATAATGGTAAAAAAAGTGCACAAAAACCTTTTTAGAAGTGCACTACTTGAGACTGTAATCAATACTATTGTTATCTACTCTTTTCAACTATAAGCGACTCTGAGATAACCGTAAAAAATTTACTTTGAAATAACTTTATAACAGTTTTTCCCGCCGGTCTTATTGACCGACCCCGGTAGGTAGGTCACATAACAACTTTTTTTTGGTAAAAGAAAAAAATAACTTAAAGTAAAGAGTGAAGAAAATATTATATGCATATTCTTATAATTGCATATTCTTATAATTGTCATATAGTTTGATAACAATATTATAACATTAAAAAATGTGTAAATTGGATAAAAAGTTTGAAAACGGTCAATTTGACCGCTACTGGTAGGTTAAGTGTTAAAATGGCAGAAGATATAATGAGTGAAGGTAAAATTTACGGAGGTGGGTTACTGGGCCTTCCCAAGAAAGTTGTACTCAGTCCGTTTTTGGTATAATGTGGGATAACAAAAATGATGAATTATACGTTAATGTTGATCTTCCAATAATGAACAAAGAAAATATAACGAAACGAATACTATTATCCGTTGCTCAGCGTATTTTGGATCCTGTAGGTTTTATATGTCCAAGCACTATTTTATCACAAGGATATTGTTACAAATTATTGTTTTTAAGGTCAGAGATTGAAGGCCAAGTTTGTGTGCAGTTAGTGATAGCCAAATATAGGGTTGCACCGATAAAAGAAGTGACAATTCCAAGAAAGGAATTAATTTCAGGAATTGATTGCAGTTAGACTGTACAAACAAGTTATACAAGCACTGAACATTAAATGTGATGTTTATTTTTGGACAGATTCTGCTGTCGTTTTAGCTTGGATACAGAGAGAGATTAATTGGTCGGTGTTTGTAAATAATCGTGTGAAATAAATCAGAAGTATTGATAGAAACCAATGGCACCATATAGCGGGACCACAAAACCCAGCTGACTTACCTTCTCGTGGTTGTATGCCTGATAAGTTACAAGCCTCATGTTGGTGGACCGAACTAAAATGGCTATATAATAAAGTAGAATTATGGCCAAATACTGAAATGTCAGTTGATGAACGGTTGGTTAATTCGGAAGCGATATATTCCGTACAAATAGTAAATGAAAATGATATTAGTGAAAGGTTTTGTATTTCAATAAATATTCAAAGATAGTACGATGTTTAGGATGGATTCTAAGATTTTTTTGATTTTAAGAGAATTTTGTACAAGTTTTGTAACAAGTTATAACTGTAAATTTAATGATTTTCGTCGCTGCGATATAAAATTCAGAGAAAATATTATTTAAAATTATTCAACGATGCAGTTATAGTGAAAATCGAAAACAAATAAAAACTTAGAAACTATAATAGACAGTGATGGTTTGATCAGGGTTAAAACGAGACTACTACTAGGCGACGAGGTGAATAACTTCAAATATCCTATACTTCTCCCTGGTCGTCATGTTATTGTTAGTCGATTGATATACCAAAAACATTTTTCACTAAAGCATGCAGGTACTGGAATTGTAATGTGTAATGTTAGAGAGGACTATTGGGTTACTGAAGCACGTCGAACAGCAAAGAAAGTTATTGACAATTGCCTAGTCTGTAAAAGATGTTCTGTCAAAGCTGCTCAAGAACCTACTGCTCCGTTCCCGGTAAACAGAATTACAACAGGCAAGGTTTTAGAGGTTGTAGGCGTTGATTTAGCTGGGCTATTGTTATTGAAAACAGGACAAAAATGTTGGGTAATTTTGTATACGTGTGCGGTTTATAGAGCAGTACATTTAGAATTGTCTTTGTCTTTATTTACAGAAAGTTTTCTCATGGCTCTTAAGCGATTAATTGCGCGAAGAGGTCGGGTTAATATAATTTATTCAGATAACGGCACCAATTTTGTTGGTGCAAATAATATATTGAAAGGCTTGGACTGCGATTATATTAGGGAACAGTCACAAATAAAGCGAATAGAATGGAAATTTAATGTTCCTTGCGGACCCTGGTGGGGAACGTTCTAGGAACGCCTAATAAGATTAAAATGAAGGGCTTACTTCGAAGAGTTTTACGAAAAGGATCTCATACGTATGTGAACTTGAGACTGTTTTATGTGATTGTGAGGCTACGATAAACTCAAGACCATTGACATATGTATCAGAGAATGATGATTTAAACCCTTTGACACTAATGCATTTTCTCCAAGAGTAAAATTGTTCTAATACAGACGATTTAGATCTTTTAGACCACAAAAGTTTGAATATTCATTTAAAATATATTAATACGTTACGGCAAAATTTAAAACAAGGGTTTCGAAAAGAGTATTTAGGGTTTTTAGTACAGCGCAGTTCATCCCGAGACATCACTGTTCTCAAGCAAGGTGATGTTGTACTTATAGAGATCGATGCCCAGAGGCAGTTTTGGCCATTAGGTGTCATTGTAAAGATAATTTGTGGAGCAGGATGGTAAAAGCAGAGTCGCTGAAGTTAAAATGAAGAATGCCGTTATCACTAGACCATTTCAGAAGCTTTATGTGTTAGAAATAAATAATGAGAACGATATTGTGCGGACTAGATATGGTGGAGTTCTCAAGGCACCTGAGCGACTTGTACTTTAAAATGTTTGTTAATTTCTATTGTTCTTTATATTCTTAATATTAATTTTAGTATTTACTTAAAGTTGTTTTTTTCTAGTTCTTGTTGTTTGTGGGGCATTTAGTTTGGGCTGGAGGATATGAAAAACCTCTTTGACTTGTATAATTAAAATTTATATTTAAAAAACAAAGAAACATTCTATGTCATTCTTGGAAAAACGGTGTAAAAAATAAATGTCTTCAATATTGCAAATACGAGTATATTATTTTACTTGTAAAATCGGCTAGCGACATAGAAATCGAACTTGAACCCAATACAATACACAAATATAAATTCCGAGCCGCCATGTCGCTAGTATGGTGAGCGAGTCCGAGTGTAAGCGCGGGTTTCAGCATGTGCCGCCGAGCAAGTGACCGATCATCCCCGATTGTCCGTTGACAAACAATGTGTCAAAAATAAATTTTGGCTACCCCCAACTAATTTAAGCCCGAACAGCGTTACTTTGTTGTGTAACCTATATTACTGTAAAATGACATTAAAATATGTTCTGTAATTTATGCTTGAAAGAATAACAAAGATCTTTGAATATAAACTTTCTCATATAATAAATAATAGGACATTTAAAAAAGTAGGATTAAGTAACCACGTGAAGGGATCAAAAGTGTATATAAATGGTAACAAATGGAGTATTTTTGTATTCAATGATCTCGGAAAAATATTAAATTAAATTAAATACATAATATGCTTTTTTATTTAATAAGGTAATAAAATATAAAATAAAATATAACAAAAACACATTAAAATGTTATAAACCTTTAATACGGTAAAATGAATCTATAACATATGGTAGTCTTCTTTAATTAAATCTGCTCCTCTTTCTCCGATCATTATACTGGGAGCATTGGTATTTCCACTAGTTATTCTGCGCATGACGCTGGCATCTATAACACGAAGATTATCAACACCGTACACCTGCAAACGACTGTTCACCACCCCATCATTTGAATCTGTACCCATTTTACAAGTGCCGACTGGATGCCATATAGTTGTTGTCATACTTATACATATACAACTCCAATAATCTTCACTATCTAAATCATATTCATTGCAATCTGTATAGTTTATCCGACCCAAAAAGCCATTAACCGATTGGAAGGGCGTCGTATTAACAATTCCTGTAAGTTTCTTAATGCCTTTAACAGCTGATTCCAAATCTCTGGAATCTTCATAATTATTCCAATAGATATTTGGTTTATCATTTGGGTTATTTGAATGTAAGGATACATTACCTCTCGAATACGGTTGCAATAAAATAAAATAAAAGACGAATAAAATATTGTTTAAATTTTGTTCAATCATTGAATTTATGACGCTATCTTTGTAGTACGAAAAACTGTTTGAAATTAACGATGAATTTTTCTGGAATACATTCATATGAGTTTGATAGTCTGGACAAGTTGCGTTATCATCTTGAGCATAGAACGCTATTATATCCGGAGAACTACCATGTGACATGTGCCCTGTCCGATCTATAATATATTTTATTGTATCAAGGTCTTGGTTAGGAAGACTTGTATATTCAGATTCATCCCCGTATATAGTTACAGGAACCACAGCATGATCATGCAAATCTTGCCCGACTTTTGGCGAATTAACAAAACACGTTACATTTTTTGACTCTAAGTGTTCCTTTGGACCAATACCAGATAACATTAGCAGTTGCGGTGATTTTAAAGAGCCTGCGCTAACAATTACCTCTTTATTCGCATATATATTTATTGTACTACCATTATGCTGAACTTCCACCCCGGTTGCTGCATACGTATTATTATTATTAGTTATTAACATTTTAGTTACTAAGGCATTTTTCAATATTTTCAAATTTTGCCTATGTTGAGCTGTACGTAAATACGAATGAGCAGTACTTTGTCTTACTCCATTAGCTGCTGTCATCCTAGATATACCTGCACCCATTACATTTGCAACATTTAAGTCGCGGACTGTTGGTACGCCGAGTTCCTTCCAAGCTACAAGCATTTCTTCAGTTAATTCTCTATAAGTGCTATTAGATGTATTTATAGTGACAGGTCCTTCACTGCCATAAAACTCACTAATAATGGAAGATTCATTGCGTAATTTCATATCTTGAAGACTTTCAAATTTTTTAAAATACTTTTTTACGGTAGTGAGATTCCATTCGGGTAGTCCCACATCGTACCACGCTTGATAGTCCCTGTCACAACCACGAACATAATACATAGCGTTGATACTGCTACATCCACCGAGCCCTTTACCTCTTGTCATTCTTACAACGTTATCTACGTTTGCTTTATTTGTTATTCCATTATCAGTGGTTGTTAGATTCCAATCACATTCAGTGTTGGAAAAAGTGTTTTCGCAATACGGGATCTGGGGTGAAGAGAAAAACACTACTATATAAAAAAACCATGTTTACAACCTCGGCATGTCGTATACTAGTAAGTGATAAGAAACTACCATACACAGAGTAAAATCAGTCATAATAACCACATCGCATTTCGAGATCAATCATTATCCTACTTAGAACAAGCTGTTCTGAAAACAACAATTATCGTTTGTAACATTTGTCCTTGATCTTCTTAATGAAACGTTATTGACTCCCAACGGAACCACCATATCACATCATCAGCACCATTATTACACTTACTCACAGATAAAATGTATCCATCATGTCTAACTCGTATAGAAAATTCTTAAACTGTTGGTATCCTGGCATAATAATAATGTTTTGTTTAATACCTAGTAATCATTACTGGCTAATACCCGCGATATTACCTACACCGTTTATTATCTATACTAATATTATAAAGCTGAAGGGTTTGTTTGTTTGGTTGAACGCGTCTCAGGAACTACTGGTCCTATTTGAAAATTTTCTTCATTTATCGAGGAAGGCTATAGGATATATATCATCACGCTAAGACCAATAGGAGCGGAGCACCGATGAAGAATGTTTCAAAATCTATTTTTCTCCTTTTGAGAGCCTGCGCTACGTGTTAGCGTTAGTCCAAAGTAATTCCACGCGAACGAAGTCGCGGGCAGAGGCTAGTTTATTATAAAATCATTAAGACTTTTTCGGGACATTATCCATCGAGATATTTTGCATACCTAATTCTTCATTAGGTATGCAAAACGCATTAGGTAGGCGGAATCTCCCAACTGCGATCTATGCAGAAAAACTGGGAATGTGCATGACTTGATGATGGAGTGTGCTAAGAACGGCATCGAAAGAGAGTCGTTGATGAGAAGTAGTTGCCAGAACATTGGTATTTGTCACAGCATCTTGGCTGAACCCTGTTCGGGTAAAGTTAAGATGCTGTATGACCTGGTGATATTTTTTTTATATCATAGGAGGCAAACGAACAGTTGGGTCACCTGAAGTTAAGTGACCACCGCCGTCCATAAACGTTCACAACACCAGAGGATTCGCAAGTGCGTTGCCAACCTATGTTTAGAGAACGGGTAGGGAAGGGAGGAGGGGAGGTGGCCTCCGGCACTCTCACTGACCGAACGAGACGCAACAATGCAAGCACTGTTACTTCAACGTCGGTTTTCTGTGAGAGGGTGGTACTATCCCGGACGAGCCGACCTATTCATGCTAAAACCAGTAATAGCTTTAGCGTGGCTCTACCACTACCTAAAATAAAATAAAATAAAATACCTAATACCTCATCAGCACTCCCATGATGGAGTTAGAAAGTTTGGGAAACAATGGGGTTGGTATATCCGAGGGAATAAAAGTCCGTAAATAAAAAGAAAAAAAATCATTAAAGTTTAAGAAACTACGATTTTATAAGAACTATGCGTTCAACTGTGTGCATTTTCTTCCCGTGGATAATTGGAGCAAACGGTGTGTGGTGCATATGTTTTTTTTCTCTGAACATAAATTATATTAATAGGATACTAAACGACGCAGGCGAATTCGCGGGTATCAACTAGTATACAATAGATTATCCAAGAATTATACTCCATCGTCATAATTTAAATTAAAAGAATTATTTTACGATAAGTTCTTGTAATTGCAATTTAAAATTAAGTAATGTAAAAGTATGTGCGTAAATAAATGTAAACTACTTAGTGTCACTTTTGTAACTTCATATTAATATATTTTTAGTAACTTTTGTTTAATACATTTTTAAATAAACATTAACTTTTATTTTTATTAATAAGGTAAGCCCTGGCTGGCAGGAGAAAGCCGATATTAGTGAATGTGTAAATATCACATATGTGTTGTAATTTATATTGCGCAATGGTATCAGTAAATTATCTTTAAAAGAGTTTCAACAAGGATAAAGAATGGGAATTTTCTATTTTTTTAAATTAGAAACTGAAATTAGTATGTAACTTATATAACTAAAATAAAATCGTATTGTTTGACCTGGCTGACTTTCAAAATGATTGAAGCAATTTTACCAACAGGTAATTATTTATTGCTACGTTGTAAAAACCCAATTTTAATTAAAATAAGTAGCATAACTCCTATAAAGTATCAAAATATTAGTTAAACGAAATAATATGAACACGCTAGCATTAACAGGAAATGTTAAGATGTAGCCATATGCCAACCAACTGTACTTAAAATCGACTTAATTGATACTTACAGTACTCTCTATGGGTGGATCACCACCAGCTTCTACGAGCAAAATATTCCAACAGTCTATTTCGCTGAGCCGGTTCGCTAATGCGCTACCTGCTGATCCAGCACCTACTATAATGAAGTCAAAATTTTCAGAATCTGAAAAAAAGCAAAATATATCATGTACAACACCTTCAAGTATAGTTCTATCACTCAATTATCATAGAGCTTTGCTGTACTAAAAGTTTAGACTCGTTCTAAGACTTCAAATAATATGTTTGTAATACGAACACTACTGGAAATGGTAGTTTAGAACTTATACTATTATACGTGTATATATGATATGTGCTAGTGTTATAGAAATCGTGGATTTAGTAATAAAGTTTTTTTATTTAAAGTAATAAAGCATAATCTTGTAAACCCATAGCAGTGAAAACCAGAAAAATGTTCATATAATATGCCAAAACTGCCAGATATAGTATTAAAATTACACGATGGTAGAGCATTTAACAGAATCATGTGTAGAATAATAATACAGTAGTAAATAAAGGTTTCGGTAGCTGTAAAAAATTTAAAATTAATAACGAAGTAATCGATTAAACATCATGCAATTATGTATATTTACCAGGCAAGACCAAACAAAAGAGCTTGTCCGGGCAATTAAGTCTTAGTGTTGAAAAAGGTGATGGCCATTATAAACTAACTTTGAATTTTAGTGCGACTACGCTCAGGGATCTAATATCTAAATAAATATGTGTATTAACATCCGAGTAAATATAGAATATAATATACAAGATAGTAACAGAATTGACAGACTGACGTTCAGTTTTTCAGTTGCCATTTTGTTTCATTATATAATCGTGGTGAGAAAGGGAAGATTTTGGTCTCATTGTTTTCTTTAGTACAGCCATGGTGGGCAGTTATAAACAAATTAGCTTACAAGAGGTTTATTATTCACCGTTGTATACGAGAATTCCATCATTATGAAGTACAATATAAAATTTAACTTGTCTTTGTTTGTTTTTTTTTTGGTCATATAATTATCTTTTCATACAGAATAATATATTTATATTCATACAAAATAATGTATTTAATCAAATTATTGCGTGTCTATACAATTCAATATAATTGTAGTATCTGTTTGTGTGGACAAAATAACAGTTTTTTGCTAGAGAGGCGTGTAATTATATAGGGTACATCTTCGTCATCTTAGCGCTTTACCGGCCTAGTGCTAGGGTCCGCTTTCCTACTTAACTTTCTCCACTTTGCCTGGTTTTTGGCGTCCTGTGGTGTTAGGTTATTCTCCTGTATATCTGCCTTCACCACGTCTAGCCAGCGCTTTTTGGGCCTGCCGCGAGAACTTGGGCCTTGTACAGTGATGTTGAGACATCTATTTCCGACGTAGTCTGGAGGCCTGCGACTTATGTGGCCATACCAACGAAGACGACTCTCCTGCAACTTATCTTGCGATGTCACGGACTCCAAGGCTACCACGGATGTGTTCGTTTCACATGCGATCTAATGGCGTTACGCCACATATTCATCGCAGCGTCTTCATCTCAGTGGCATGTAGCTGCTGGACATGTTGGCCTAGGGCCGGCCACGTTTCGCTGCCGTACAACAAGACCGGTCGGATAATGCACTTATACACCGGCCTTTTAAATTAAACACTCACCTGTAGCTTGATATCCCTCTGGCCATTTTTCAGTCATAAGGCACTGACTTGCCAACATATACTGGACTGCGTTCGCAAATGTTGACGCTGCTACGCCTATACTCGAAGAGAGACATGTTACGTCACCTACACTGTAAAACAAAGATATTTTTTTTTATTAGGTCTACGAAACTGTGTTTAATTAATCTTACAATTTGTTATTATAATTTCTATAAATAAACTTAAAATTAAACACTTCTGGACGTAAACACAAGTTACACTATTGAAACGGTGCGCATTAAAGAAATATAAAAGAAAAATAACTAAAAATTAAAATGTACCTTCAAAAATAAAATACTCAACTAAAAAAATAAAAAACACTAATACTATCTATACATAAAACAAAAACAAAAATAACAGTTATAAGAATGAAATAATTTCAAGAGTAATTACGATAATGTTGCTTTAATTTGGTTTTAAATGGGGCCAAAGGATAACAGAGAAATACATCTATATCTTTTTGAATACGACGTACACATACGATAAATATGAGAATGCTGACCTAAATTGGTTCTCGATAGTGGTACGGTAAATGTTTTTCGGTTAAGCAAACGACTAGATGGACGAGGAATACAGAAGGACAATCTTTTTAATATATCTGGAGCATCTACATGTCCGTGAACTAATTTGTACAGAAAAACAACATCAGCTATCTTCCTACGAATTTGCAGTGACTCCATTTTGTAATGTAATAATCGTTTATTGTATGAGTCCAGAGTGCGACACTGATTATCAAAGAACGCAAGATGATATAAAAATTGCTTTTGGACTCGCTCAATTCTGTCAATGTGGACTTGATAGCAGGGGTTCCATACAGTACTGCAATATTCTAAGATGCCACGAACGAGTGTATTATAGAGTAAAATTGTTAAGGATGGTTGTCTAAATAGTTTAGTTTGTCTATTTATAAAACCTGCTAATTGCGCTGCTTTTTTAATTATGTTATCTATATGCGATCTATAGTTTAATTGGGTGTCTATAGTGATACCCAGATCTCGAATCGAGGAAACTTCGGAGAGCGCAGTACCATTTATGTAATAAACTGCTGGAGTCGGCATTTTCTTTCTTGTGAGTTTTATGTGGATACACTTATCTGAATTAAGTATCATACCATTTGAGTTACACCATTCCAGAATGTTGTTTAAATCATTTTGCAGTATAGCAACATCAGTGTTATTCTTAATTGTACGGTATATTTTTAAATCATCTGCATATAGTTGATGGTTGGAATGTATAATACTAGTAATGTCGTTTATAAAAGCTAAGAATAACAACGGTCCTAAATGAGAGCCTTGCGGGACGCCAGAAGGGACATTATACTTTTGTGACCTGAAACCTCGAATCATCACTAACTGAGATCTGTTTTTAATGTATGATTCGCACCATCTAAGTAAGGAACCATGAATACCTAGGTATTCCAATTTTAATATCAGGTGATTATGATTAACCAAGTCAAAAGGTTTTTTAAAATCCATATAGATAGCATGAACTTCGTTTTGGCAATCAATGGCTTCTATGACCTCTGTCATATAATTGATTAAGTTGGTGTTAGTAGATCTTTTCGACATGAAACCATGTTAATTGACATGGATTATCGATTTAAAATGAAAAAATATTCGTTCATGCATAATTGACTCCAATACCTTACCGGACGTAGATAATAAGGATATATGCCTCTAATTAGTGATATCTGCAATTTTCCCAGACTTAGGGATAGGCCTTACATAAGCTTCTTTCCATTTGGTTGGAAATACTCCCGTGTCGAGCGATACATTGTAAATATTTGACAGTGGCTTATATAAGGATTTTAACAGTTTTTAAGTATAATTGGTGGTATTAGGTCTGGACTCGGTCCTTTTTTAGGATCTAATAATTTTAGTTGATTTAAAACTTCACTTTCCTGTATTATACATTTATGGAATGGAGCTAGGTTGCAATGAATACTGGAGTGTGGTGATAACTGGCGTGACGTAAAGTTTGTAGGGGTTAATTCATGCTGTATCTAGGAACCGTGCGGTCCATGGCCCTGTATGGGGCCCCCGCGTGGGCGTATGGCCTGACGGCCAAGAGTATCGCACAATTGCGAAAACCGCAGAGGACGTTGACCGTTCGGGCCATTCGCGGGTACCGCACTGTTTCCTACGAAGCTGCCTCCCTGATGGCCGGATCACCACCATGGGACCTGGAGGCGAGAGCCCACGCGTCGCTATATCAACGACGCGTGGAGGCGCTGGAGATGGGACGTAGACTCGCGCCTCGGGAGATTGAGGCACTGAGGTCCCAGCTCCTCGAGGTCCTGGTGGTCCAGCAGTGGACCCAACGACTGCAGCGACCGAGCTTCGGCGTGGCTACTGTCGAAGCCATTCGGCCTGTCCTGGTTGAATGGATGTCCAGGCGGCATGGCATACTAGTAATGTCGTTTATAAAAGCTAAGAATAACAACGGTCCTAAATGAGAGCCTTGCGGGACGCCAGAAGGGACATTATACTTTTGTGACCTGAAACCTCGAATCATCACTAACTGAGATCTGTTTTTAATGTATGATTCGCACCATCTAAGTAAGGAACCATGAATACCTAGGTATTCCAATTTTAATATCAGGTGATTATGATTAACCAAGTCAAAAGCTTTTTTAAAATCCATATAGATAGCATGAACTTCGTTTTGGCAATCAATGGCTTCTATGACCTCTGACATATAATTGATTAAGTTGGTGTTAGTAGATCTTTTCGGCATGAAACCATGTTGATTGATATGAATTATCGATTTAAAATGAAAAAATATTCGTTCATGCATAATTGATTCCAATACCTTACCGGACGTAGATAATAAGGATATAGGCCTGTAATTAGTGATATCTGCTATTTTCCCAGACTTAGGGATAGGCCTTACATAAGCTTCTTTCCATTTGGTTGGAAATACACCCGTATCGAGCGATATATTGTAAATATTTGACAGTGGCTTATATAAGGATTGAGCACAGTTTTTAAGTATAATTGGTGGTAACAGGTCTGGACCCGGTCCTTTTTTAGGATCTAATAATTTTAATCGATTTAAAACTTCACTTTCATGTATTATACATTTATGGAATGGAGCTAGGTTGCAATGAATACTAGAGTGTGATGATAACTGGCGTGACGTAAAGTTTGTAGGGGTTGATTCATAAACTTTTTGGAAATATTTTGAAAACATATCTGCTATCTCTTGCCCACCTTTGGCCGTGTCGCGATCCCAAAACATTTCGTTTGGCATTGAATTATTGTTGGATTTTGAGTTTTTTAAGAAATCCCAAAAGTATTTTGGTTGTTTACGCAAATTAACAGCAGCGTTCTTCTTAAATCTATTAAAACAATCCTTGATTAGTACGTCACAACGTCTTCTCAGAATATTAAATTCTAATTTATCTCTTAAATTTCCGTATTTTTTATATCTTTTATGAATGTTTGATTTTTCTCTGAGGGCATTAATTAAAGATTTACTAAACCAAATTGGATATATTTCATTACGTGGCTTGCGATGTGGAATATGCTTTTTTTCCGAACTGACTACGCTATTGACCAAGCAAGGTCTTAACAGCTTCACCGGACTACCGGAGTATGCTTGTTGATAACGTCATACAAAACGTTGTAAAAAATGCTCAACGTCTTTGATACCATTAAACAAGTAAGACCATTCTATGTTATTTAATTCATTATTAACTGCATTAACATCACATTTATAATAGTTAAGACCAAGGCTCTTGTTTGAATGAAGTGTGCGTTTGGAATTCTTATTTACATTAATAATTAGTGGCGGATGATGGGAATCAATCGGAAGTAGAGGATCACTTGTAGTATGAATATTGACGTCAGATCCAATTGTGTTATTACAAAAAACTAAATCGAGTATGCGTTCATATACATTAGTTATAAAGTTTAACTGCTGAAAATCACAAAAAGCTATACTGTCCAGTAAAAGGTTGACTATAGATGAGTCGTTAGGGTATGAAATTATACCTAACGACTCCTTTTTCCATTTTATTCCGCCTAAATTGAAATCTCCTATTATAAATGTTGAATGATTTTTTATTATACTTGAATCCGCCTCAACAATCAAGGACATATTTTGTAAGAAAGTATTCAAATAGTCTAAATTAACCGGAGGAGGTACATAAACTGTGCATATATTTAAAGAAAAGTTGTTACTCGTTAAGGTAAGCCAAAGTTCCTCACAGGATGACTCCCATGATGTTTTACGAAGAACTTCGTAAGATTTTAAAACTGCAACCATAACACCGCCTCCATCCTTTTTTGTCTTATGTGAAGATGTTGTGGATCTGTCGCGCCGAAAAACGTTATAACGATTATCAATTAGTTCATGATCAAATATTGTACTATTGAGCCAAGTTTCAGATATTATTATTAAATCATAGTTATTTTTTAAAACTGACAATTAAAAATCCTCTGTTTTAGTCCTTAAACCTATTCCATTCTGATAATAGATATTAAACGGGAATTTTAATTATTATTAATCTAATGGTATTACTCTATCAATAACCGAAAAAACAATAAACGATATTATAATCTTTTTAAACATTCAGTGCTTTTTATTAATTTTACTGGTGATGTTGGATCTTTCCGCATAAATATGCGTCCGTTCCGAATCCGAATCACACGAAGCAGTAATTCTTCTCCTTTGCTGTTAGCCTAGTGGCCGCATGAAGCATTTTGTTTTCAGGTGAAAGGTGCTCAGAAACGAATATAGGTATTTTATCAGCAGATACCCAGATTGAGATAAAAGGTATAATTTCGTGATGTATACGTATATATATAGAAAAATATCTGAATGCCAATAACTTCCTAGTTACACAATAATTACCTACACCTTAAAAATATTATTGTTCATCAAAAATTATAGTTAAAAGTAAAGAATTCTTTCTTTATATGACTTATAATTAATATTAATTACAGATAAACTCACCTGCACATGTTGCTTTCCAGTGTAATGAAGTTTTTAATGAAGATGATTCTTATTTATACTTACATACATAATACATAGCGGAAATATTATTCGATATACAAACATAAAATATATAATGGAAACAATGAGTATAATAGTTTAACGTAGTAAACAAAGGAACTGTAGTTACATGACTTTTAAATTAACTTGTACATATCACGCGATTCTGTCTATCTATTATTTTAGCACTATAAAAGCTAAAATGAAATACTTTGGTATATTTAACGTTTATTTTATAACTATATTTATGTATTTACATATTATGCCTATTGTAGACACTATACAGTGAGTCACCTATATACAAGAAAAATGTATATTGTATTGAATATGTACAAAGTTTCAGTACAACTACAATATTCAACTTCAACAAATGAAACATCGGATAGATTGGCACATCTGTAAATATTCAAATTCTGTTACGTTACTGCTTTACATATTTCAAGTATATTCCTAAAAGACATAGGTGTAATCAATATCCAAGTCATGTGTGTACTTTGCTCTTTTTCATGTCATAGCACGCAAGCGAACAGGTGAATCATCTGATGTTAAGTGATCACCACCGTCAATAGACACTAACACCAGGGGAGTCGAAAGAACGTTGCCAGCCGTTGTTTGGGGGAAAGGGAGGGAGTGGGGATAGGGTAGGAGGGGTGGGCGTCCGGCGCTCTCACTGACCGAACGAAACGCAACAATGTGTAGGAGCTTATGGCTCACTATACTATAAGATTCTAGACTAACACGGACAGCGTAATAATAATACTCGGAGTGCGTGAAATAGACTGTTTATTAATATGACCATATAAGGTATTTATAGAGACGCGATCATTCATTTGTTTGAACAACGTTCTATTTACAATATATACAAAAGTTGTCTGCCAAAGAGGATGACATACTCCGTAGCTACACGATTCCCCTCAAGCGAAGCGTACCGGCATCTTGATGCTTCGACCGGAACGTGTCTTCTCCAGGGTGATTGGCTCGGAAGAGTTTGATGTAGTATTGCTTAGAGTAGTGCTCGGTTGATCCACGTCGTTGAAACCGTAGGCGGGTTTTAGACGATCAATCGATAGTTGCTTCTTTATTAGGCAATCACAGGTCAGATCACACTGCCCGAGAGTCAGAGACAACTATAGGGCAGCGCCCCTCATAGGGTGCTGCCCCAGGAACAAACAAGACGCCCCGCTTAGCGCGGGGGGTTAATGATGCTACGGAAAGAGATAAAACCCTGATGCCGTCTCCTCGCGTGTCCCTTCGGACCACGCGAGAAGAGCCTAAACTGGCATTAGGGACATTCTCGTTTGGTCGACGCTCCGGAAATTTGTATGGGATTAGCGTTATATAGCGTGAGTTCTTTCCAATTTACATTGCAATTTCTATTTCCCTGGGTTTTTATGATTTATTGTGTTGCTTGAGTTATTTCATTGTTGATGTGTATGTTCGTGTTAAGATTTGTTTTTGCGTTACATAAATCCACTTCTGGTAGCTAATATCAGAAGTGGGATTTATTTTTGATTTGATTTAATTCTGATAGCTAATACTATTTTCAGCTATGATAAAAACATATAATCTAGATTATTGGGGTTCATAATTATTAATAGTTTTAAACATAAATAAACTCACCAATAAATCAACCGAAATGCGAAATGATCGTGGTTTGGGAAATGGTCATTAAAATGATGATCATTAAAATTAGTTTGCAGACAGAACCTGAATAACGACATGGTCAAAGAAATAAATTAAGAATTGTAGAACCCAGTCATTTTATTTCTTCACCAACAAAGGAAACTCCTAAAGAATCTGTGTATGTGTAACTGTGTCATGTAAAAATAGATGATTTTACATATGAAGTTGTTTTTTTAATTATCTGACATTTCGTCAGCTTCGAAAGAGCGGGTAAACCATGGAATCCTACTTGGTAAATTAGTGTTGGAAAAGCTACATAATATTTTCTCCTCTTAGATGCCATATTTTTCATACATTATAGTTTCTAGCATTTGAGCATTGGCTAGAGATAATCAAGTACAGCTGCCGGAACAATGGTGACAAACTATGCTGAGCTTTGAAGTCACTCAAAGCATAATGGACAGGCCTAAGCTCGAAATTTCTCTAAGTTATCGAACCAAAAGAGAAAAGATCCACAAAAGAACCAAAGTCACCGACACGACACTCAGAACTAATGAGAGCTTACGCGCTTGTGCTTCTCAAGGAACGAAGCAAATTGCTCGTAAAATGGTTGGTTGATCGTTGAACGGTTCGCAGGAAGCGACTACTAACTTGAAGACGTAACGTGACCTGATCCATACCAAGGTGGACCAAAGATCCACGCAAAAGAACCAAAGTCACCGACACGGCACTCTGTACTGATGAGTACTTACGTGCTTGTGCTTCTCAGTGAACGAAGCAAATTGCTCGTAAAATGGTTGGTTGATCGTTGAACGGTTCGCAGGAAGCGACTACTAACTTGAAGACGTAACGTGACCTGATCCATACCAAGGTGGACCAAAGATCCACGCAAAAGAACCAAAGTCACCGACACGGCACTCTGTACTGATGAGTACTTACGTGCTTGTGCTTCTCAAGGAACGAAGCAAATTGCTCGTAAAATGGTTGGTTGATCGTTGAACGGTTCGCAGGAAGCGACTACTAACTTGAAGACGTAACGTGACCTGATCCATACCAAGGTGGACCAAAGATCCACGCAAAAGAACCAAAGTCACCGACACGGCACTCTGTACTGATGAGTACTTACGTGCTTGTGCTTCTCAGTGAACGAAGCAAATTGCTCGTAAAATGGTTGGTTGATAATTAAACAGTTCACAGGAAGCAACTACTAACTCGAAGACGTAACGTGACCAGACCAATACCAAGGGCTTGCTTACGGAAACCCAATATCTGCAAGAATCGTACTAATCTTTGTTGGGGTGATCTTTGAAGTAGGTTTATTTCAAAAGGCAAATAGATTGACGGAACAATTTTCAATATATATATTATATACTTTAATAATTTTATAATACGTAACACAGCTGTTTCTATTCTTAAGTACTTTTTTTATTGTATTATTCTATTATACACTCATGAAGATATTTAAAAATGTTTTTCGGTCGTCCAGGTATTTACATCATATGTCTGAACTTTCCATCTTTTTGTTACACTATTTATACTGTATTATACAGATGTATGTAAACTGATGTTTGTTATGTATAGTACCTATCAGCCAACCATGTCAAATATAACCTTGAGACAACTGATGTGTCACGGAAAACAAATGATGCTCAATATCCATATAATAGGTCTTTACTTATGAAATTGCCGTTCTGCAGTACTAGCCATTTCAAATCGAAATAATTTTTGTTTGGCTAAGAATTCTAATTTTAAATTAATTTTATTTTAAAAACATTGAATTCTTTTTCCAAAAGTAGTCATTTGTTTATTGATTAGTGTTACATTTTCATCGTATTTCAATCTTTTTTGTCATCATGGATACGTTATGAGTACCGTCGTGGCAGCAACGCGGCACAAGCGGCACGCAAGGTCAACGACGCTAATGGAGCTAATACTACAAACCAACGTACCATCTGTTATTGGTTTGCTCGCTTCCGTTCTGGGAATTTCGACCTGAAAAATGAACCTCGCGGTCGTCCGAAGACTTTGGTCGACAATGACGAATGAAAGGCGATTGTGGAAGCTGATGATACACAATCTACGGCTGAATTGGCAGCAGCTTTCGACGTTAGCGTCAAAACAATATTGGTCCATTTGCGTAAAATTTGGCAAGATAAAAATTGTTTAGGGCATTATTTAGGTGCTCAACCAGGATCCAACCAACTTGCTGAGCGCTTGCGGTTATTATCAGAATCCATTTTTCATCGCAGGTAACAATGCTGTTCAAAATTCCTTCATTTGTGTGTCTATTGAGCAGTGCAAGGCACGTCTCGACGCATATTTCGCGCTGGCGATCATTGAGGTCGTGGGGCACCCATTTGTCAAGCTTTTTTATCTTGCCAAATTTTACGCAAATGGACCAATATTGTTTTGACGCTAACGTCGAAAGCTGCTGCCAATTCAGCCGTAGATTGTGTATCATCAGCTTCCACAATCGCCTTTCATTCGTCATTGTCGACCAAAGTCTTCGGACGACCGCGAGGTTCATTTTTCAGGTCGAAATTCGAGAGGCAGTACAAAATACCTTTGAAGAATTTGTTGCCACCCGTCCAGCTGATTTCTTTAAGAAGGGCTTCAATAAGCTGCCACTGCGTTGGTAAAGATGCATTGATTGCATGGAACTTCGATTAATATAAATAAAAAATATATTAAAAAAATTAGTTTAAATTTTTTTCATACAAAACGGCAATTTCATAGGTTAAGACCTAATATCTATATCTATCTATACATATAATGAAAATGAAATGTCTGTATGTAATATCAAAATATATTTGTTTTTACTGATTGGGTACGAAAGTATACACGCTGATGATAACAAAAATGTAATTTTTAAAAATTTTGTCGGTTTGTCTGTCTGTTTGTTCCGGCTAATCTCCGAAACGGCTAGACCGATTTTGACGGAAATTTCACTAGCAAATAGCTGAAATTACAGCAGGATACTTAAGCTACTCTAAATTAGACTAGCTATTAACCGCGGCTTTGTCTGCAATGCTATCTCCAAAACGGTTGGATCGATTTTCACGGGACTTACACCGACAGATAGCTGAACTTATAAAAAATAATTTAGTTTATTTTAATTTAGGCTAACTGTTAAACGTGGCTACGCCCGCAGTACTGTCTTCAAAACGGTTAGACCGATCTTCATGAAATTTTTATTGATAGATATCTGACCTTATAAAAAATAATTCAAGTAATCAATCAAAAAGTAATTGATGTTATTCCATTTTAGACTAGCGACTTTGTCTGCGTGAAATTTTGAAATATTTCAACTCATTCTTTATTTTTAACTAGCTCTACCCGCAGCTCCGCACGCGTTTTATTTAAATCGTATTAAATAATTATAGAATTGTGAGACTATGTACAATTACAGAAACGCTCTTTAAAGACAATTGTAAGTACGACGCGCACGCCACTAAAAGTAACATGTAACGTGTACAGTAGATATATAAATACAATTAAGTTGATGATTATTAATTTTGTATCCGTTTAAATGGCTTTCAAATTGTACGCCACTTTTTTAAAAAAAATGTAATGAGTATAGTGGGTGTTAAGGAATGTGCACGGGACAAAAAATTGTTATAAAAAAAGGGTCGTTCTACCTACTTTCGCCTCGGATGCAAGGACATTCTTGTGCGGTTTTGGAAGCGTTGTGACGTCCAACGCGTATTAATATTTGTAATATTTGTTTGCTGAATGAATTTGATATTTGATTGCTCTAAGACTATTGGACATTAATATTATTTGTTTGAGTGTTTGTGCTATCCTACACATTTTACATACAATTACACTATACACACACTACTACACACGGAACAGCGCAGTGAGAGCTTACCAGGGACGCCAAGTCTGTAAGGTAAGTGGTTTAATAATAATCGCAATTACGCATTAAATAGAGTTGCTGTGCACTACAGTTTTACTCAGAGTGGTCACAACCCCGGATTGAAAATATTGATGGGCCCAGCACCAATTCGGTTTTGTGGTGGTGATCATCTCCTACAATTTTTTGGTAGCAGAGCGTGGTTTTGCCCGTATAATCGTATATTTTTGATAGCAAACCACGGTTAGTTCGCGTTTTGTTTGTTGCGTAATAACCACTTACGGTTGGCGTCCACTTACTTAAATATAAATTGTTAATATATCTGTGCTCCGTTAATGTATAAGAATTTGTTTTGTTGCATAAATATAATTTTGTTTGTATTGTATTTGTTTGTAGTGTATAAGTTTGTATTCCCTTCCCTTCATTCCCTTTGCATGGGCGGGGGAACTCATTCGGGTTCGTCCCCAGTAGAGCACCGTCAACGTCCAGTGAAATCGTCTCAATCACAGAGGAATCATTGTAAGGACGTCCGCCCCAGGGGCGGGGGTAACTCTTCTCCTAAGAGTCAAGATGGTAGAGGATATTTTGCAGTTCGACGTCCGTCAAAGTGTGCACCACCTTTGAGCGAATGGCCGCGCCTAGAGCGCCGCCCTCGTCGGTTTGAAAATCGCTCAACTTATAGAGAGCCTTCCGGCAGGAAAATATCACCTCAGGCTGAGTATCAGCCTTATCTTGATTGGCAGTGTTAGGTAACAACTGCCCTCTCTCCCACCACAGCCACCCCACCTGAAACCGTTCTTCTGCCGACAGTTTCAGTTAAGGTGTGGGGCCCGAAGGGTAGATTTGCGATAGTTCGCGCCCTTTTGGATTCGGGTTCTCAAGGCTGTCTTGTTACATCTGATTTGGTGGGAAAGTTGGGCCTCCCTTGGAGACCTCACCGTGGCCCGATATATGGTATCGGTGGGATAGAAGCCACGGCTCTGAAGGGTAAGGTTGAGGTTAAGTTTTCGCCGTTGAAAGGTGAACCACATATTGTAGCTAGAGCAGTAATCTTAGATGACATACTAGGCAGACATCCACAAATTAGGATACCGGAAGCTGCGGTTAAATTGACTTCACGTTTGGATCCCGCAGACCCCAAATGGTTTGTTCCCGGAACCGTAGATCTTTTGTTAGGTGCAGATGTTTTGGGCTTGATTTTATCCGGACATCTTCAAACTTTGCAGCCGGATGGCTTAGTTGCCGCACCAACAATATTTGGATTTAGTTTTTTCGGTCCCGTTTTGTCGCAGGTTGTTGAAGAGCAGTGCCTTGAAGTAGGGATTTCTCTTAATGAAGCAGTCCAGCGCTTCTGGGAGGTGGAGGAGCCTCCTCAAGCAGTCAGAGTTGACCCACTTGCTCAAGAATGTGAGTTATTTTATCAAAATAACACTGGTCGCCGTGTTGATGGTCGATTTGTTACCAGATTGCCCTTTCTAGCTTCGCGACCACTTCTCGGTCAGTCGCGATCCATAGCCGAAAAGAGGCTTTTGTCCATGGAGCGCCGCATGCGAAGGGATTCGTCGTTTCGAGGTAAGTATATTGAGTTCATGCGTGAATACGAGGACTTGGGACATATGTCTATATCCGATTTTGATTGGCGTTCCCACGAACACTACTTCTTGCCCCACCATGCAGTTCTGAAGAACCCAGATGGTAAAATTCGAGTGGTTTTTGATGGCTCAGCCCCTTCGTCGAATGGAGTTTCATTGAATCAGTGTTTACACTCGGGGCCTAAACTTCATCGTGACATATCGGATATCCTCACGCATTTTCGTCGCCATCAAGTGGTATTCGTTGCCGATATACGAATGATGTTCAGGCAAACTATTGTTCATAGAGATGATCGGCGGTATCAGTTGATCTTGTGGCGCGAAAAACCTTGTGAACCAATCAAGGTTTATGAATTAAACACCACTACATATGGGTTAAGATCTAGCCCGTACATTGCTATACGAACTTTGTTAGAGTTAGCGAACCGTGATCGATTGAAGTATCCCCGTGCAGCCAGTATTTTAGAAAATTCTGTCTTTGTTGATGATATTTGCACCGGGGATTCCAATGTAGAGAATGCACGTATTTTAAGGGATGAGTTGATTGCGATCCTGAAGTCAGGCGGCTACGAATTAAGGAAGTGGTTGTCGAATTGTCCAGACTTATTAAACGATCTTCCAGAGGCACATCAACAGGATCCTCATCTTTTTGAAAACCCAGATACTCCAAATTTGGTTGCAGTTCTTGGCATACAGTACCAACCTGTTCAGGATGTTTTTACTTATCGAGTTAAGTTGGATTGCCCTAAGACCTGGACTAAGCGTCTGGTATTGTCTACTGTTGCCCGAACCTTTGATCCAAATGGATGGATAACCCCTGTTATCTTTTTGGCTAAATGTTTCTTGCAGAAACTCTGGATAGCGAAGGTCACCTGGGATGAACCTTTGCAGGGAGAATTGTTACGAGAGTGGTCATCTATCGTGTCTTCACTTCCAGAAATCAATCATATTGCTATTGCTCGATGTTTTCTTCCGCCAGGAAAGTGCCGAGTAACCCTCCATGGATTTTGCGACGCGTCTGAGCGAGGGTATGCGGCCGCGGTATTTTTACGGACTGTCAGCATGTCTGGACAGATAAAGGTGCATTTGGTGATGGCAAAGAGTAAAGTAGCTCCTATTAGGTCTCGATTGACCATTCCAAAACTAGAATTGTCAGGAGCGGCTCTTCTTGTTCGCCTTCTTAATCATATTAGTTCTAATTTGGGTACTGTCATTGAAATATCTGGCGTCTATGCATGGTCTGACAGTGAAATTGTTCTTTGTTGGCTTCGGGCATCTATACACAATTTGGAAGTGTTTGTTGCTAATCGAGTTTCACAAATTCAAAACTCTGAAACTCCCTTAATTTGGAGACATGTTCCCGGAGAGTTGAATCCTGCAGACTGCGCTTCACGTGGCTGTATGGCTTCATCTCTTATAAATAACTCACTTTGGTGGAGTCCACAATGGTTGACGCAACCTGAGTTGTCGTGGCCTCAAAATAAATTTTCCTCTCCAGAGGTGTTACCTGGTTTGCGTGTTGGAGTTGTGGAGAATTTACCTCCATATAATTTGGACGCTCTTTTAAATAAATATAGCTCATTTGATAAGTTGATTGGAGTTACTGCTTGGATTCGGCGATTCATACATAATGGTAGGAATCCCCAGAATAAAATGTTGGAAACAGGTTTGACATCTGTTGAAAGGCAAGATGCTCTAAAATTTTGGGTTCGTGTAGTACAAAGAGAACATTTTGCGGACATTATTGATAATTTGAAACGAGGTTTAATTTTGAAAGGTCCCGTTGTCCGATTAAACCCATTCTTGGACGAAGCAGGTTTTTTGAGGGTCGGAGGACGGCTTAAGAACTCCAATCTTTCTTGTGAAGCTCGTCACCCATTGCTGCTCCCTAAAGGCGGAACTTTTGTTAATTTATTGGTGACTCAACGTCACATTCAGAATGCTCATGCCGGCCTCAACGCTCTTTTGGCTGTGTTGTACCGTGAGTTCTGGATTTTGTCAGCTAGACGCGTTATCCGAAACATTATATTTAGATGTTTGCAATGTTACAGGTTGAAAGCGAAACCAGTTCAGCCTATTATGGGAGATCTGCCACCAGACCGCGTTACGGAAACTCGGCCATTTGCAGGAGTAGGAACGGATTTTGCTGGTCCATTTGCTATTAAGTCATCGCACTTACGTAATGCGAAATCACTTAAAGGATATTTGTGTGTATTTGTGTGCCTCTCCACCAAAGCAGTCCATTTGGAAATAGTAAGTGCCCTCAGCACAGAAGCGTTTGTTGCAGCGCTAGGTAGATTTGTTTCCCGTCGTGGGCTACCTTCGCTGATTCGATCTGATTGCGGCACTAATTATAAGGGTGCAGATCGTTACCTTAAAGATATTGTTGACTTTTTGTCAAATAATAGAAATGATATAAATCATACGTTGTCCAAAATGGGAATAACTTGGAAATTTGATCCCCCTGTTTGCCCTCATTGGGGTGGAATATTTGAAGCAGTTGTAAAGTCCGCAAAAACGCATCTCCGTCGCGTTATTGGTGAAACCATTTTGACATTTGAAGAACTTGCTAGTGTATTTTGTAAAATTGAGGCCGTTCTAAACTCGCGCCCTCTCTGTCCTCTCTCATCCGATCCAAATGATTTAGAAGCTTTAACTCCCGGGCATTTTTTGATTGGCCAACCACTTAACGCTCTGCCCGAGTACCCCTTCAGGGACGTGAAAATATCACGTTTGACTCGTTTTGAACTGTTACAGCAGATGTCTCAGAGTTTTTGGCACCGTTGGTCTCTTGAGTATCTGCATACTTTGCAGCAGCGCGTTAAATGGACGGATAAGACAAATCCTCCCAAAGTGGGAGATCTTGTATTAGTAAAAGAGCCTAATTTGTTGCCGTTGCATTGGCGTCGAGGGCGTATTGTAAAATTGATTTTTGGATCGGATGGAGTTCCCAGAGTGGCCGAAGTTATGGTTGGAGATTCGGTTTTGCACCGAGCAATTGCTACATTAGCCCGTTTGCCAATTTATTAGCGGACATAATCCTTATATCCGGGACGGGGGTTTGTTAAGGAATGTGCACGGGACAAACTAAACTGTTATAAAAAAATGTTATAAAAAAAGGGTCGTTCTACCTACTTTCGCCTCGGATGCAAGGACACTCTTGTGCGGTTTTGGAAGCGTTGTGACGTCCAACGCGTATTAATATTTGTAATATTTGTTTGCTGAATGAATTTGATATTTGATTGCTCTAAGATTATTGGACATTAATATTATTTGTTGTGAGTGTTTGTGCTATCCTACACATTTTACATACAATTACACTATACACACACTACTACACACGGAACAGCGCAGTGAGAGCTTACCAGGGACGCCAAGTCTGTAAGGTAAGTGGTTTAATAATAATCGCAATTACGCATTAAATAGAGTTGCTGTGTACTTCAGTTTTACTCAGAGTGGTCACAACCCCGGATTGAAAATATTGATGGGCCCAGCACCAATTCGGTTTTGTGGTGGTGATCATCTCCTACACTTATAATGTCAAATTATAAACAATAAGCTGATAATTAATTCTCTTATTAAAAGTGGAAATGAAAATGAATCAATTGATTTTTAGTGAAATCATATTATTTCTTTAAGACAAACTTTATTAACATTGCTTACAATTCACAATTGATCGCAATTTTTAATTATCATTTTCGAGGGGAGAAATATCCAAATCTATGACATTTATAATGGGATTATGATAACTAAAGTAAGATACGAAATGTTTGATTATTTTTCTCTTTCTATTACCCCTCCCCAGGAGCGTTGAACGTTTAACGCAACAGTGCTTTCATAATCCCTCCATAGTAGCGTTAAACGTTTAACGCAACCTTATTGGCAGTCGCATTAGAAGTTTCTCTTCAAAAAAGGAAAAGAGCGAAATGTAGTGTTAACAAAAAGTACAGTCATTATGTTGGCAACATTTTCGCGCATTTATATAAACACTAACGTATTTATATATTGAAATGATATATTTTATGTAACTTGATTGAAATAATATATTTTATCAAATCAATATAACAAATATAAAATAGGACATATTTCAGTCGAATCTAGATAAATAGTAAACCTCAAAAGTATTTTATTTCATTCCTCACATGCCTCAAAATCTCTATCACTACCATTTTCAACTCTTTGTATGTTATAATAATCAGTGAGCCCTCCAAGCCATTTCGGTAGTACACGTTTTCCCTGGATAACTCGAAAAAATAGAATACACCTCTATTTCCGAATATTGATTTTACAACCTACTAACTAGATCACTTGAAACCAATCGCCTCTATAGCTCGAAGAAAAATAAACTCCCAACTGTATGGATTTGGTAACAATATTAATTCAAAATTAGTAAGTCTTTTTTCCTTATAAAATCCGCCTAAGTCGAAATCCTTCATAAAATCGAAAACTCTATTTGTGTTATTATAAAAAAGTTAAATACGTATTAAATACTTGGTTTAAAAAAGTTTCGTAATAAATGCACCGCGCTCGCCCGAGGCAAATTCGCGTTATCCTTTTTCGCAAGTCTAACCTAAAGTAACCAAAACGAGACAAAAGAGCAAGATGGCGAACGTTCAGCGACCGCGATGCATTTAATATGAGACCTTTTTAAAGCCAGGGTTCAATACGTACTTAACTTTTTTGTAATAACTCCGTATAACTCGAATTCGAAAAATCTAGGGCAGGTGTCAAAATCGACACACGTATATTGATTTCTAAATTTAAGAATTAAGAGTTTTACGATTAATTTTACGAGGTTTATAGTGAATTTGAGTAATACATAATCAATTAAGTGTGTTCAGACCTTTATTATTATTAATGTGAAGAAAACATTTATTAATTTGAATCACCACCTGCCAGCTTTATTCTTTCCTATATGTTATTGTATATATTTGAAGATTAAATCACACAAACTGAACTATGACACAACTCGAGGATATCCAGACGGCTCAAAGGAACCTGGACGAGATTTTTACCAGGAAGATGAATCAGCTTCAAGCACAGCTACAAAGTAGTGGGACATTGTTGCTAAAGTAGCCGAAGAGTTCAGAACGTTTCGTGAACTAATATGTAAACATGCTGGGCTTACTGCGAAAGCAGATAAATAAGTGTGCTAAAGCTGTTGATGTATTAGAAACTAGACAACGGAGGAAAACACTTGTACTTACAGGCATTCCAGAAGCAGAAAAAGAAAACTGTTCATCCGTTGTTGTGGAGCTATACCATAATAAAATGGGATTGAAAAATATCCCAGCCAGTTGCATCAAGGTTTGTCATCGTCTTGGAACCATAACTAAAGACCATTGCCGGCCTATATTAGTTAGATTCAGTAATATTATCAAGTCTCGGTCTGGAAAGCAAAGGCAAGACTGAAGGAATCTTCGATCATAATTAAGGAGTTCTTAACGAGGAGCCGACAGGCAGTATTCAATAAAGTCAGACTTCATTTTGGTATGTGTGAGTGTTGGTCTCAAGATGATAATATATATAAGCGCCTGATGGAAAACGACACAAGGTTATCTTCATGGACGATCTGTTAACATTGCGGGATAAATATCCGAAGGGGCTTACAGTGCGCTGATAAGTCAACATCTCGTTAAATTTAGTGTATACTTTAATTGTTATGTTATTTTGAGTGTATTCATTTTTTTTTTTTTTTTGCTTTGAATCATTGTGAATGTAAGCTGGCGGGTGGTGCATAGATAAATACGTGCACCCAACTATGTAGTAATTTTAGACAGGAGTAGTATATATTTTGTTTTTAGAATCTATATATATAAAAGAAAGTCGTGTTAGTTACACTATTTATAACTCAAGAACGGCTGTACCGATTTGGCTGAATATTGGTGAGGAGGTAGCGTAGAATCAGGAGACGGATATAGGATATTGTTTATCCCGTTCGACAACGTTACCGTGTGACTTGACATAAAACGTCAGCCACTATAAAACAGGGTATAAACAAAAACGCATCTGACTTGGAATAACAAAACACAAATGACAGCTAAGTAATTTTGTCTATGGATGTATGGTTGAAAATTTGATTATTGTAAGAAATCAATATTTAAATAAATAAATAATAAGAAATCAATAATCTCACTACATTATCATTAACAATCATAGTGTAAATTAAAGAAGATATTTTACATAAAATTCGTGTCAGTTCCAGAAATAACGACCTTGAGATGAATGAGGAGATACATAATTGGGCTTTACTCTTGATCGAAGACATGTGTTACCTCATGTACGGCAGTTTATTAGTCAAGTTAGGAATGCCAGCGCCAAATCGTCAAATGAATTACGCATTTAATCGAGAATTGGAACGTGAACGTGAATATGATCACCAGGAATTAGATTTAGTTGTTCAAAAGAATGTACCCCTGTTAAATTCCCATCAAAAGGAAGTTTATGATACATTAATGAAGGCAATTGATGATGGAAATGGTGGTTTATATTTCTTAGATGCCCCTGGTAGAACTGGTAAGATATTCCTCATGTCAGTAGTTTTAGCCACTGTTCGTGCGAGACCCAACATAGCTGTTGTAGTTGCTTCCTCTGGAATAGCAGCCACATTGTTAGAAGGATGCCGTACGGTACATACAGCAATAAAATTACCGTTAAATCTTCAAACTATTGAAGAATCAACATGTAATATTGCAAAAAAACTCAGCAATGGCCAAAGTTTTATCGGTGTCGAAAATCATCATCTGGGACGAATACACAATGGTGCATAAACATGCATTAGTAGCACTTAATCTGTTTATTAATTTTAATAGCCCTTTTAAACCAGTAATCTTGTAATGAAAACAACAAAAAAACATAATCATTACATAGTATAAAACAAAGTCCCCTACCGCGTCTATCTGTCTGTCTGTTCGCAATAAACTCAAAAACTACCGAAAGGATTTGCATACGGTTTTCACCAATAGATAAAGTGATTCATGAGGAAGATTTTAGTATATAATTTGTTAAGGATTTTTTTTTATAATCAGAGCAGGACAACGTCTGCCGGGCCCGCTAGTTATTAATATATATTTTTATTATTATGTCAACATCTGATAGTGATACATCATTCTATTCTGCAAATGATTCTGTTAGCTCGCCTGATAACTGCAGTTACTGTTCTGTGGCCGAAACCCTTGGTGACATTTTACGACAAAGCCTGAATCGACAATCAAACCGGTTGTTTAATGTTTGCCACATCAATGCTCAAAGTCTGCCAAGTCATTACAGTGATTTCCTAGGAGCGTTTCCAGATACGAACGTTCATGTCATTCCTGATTTCTGAGAGTTGGCTCAAACCTCATTTACTTTCTACTATGTATTCTCTCCCTGGTTTTGTTCTTATTCGTAACGACCGTATCTATAGAAGAGGCGGTGGGGTCGCTATATATCTCCGTAGCGACTTGTCTTACAAAATTGTTAAATTATCTTCTTCTCAGCATCTTGCTTCTGTGGAGTATATCTTTCTAGAGGTTTGTGTCAGAGGAGCTAAAACCTTAATCGGTGTTGTTTACTGAGCTTGAGCCAGTTCTCGAAACTTCCCGTGTGGGTGTGTGGCCTGACGGCCAATAGTATCGCACAACTGCGAAAGCCGCAGAGGGTGTTGGCCATTCGGGCCATTAGCGGGTACCGCACGGTGTCCTTTGAAACCGCCTCCCTGATGGCCGGATCCCCACCATGGGACCTGGAGGCGATAGCCCACGCGTCGCTCTATCAACGACGCGTGGAGGCGATAGAGCTGGAGCGTAGACTCGCACCTCGTGAGATCGAGGCACTGAGATCCCAGCTCCACCAGGTACTGGTGGTCCAACAATGGACCCAACGATTGCAGCAACTGAGCTTCGGCGTGGCAGTAGTCGAAGCCATTCGGCCGGTCTTGGCTAAATGGCTGTCCAGGCGACATGGTACCCTGAGCATCCGGCTGACACAGATGCTCTCGGGGCACGGTTGCTTCGGAAGCTACCTGTGTCGTATACGCCGGGAGCCGTTGCCAGGGTGCCATCACTGTGGCTGCGCAGACGACACCGCGCAGCATACTTTAGCAGAGTGTCCCGCCTGAGAACAGATCTCTCGCTCTCGGCCGTCCTCCGCAAGATGGTCGAGAGCGAGAACGGGTGGAGCTCCGTCGCCTCATACTGCGAGGAGGTTATGCTCGCAAACGAGGCGGCGGATAGAGAGAGGGAGTAGACCAGCCAGCTTCACTCCCGCGTTCGACGATTCCGGCAGCGCAGGATCAGCAATGACCTGAGGCCGCCGTAACGAGGGCCTGCGGGCGGCGGACGCGGGCACGTCCGTCGCCCTGGCACAATATATGTATGCACAGGTTCGTGTGGTTGAGGCGCGTTGTGCCGATGCGCCTCCTACGATCGTCAGGGAGGGCGACTCTCGCCCCCCGTGAGGGGTCTACGATTTTGACCCCTCTCTAATAAAAGAAGCACGTTGAGATTCGAGTGAGAACAGAACGAATACTTTTATTCAAAGAAAAAACATGCTGCAGATAAAATAAACAAAAACTAATATAGGTTAGTTTCACATTAGTGACAACAGATGTCGTAGCAGTATTTAATGTTGATTATTTAGATATAAATTTCAACACTCCCACTATATCTAATAATCATAACCATAAACATTTATTTAAAAAAATATAGGTAACATTTTACACAATCACCAATCCTAACAACTCCATAAAGGCATAATGTTTCTTAGCACACAAACTTTTAGTAAACAAGTCAGCGGGCATGTCAGCAGTCGATAAATAGTATAATTTTACTATATTATTTGAAACACACTCTCTGGCAAAATGATATTTCACATCTATGTGCTTAGATTTTTTGTGAAATACTGGATTCATCGACAACTTCTGTGCACTCTGATTGTCATTAAACAAACTTAAAGTATACATTTTATTTGTGATTTCAAACTGCAAAGTTCTTAAATATATGGCTTCTTTACATGCTTCTGAAATACTCATGTATTCAGCTTCACAGCTTGAAAGAGCTATTGTTTTTTGTTTCTTACACTCCCAGGATATTACTCCATTGGCTAACAAAAAACAATAACCAGTATATGACCGTCTATCATATGTATTGTTTGCCCAATCAGCATCAGCAAAACCTTTAATTTCTTTATTTCCATTCTTACAATATTTAATACCAAATGCTTTAGTTCTTTTTAAATATTTTAAAATCCTCTTGGCATAATGCCAATACTCATCAGTATTATTAATATTAAACTGGATTAAATAGCTTACAGAATAAGTTATATTGGGTCTGGTTAAAACCCACAGGTACATTAGGCTACCTATAAGCTGCTGATAGGGCACTTGTTTGGTTACAATTTGACCAGTGTTTACATTTAACTTAGTCTCCATTGGAGTTTCAACAGTCTTACAGTCTGCCATTTGAAATTTTTCTAATAAACTCTCAATATAACTTTCTTGATTTAAAGTAACAGACCCTTCCGTTTTATCAAATTTAACATTCATCCCAAGACACTGTTTTACTTGCCCTAAATCCTTAATTTTAAATTTATTTGACAATATTTCCTTCAGACTATTAGTTTCCTTTTTATTATTAGAGAAAATATAAAAATCATCAACATAAAGGGCCACTATAGTTACCATATTTTTAATTTTCTTTGTATACATACAATGTTCTAATTTAGATTTCTTATAACCAATTTCAATTAAACAACTATCTACCTTTTTGTTCCAGGCCCTGGACGCCTGTTTTAAGCCATAGATGGCTTTATTAAGTTTTAACACTTTCTTAGAGTTATCTGGGGAATTAAAACATTCAGGTTTTTGCATGTATATAGTCTCCTCTAAGTTACCATTTAAAAAAGCAGTTTTTACGTCTAAATGTGTAACATCAAGATCTAATTGGACTGATAGTGAAAACAAAAGTCGTAATGTTGTATGTCTAACAACAGGCGAGAAGGTTTCCGTATAATCTACTCCTTGTTTCTGGGAAAAACCTTTAGCTACAAGTCTGGCACGGAACCTAACCTTACTTTCACTATCATATTTCTTACACAAAACCCATCTACATTTAACTATAGTACTGTCTTTAGGTGCATCAGTAAGTTCCCAAGCATCATTATCATCAAAACACTGTAATTCGTCTCTTATTGCCTCTAACCACTGTTCCCTATTTGGTCCTTTTAGAGCCTCATCAAGTGAAAGTTCACAAACATTTTGAATAACCCTACTTTCGAAACACATATTAGAATGACCATACCTGTCCGGCTTCTTTCTTTGCCTAGAGGAACCACTTCTTTTAATACTCACAACACTTTCCACACTGTCATCAGAAGAATCATCTGGTACATAAGTCTCATCATCATTATCATGAAAAATGATACTTCCTGATTTATACGATGTGTCTCCCACTGAATTCTCAATGGATTGTGATTGTTCAGTTTCCTCAATCTGGACTACACTTTCTGCTTGTTTGGCATTTTCTATAATGATCACATCACGGCTTGTTATGATATCCTTAGTGCTTGGATTGTAGACTCGATAACTTTTTACATCAAAGCTGTAAGTGTACTGTGACCTGGCCTGAAACCGGATTGTAATGGACTCAAGTTATTGTTGCAATGTACAAAGGATGATAGTTGACTGTGCACACATGCTTCGACTACTTTAGAAAGAAATGGAAGTATAGGGAAGATATAGGGCGAAAGTGACTGGGAAGAGAAGGGTTTGCAGTTTTAGGGGAAGGACGGACATAGGCATTACTCCATATGGATGGAAACTACCCAGAGGATAGAGAAAAGTTTATGAGATGAGATATAATAAGAAGAATGTGGTCAAGATTAGTAATAATCATTTGTCTACTCAAATTGTCACAGCCCGTAGCATTAGATTTTATTGAAAGAACGGACTTTTTAATCTGATCACATGTAACCGTGGAAAACTTGAATGTGACCATGTCAGATGTATGAACAATATTTTTGGTTCTTTTTTCGGAGGTTTAAGAGTATAAGAAACGAAAATAAAGTCATGATGGGAGAAACCTGGTGCAGGGTGCTGACCATGAGAGAAAACAAGTGACAGATTAGAAGTAAGAGTTATATCGAGCCAAGTGTCATCTCTAGTTATATTGTGGAGAGTAGCTTGGAGGGTTAAAATTTGAAAGCTGAAAGATTCAATGACACGCTTAGGCATGCGCAACGTGATTCACGTACTGTTAATCTTAGGGTTAGGAAAGTTACCCAAAGTTGCGAGAACTTTTTTTTTTTTACATGGGAAAATCCATACGGATTCCCACCCTAGCCGGGCAGCTGAGGGCGGGGTCTGTCCGACTTGCACGGACTAAAACCACATGGTGCATTCAATCACCTATAGGCCGAGGAGCAGGAGCTGCCGAACTGGTATTGGTATCTACTGGTATGGTACTGGTATCGACGCGTCTGCAGCCCGCTTCCGTGATGCTCTCACGGAAGTTTGCGACGCGTCGATGCCGCGGAGCGTACAAGGAGGGCGGTGTATTGGTGGTCGCACGAAGTCGCAGAGCTTCGTGCGGCCTGCTCCGCGGCCCGGCGGCGGACCACTAGGGACCCCGAAGAGGAGGCCCGGCTGTATGGCGACTACAGAACCTGCAGGAAGACGCTGCAGGTCGCCATCAACCGGGCGAAAGAGCAGGCATGTGAGGAGATGCTCCAGCAGCTGGAGAGGGACCAGTGGGGGCGCCCGTACAATGTGGCCCAGAAGAAATTCCGCGGCCAGGAGCCCCCGGCAACGGAGACTCTCCAGCCGGAGGTGGCTGAGAGGATTATAGGAGCACTGTTCTCCGGTCCTCCGGAGCTCCTCCCTCCTCCCTTGCCCCCTGCTCAGGTGGCAGAGGAGTCGCCGGTCATCCCTCCTCTGGTTACGGAGGAGGAGATGGGGAGGGCGATGGAGCGCCTCCGCGCCACTGGGCGCAAAGCACTCGGCCCCGATGGAATCCCGAGCTGGGTGCTAGTCACAGCGTTGGACCATCTGGGAGGGTGGCTTCGGGAGCTGTTTGACCGCTGTCTTGCGATCGGGCAGTTCCCGAAGCACTGGAAGAGGGGGCCGGCTTTGCCTCATAGGAAAGGAAGGCCGCCCCCTGGACTGCGCGTCCGCGTACCGGCCCCTAGTTTTGTTGGACGACACCGGGAAGGCGCTCGAGAGGATCATTGCCTCCCGGGTCGTCCGGCATCTTGAGGAAGTGGGGCCGAACGTGTCGGACGCGCCTCATTTGCTACGCGGACGACAGCCTAGTCGTAGCCCAGGGGGGGAGAATTAAGTGAATTGATGCGCCTGACGACGGAAGCCGTCACGCTCGTGGTCGGGCGCATCAGAAGACTAGGTCTCGAGGTTGCCCTCGATAAAACTGAGGCCCATGGAACATTCCGCCTCCACCGCCACCGCCTCCAGGTGCCCACATCTATGTAGAGGGCGTCCGTGGCAGGGTGGGGGCCCAGATGAAGTATCTGGGCCTCATCCTGGACGGACGCTGGCGGTTCGAGCCCCACTTTAAGGGGCTCGGACCGCGCTTAGTCAAGGCGGCAGCGGCGCTCGGACGACTCCTCCCCAACACGGGGGGGCCGGGTGGCACCTGCCGCCGCCTCTATATGTGGGTCATCAGGTCCATGGCCACCTACGGGGCACCGTTGTGGTTCGACGCCCTCAGCGCCACCAACATCCGCGCGCTGCGAGCCGCGCAACGTACCGTAGCGTTGAGGGCGATACGAGGATACCGCACGGTGTCTTCAGCGGCGGCCATGGTGCTGGCCGACTCCCTTCCCTGGGAGCTGGAGGTGGAGGTGCTTGCCGCCGTATATCAATATACGGCGGTTAAGAAACGGTCGGGGGAGCCTCCAGCTCCCAGAGAAATAGAGGAAATAAGAAGAGCGATGAGGGAGGAAGTTGAAGAAAGGTGGAGGCGGGACCTGGCGGACGCGCGGTACGGTCGGTACACGATCGACGCAGTCCGCCCGGTCCTGCCGGATTGGTGTAATAGAGGATGGGGCTCCCTGACGTTCCGTCTGGTGCAGGTGCTGACCGGGCACGGTTGCTCGGTTGGTACCTGCACCGGATAGCACGCAGGGAGCTGACTTCCGTATGCCATCAGTGCGGCGTTGACCCGGACACCGCGCAGCACACTCTATCTGAGTGTGCTGCGTGGGAGGAACAGCGTCGCACGTTGGCTGCGGCGGTGGTACAGGATCTCTCGCTGCCGAGCGTAGTTTATTCATATAGTTTTCACCAGTAGATAAAGTGATTCATGAGGAAGGTTTAAGTATATAATTTGTCAAGGTTTTTTTTTTATTATTAAGGCGGGATAAAGTCCGACAGATCCGCTCGTTTTTATATAAAGCAGCACTGAAGTACTAAACGCACACACGAGCTATTAACACTTGAATCTTGCAAACACTGTTCATCACATATTCATGATTACTTGACGAGACACATTGAAGGTAAGTGTTGAATACTTAAGCTTTTGAAATTTTATACCAACTTATCAAATATGTAAAATATATATTTCATATATGCCTACAGCATACACTATTCAGAAAAAACAATTGCTATGTTACGTCAGTGTTACTTGGTGTGTTTAATAATTAATGTATATATAATTATGGCTTTAAGCCTTTAAGTCTATTAACTAACCTAAGACAATCTTTAAGAAATTTATATATAAACATTCTTTAGAAATGATTACTGATTAATCACAAATCATCTGGTGATTTCTATCTTTTGCCGATCCTTATATTCGTTTATATGTCGATAATAGAATTGGTATCGTTCGCATTTTAATATGTAATATAAACATGGAGTGGAAATCTCTAGAAAGTAATTAATATCTGATTTTTGACACCAATAAGTTTAAAAGCCTGAGGTAGTTTTAGGATTTGCTTGTATACAATATTTGGAGCAAGAAGTATTTTATTCCGTATGTAGTGTTACCGCGTATCTATGAGTCACCATGTTACAATACATAATATTTTTTACTACGGGTTTATTCATCTTATTTGAACAATATTAAGCATATATCTATTAAATATTCCCGGAATAACGTAGTTATTAACGTTTTAATTACAAATAACAGACATGGCTTTTATTTGTTTAAATATATATGTCGTAATTAAAACTGTAATTAATTAATAACTGTCGTAATTAATTAATTAACAGCGAAAACTGTTAATGAATGTTGGAATGAAATGGCAACATGTGTAAGGAACGTAGCAAAGGATGTTTTTGGTGTAACGAAAGGAAGAGGAAAGATAGATAAGGATACTTGGTGGTGGAACGAAGACGTACAAAAGGCTTTGAAAGAAAAAAAAAATGCTTTCAATGAATGGAAATGTATTGAAGACCAAGATAGTACGATTAAAGAAAATAAGAGAATAATGTATGTAGAATGTAGAAGAAATGCAAAAAGGGCAGTTGCTATTGCTAGAGCTAAAGTACAAGATGATTTGTACCAATCACTAGAGAGCTCACAAACACAAAAATATTTGTATCGATTAGCAAAAGTAAGAGAAAATAATACAAGAGATATTACACACGTTAAATGTATAAAAGACGATGGAGGAAAAGTTTTGATGAATGATGAGGACATAAAGAGTCGTTGGAAGAAATATTTTGAAAGACTGATGAATGAAGAAAATGACAGGACCGGAGAGTTAGAGACCGTACCGTCAAATTTAGGCGTTGTACAAGAAATAAGTGAGGATGAAGTAAGAAAAGCTGTGAATGGTATGAAAAACGGAAAAGCCGTTGGGCCAGATGGCATACCGGTTGAAGTATGGAAGTTTTTAAAAGTAGATGGGTGGATGTGGCTGACTTTATTTTTTAATAAGATATTGCTAGAGGAAGCGATCCCAAATGAATGGCGCGATAGCGTAATAGTGCCTATCTTTAAGAATAAGGGTGATGTGCAGGACTGTAACAATTATCGAGGAATAAAGCTGATGTCACACAGTATGAAGATTTGGGAAAGAGTGATAGCGAGACGAATAAGAGATGAGACTGAAGTGACTCCGAATCAATTTGGGTTTATGCCTGGACGTGCGACATCTGATGCCATTTTCGCACTTAGGCAACTGTGTGAAAAATACAGACGTGTACATAAGAATTTGCATATGGTGTTTGTTGATTTGGAGAAGGCATATGATCGAGTACCCCGAGATGTTCTGTGGTGGGCACTGAAAAAAAAAAGAGTGCCTGAGAAGTACCTACAACTTATTCGTTGTATGTACAGTCAAGCCAAAACACACGTTAGGTCCGAAGCTGGAGTTACCGATAATTTCAATGTGGCTGTAGGTTTGCACCAGGGTTCAGCTTTAAGCCCTTATTTATTCCTTCTTGTTATGGATGCGTTAACATCAGACATACAGGAGGAGACACCCTGGTGTATGCTGTTTGCTGATGATATTGTTCTTGTCGGCGAAGATGCTACCGAGGTCCAGAGTAGGCTGGTAAAATGGCGAGAAAAACTGGAGAATGTTGGTTTGAAAATCAGTAGACTAAAAACTGAACATTTGTTTTGCGACTTCGGTGGTCCATCCAGCTTTTCTCCTATAGCTTTAAATGGTATAGCCTTACCAACCTGCTCTGATTTCCGGTATCTCGGTTCTCTGATCCAAAACGATGGTTGCATAGACAAGGACGTGAGGAATAGGATAAATGCAGGGTGGATGAAATGGCGAAAGGTGTCTGGTGTCGCTTGTGACCCACGAATGCCCTTGAAACTCAAAGGGAAGGTGTATAAAACTATTATAAGACCAGTAATGTTGTACGCATCTGAGTGCTGGGCGACTAGAGAGACGGATGAGAGAAAACTACATGTGGCAGAGATGCGAATGTTAAGGTGGATGTGTGGTGTAACTAGAATCGATAAGATTAGGAATGAATATATCAGAGGAAGTTTGAAAATAGCACCAGTAACAGACAAGTTAAGGAGTAATAGGTTAGCATGGTATGGGCATGTTATGAGGAGAGATGAAGACCATGTAACTAGAAAAGCTTTGAGTATGACGGTCGATGGATATAGGAGTAGAGGAAGACCGAAAAAAGGATGGATGGATTGTGTGAAAAATGATATGTGTGTAAAAGGTGTGTTGACTGAGATGACATCTGATAGGCGAGCGTGGAAAAGGAAAACATGTTGTGCCGACCCTACTTAGGTGGGATAAGGGTAAGAAGATGATGATATATGTCGTAATTATTTGAATTTTACTGGCACGCTGGACACATTCACGAAGCGGCGATAACACCCATCTCGTAGGTGGTCATGCGTTCCATTGCAAATGTGTGCCGAGGCTTGTTTGCGGACATGTAGCGTATAAATCAGTTCAATCGTTCGGATGATTCGAATGCATCGCTTTGGGCTCTTTGTTTAGTACGCAAACCAAAATATGCATCGCACAATATGGTGGATATTATTTTATAGATTTAAAAATTTTAATTATATTAAAAATTAAATTAAAAAACACTTCAAGGGAAAACTATGGATCTATATTTTGTTATATTAGTGGCCATCGAGTGATCGAAATTCGAACATAATAAGGGGTACCTATAGTTTTTCTTCGCTTGAGAAAAGTAATTGTGTAAGTCTCTCCTTTTTTCAATATTTATTTTATAAAATTAAAAGAACAATTTTTTTTCATGTAATAGGTGGCAAACAGGTGATCACCACCGTCCATGAACACTAACAACACCAGAGGAGTCGCAAGTGCGTTGCCACCCTTTGGGGAAGGGTTAGTGGAGGGAGAGGGAGAGGAGAGAGGAGAGGGAGAGGAGAGAGAGAGGAGAGAGGAGAGGGAGGGGAGGTGAGCCTCCGGCGCTCTCACTGACCGAACGAAACACAACAATGCAAGCACTGTTATTTCACGTCGATTTTCTATGAGAGGGTGGTACTACCCCGAGCGAGTCGACCCATTCATGCTGAAACCAGTAATAGTAGAAACCACTATAGGATACTCTGAAATATTAAGTCTATACGTATGTTCTTTATAATACTAAATTATGGAATACAGTGTTGGAGTTAAAAACGCAATTGTATTTATACTCTCGATGCAGACAGCGTGGGCGAGGAACCTTCTAGATTAACGGCACAGTGTTTATAAATAGACGCCGTAGATTTGCTGACGATATGTCTAGGTATGTATATCACAGTGTAGACAAGCAATGTTATGTCCACCGATTGATGTCGTAGACTCAATGATACATTGTTTATTAATTGCCAGTCGAACAACTCGTGATCGGCCTACGTGTTTATAAAAGTATTAGGTAGATACGTAGACACTTCTCGAACAATCGAACATATTCGAAAGTTAGACATTTTTATTTATATGTATAACTAGCTGTACCCGCAGCTCCGCACGCGTTTTTTTAAAATCGTATTAAAGAATTATAGAATTGTGAGACTATGTACAATTACAGAAACGCTCTTTAAAGACAATTGTAAGTACGACGCGCACGCCACTAAAAGTAACATGTAACGTGTACATTAGATATATAAATACAAAGAGCGTGCCAAATGAGGTTTGTCATCAGCATAATATTTGGAACCATAACCAACCATATAACTACCTCAGTGCTCACTTACACTGTATAAGGAACTATTGAAACAATAACTAAAAATATTATTATAAAGATTTATATTTACATTACATTTAATATACATTGCCCTTATTATAATTAAGATTTAGTGACTATACAAAAAATAAACGCTTGTCTGTTCCGCAACAAATTGTATTATGGAACTCTTTACGTAATACTCTTATTAGGAAGACCTCTATATCATTAATGTTATTAATAATTATAATGTCGAATTGTAAACAATAAGCCGATAATTATTTCTGTCATTAAAAATAAAGAATAAGTTGAAATCTTGCTAAATTTCATGCAGACAAAGTCGCGGGTAACAGCTAGCCTAAAATAGAATAACCACAATTACTTTTTATTAGGTTCGTTATCTACCATTGAAAGTCCCGTGAAAATCGATGTAACCGTTTTGGTGATAGCACAGCGGGCGAAGCCACGGTTAACAGCTAGTATAAACTAAAATTGCTTAAATTACTTTTTATAAGATCAGCTATCTGCCAGTGAAAGTGATCTGAAGATCGATCGAATCGTTTTGAAGATAGCATGGCAGACGAAGCCGCGGTTAACAGATAGTCTAATTTAAAGTAGCCTAAGTAACGCGCTGTAATTTTCTCTATCTGCCAGTGAAATTCCCGACAAAATCGGTTCAGCCGTTTCGAAGATTACCCGGATCAAACAGACAGACAGACAGACCGACAAAAATTTTAAAAATTGCATTTTTGTTATCAGAAGCGTGTATACTTTCATACCCAATCAGTGAAAAAATTTATTTTGATATTACATACACACACTTCATTTTTATTATATGTATGTATATAGAAGAAGATAGATAGAATAGATGAACTATGCAAACAGTCAGTGTTATCGAATGCAACTGTTACGCCATGCGCCTCCGGAATACGTGCGTTTGCTGCGAATAATTGAATGCTGTAAGCAGCGGCGCGTTTTTTTTTTCTTGAACTGACTATGCTATTGACCTGTTAAGGTCTTTACAGCTTCACCGGACTACGAAGCAGCGGCGCGGCTCTCGGCGCGCTTTATATACCTGCGCAGATGTGTACAACCTACAACACCAGCCTAAGCTGAACCCAATTTCATATGATTGATCATATAGATCTGAGGTCAACTGACATTGGTTAATTTAATTTTCCGAAACTGATCATTTTTACCTTATATTTATTATTATTATGTAATCATAATTTTATATAGACCATTATTATTATAATGAAATTTAGTAAAGTTGCAGTCAATGCTACTGAAAAGAGAAAGAACAGTAGATAGATAGTTTAACAAATGTTCGACGTGATTTTTTAAATTGGCATAACTTTTTTATTTACGAACCGATTGACATGAAACAAACACTAAATGTTAAGTGAACCTTACCACGATATATCAGTGAAAACCACATCTAAATCGGATAAGGCGTTTCTGAGATCAGCGTGCACAAACGCACAGACAAACAGACAAACAGATAAACAGACAAACAGACAAAAATTCTAAAAATCATTGTTTTGGGTTCTATTGCATGTATAAAGACCCCTAATAATAGTTTTTCTCATATATACTTAATGTACAGACAGCGGTCAGTTACATTTTTATTATATGTATAGATTTTAAAAAAACATTTAAACGTGAGATACGTTAATGATAACCAAAGAAATTCAATTCCTGAATACTTGCCCACAATCCTACAGACTAAGAACTCACTTTTAATAGAAACGTCAAGTTGAACTGTAGACGTTTTGACACTGAAAATGCGAGAATAAAGAACTGAAGTTGCTAATTACTGAACTAGAGAACCATTGTTGAAATGTACCTACCTTTTGCACCGTTCTTATACAACTTCAGTGTAATTAAACATTTCACAAAGGCGCTTGACAAAAGGTATTTCCTTAATAGGCTAATTATGCACTTCAACCGTCGAAGGAGAAGTACTCGACGAAGCTATTTTTGTATCTACGCTTCTATACTATTGTATAGATCGCAGTAAGAAATCAAAAACTATGTCATGGTTTAGTAATTTAACAACCAATTAACAAGATTTTTTAATAGCGACATTTCATTTTTGTTTCATTTAAGTAATTCCTACTTTTTAATTGTATTCATATTTTATTTATCACTACATGTTATAAAACAAATTCCTCTGCCACGTCTATCTATCTGTTCGTGGTAAACCAGAAAATTACTGAAAGGACTTTCATTAGTTTATCACCGCGTAGATGAAATGAGTCACGGCGAAGGTTTATGTATGTAATTTCTCAAGGATTTTTTATTATCAAGGCGGGACAACGTCTGCCGAGCCCGCTAGTATAAATTAAGTTTAATTTTACTGTCATTTTATATGCCATGAAAATTTTCTTATTATGAATAATTCACAATAATATAACCATCTTAAATATAAGTGTTATGTACCAGTAAATATTGTGTTCATCTATGATTACTAGCAGATAAAAAAAATATTGATCTCAAAATATAATCGTTTTTTTTTAATTATCCCACTGATTTTTTTTTATTTACGGCAGTAATCAACTATGCACTCATGGGGAGGTCTTAATATAAAAATAAAATAAGCCTTTATTGCTGTAAAACTACATTAATATGTGAACACAAAGTATTTAGGTTATCGGCATCCAGTTATTTCTGTTACAGCTTCTCGTGCGACAAAGGCCTCCTCAAAGATTTCCACGTCTCCCTGTTTCTCGCTATTTGGATCCATCCATCAATTTAAAAATATTATATTATACAGGCTTATTAATAGAGTATAGTCTACACTGTTGAACTTTAAACAAAGTCGTTTTCTTAGCTCTTTTATATCTTATAAAATATACCTTATATTAAATACCCAACTAATATTATAAATGTGACAGTGAGTTTATTTGTTACGCTTTTACGCCTTAACTAGTCAACAAAAAAAACGTATTCCCGAGAGATAGGTGAACCTATCTATATTAACATGAGCGAAGTCGCGAGAAATAACTAGTTATCAATATAGCTAAATGTATTTGCATATTTTTACGTATTGTTGAAAAATTATACAATTATCATTGAAATCCTCAAATACTATATATACTCAAATACTGAAAAACAATTGAAATATGTACATTCAATTATCTTAGGAACAATATCAATTCGAAATGTATCGCTCACTTACATAGAACAATAGATAATACAGTGATATTTATTGAACTATATACACGAGAGCCACAATGTCACCGTATTCATACAAGTTCGCAAAACATGAAGTGGCAATTAGCGATCCGGACGCTCGTCGTTTTGTTTTACAATTATCGCATTGTAGCAAGGTAATAAACGTGACAAGCATTTATTTTTGTTCAGGTTTGTTCATATATAGGTGGAAATAAATAAATAAAAGGAACGATTACTATGAAAATGCAAAATAGCGTATATTGATAGCACAAAGGTTAATTAAACGAATAAATGTACAATTTACGATGTCATAAGATAAAAAAAATATCCGCCATTTTGAAATTTGTTTCTTAAAAAAGTCAGCCGAGGAATTCATCACTATATTATGAGTGGTGATAGTGATACCGTCAAATACAGAATCCTTATCACCGCGTTTCATTAGGCTGCTCCAAGAAGGCGATATTGCTAAACGTCTGATTATGATAATTGTGACACGGGACAATTGTGTTGCGATTAAAGCGAACACGACTGTCATGGTCCACAACAACAAGTTCTATCTAAAATATAGTCAGTTTTATTTTTAAAATGATAGCGTGATATATAGCTTCACTATATTAGCGCAGTAATCAAAGTAACATATTTTCCGGGATACAATCGTAAACGAATAGGAATTATGGATATTTTACTATTTATTATTATTTAATAACGTATAAAATTTAATTACCCACCCTATTTACCCTACAACTTGAACTATATAATCGCATGTACATAATAGAACGCCATAAAAGCTCTTAGCATAGTTTCCACTTTCCAGATTTATCTCCAAATTGGATATGATTATTAGAAAATACTCAAAAATAAAATAATCTAAATATTATCCGGGATAATAATAATACCTGTACTTAGTACTTAGCAGTTTTGACGTGATAACGTCTTATAAATCGATGAACACCGGATGCACGAACGAAAGAGTATGACTCATTGTCACGTTCCCCCTGAGCCGAGTGTGCAAGTGAGAGCGCAGAACAAGCGATAGAGAGGCGCGATCGGCCTACGCGTTCGGCTTGTGACGCATTTATCTCTCTTTCACTGCATCGACCGATGCGTCCTAATCGTTAACACGTAAAATTATCATCCGTAAACCGACTTTACAGACAACAATTTTTTTTCAAACACTACACACATATATAAGTATATACCTACAACTCCAACCGTTAATCCTACATATACTCTGATTTCAGTTAAATAATACATATTTTATAAATTGTATCTTCTTTCAAATTAAATCACCACCCACCCACCTCCCCTCCCCTCTCCTCTCTCATCTCCCTTTCCCTCCCCTAACCCTTCCCTCCAAAAGATGGCAACGCACTTGCGACTCCTCTGGTGTTGTTAGTGTCCATGGACGGTGGTGATCACTTACCAGCAGGTGACCCACCTGTTCGTTTGCCACCAATGACATAAAATGAAATAAATAAAATGTTGTTAAAATTCTTTTATGTTTTCCAGGTAAGTTATAAGTTTGTTAGTGCTATAGTTTCGCTTTCATAAGTGCCTAATATTAACAGTTTGTCATTCTTTATTGATTTTTTTATTCATTGTTTTTTTACAGTCATCCTTGACATTATTGTAGCCGTTCGTCGAAGTAGATCGCTCTTTTTTATATCATAGGAGGCAAACGAACAGGTTGGTCACCTGATGTTAAGTGATCACCACCGTCCATGGACACTTGCAACACCAGGAGAGTCGCAAGTGCGTTGCTAGCCTGTGTTTGGGGGGGGATGAGGGAGAAAGGGAAGGGGAGAGGGCGTAGGGGAGGCGAGATGGGCCTCCGGCGCTCTCACTGACCGAACGAAACGCAACAATGCAAGCACTGTTACTTCGCGTCGGTGTTTCTGTGGGTCAGGTGGAAGTACCCCGGGCGAGCCGACCCATTCATGCTGATACCAGTAATAGCTTCAGTGTGGCTCTACCACCTACAGCTCTATATCAATAATCATAATATTACCCTTATTCCATCTAAGTAGGATCGGAACAACACGTTTTCCTCTTTCATTCAGCCCTGTCAGATGACATCGCAGTATTAACACCTTTTATACATATATTATTTTTCATACTTGATGTACTCTTATATGTCCACTTTCATAGTCAAATCTTGTTACACGACTTTTGTCTCATATTATGTCGATATTCTAACCTATGATTCCTCAACTTTTCTGTCACGGATGCCATTATGATACTTTCTCTGACATACTAATTCTTAATTTTATCCATTCTGGTTATACCACACATCCATCTTAACATTCGCATCTCTACCATATGCAATCTTTTCTCATCCGTCTCTTTCGTAGCCGAACTCTCGGATCCATATAACACGACTGTCTCTATATAAATGCAACAATTTATATTTAAAGTCTATGTAACGTAGCCGTACACCGCGTTGAGATTCATGATTTGATACTTTCAGTCTTCATTCAACGGTATCTGATATGCAATGCAAGTCGATATAACCCTAACTTAATTGTATGTATATATAGAAGTTTATTCGCACACCATCTGTGCTTAAATTATCTGAGGAGAAAATGTATGTAAAATATTATTGAAATATGGTATGAGTTAGTATCAATTAAGACTTAAAAAAAATATATTATCTGACATATTCATCACATTCATGAAATGAAGCTCAAACACGATATAAACAGAGGCATGGGATTCATAAATTTACGTTAGAATATACAAAGTTAACAATACCTCAATAAACTTGACATGGGACTGCAAAATCAATATTAACTTTTCTTTTACCCTGCAATTTTATAATGTTTGTCATACAACACGATCCGTGTTAAGTGCCAAACATTCAACGGACTGCGGAGGGGCTACAACTGTCTATTGTGTCACAATTCACAACGTGACTGCAGTGGGTGAGACAAAGCTCTTGAATTGAGAGTCCTTGACGCGTCAGCGGATGAGAGTCCTTCAATGGTCTTACTAATCGCTTCATGAGAAATACTGTATTGCTAAAGGTTTGTTTGTTTGTATAATATTATACATTATATCTTTAAGTATATAATTCTTCTACACGTGTGTATGTGACTGAACTCCTCCTACAGGGTTGGACAGACTATTATTTAACAAATGTGTGTTCACGTGGATTCAAGAATGGTTTAGATTCACAATTGGACGCGATAGGTGGCAATGTGTGTTGATTCTAAGTTTTTTTTATTATCAGGGCAGGACGACGTCCGGCGGGCTTGCTAGTACATATATACTAAGTTAGAATTAATATTTATTAATACTTAATTCTTTCGTTATTGATGACATACCGTCAATATCATGGTTAGTGTTCTAAAGAAATGGATTGCATCGTCCCATCACCTCACTTGTATTAGAGAAACAGAATATTCATAAAATTCAGTAGTAGTTCGGTGAAGCTGTTAAGACCTTACTTGGTCAATAGCGTAGTCAGTTCGAAAAAAAAAACATATAATTCAGACAAGAAGAAATATATAGAATTATCAAATATTCAATATTTTTGAATTGCGTAATATTCTGTGTCTTTATTTACAAGTTTAAAAGTCAATTAGGTAAATAATAATCATCTTTATTAATTAACCGTTGTATATTAACTTAACCTCACCAAATTAATGATTGAAGCGTAAATAATTAGAATCCATATAATCATCATCAGAATTTCATAAACAAAGTAACCCTTTCCGTCACCGGAAACGGAAGAGAGATGAACTGTGCACACCTAGCGGAATCGGATACGTTCCAGGCCGTTATCCGTGTTAGTGCACTTCCGGTCACTGCGGCTATCCTGTAGTTTGTTACGTACATACACATATATTTGTCCAATGTACTTTGAAATGGACATACGTATGGGAAATTGTAGAACAATATCTTATCACGTTAAAAATGTTAATATTTTTAGTAGAATCATCAACATCAGCCTGTAAGAGATCGACTGCACGGTCAGGAATGAAGCTAGATGCTTAATAACCATGCCAGCCCACAACGTATTTGTGATTACAAGCTCTGAGAAATCCATAGTCCTATGTTCCTCCACATACAGTAAGTAATACTACAAGAACAATTTTCAGGTTCAGGTTTCCTCACGACGTTTTCCTTCACCGTCAGCCGATAGTTACCAATTTAAATTAGGAAATGTACGCGAATTCCGAAAAATTCGTTGTTACATGATTTCGAACCTGACATCGGACATCGGGTTGATATTCCACCGGTCAATAAAACTCTTTATTGCATACTCGTTGAAAATATACAAAATTAGTCATAAGTTTACAATATGTGTACAGTTAGGCGGCCATATCGCTTAGAGCGATCTCTTCCAGGCAAACCTGAGGAGACATTTTATTTTCATAACTACCGGGTGGCAATATAAATAGACAAAAAAAATACAAAAACTATAGATAAAAGTGAAAATAAAAGAAATAACGCAATACAATAGTTATATTACGACAGCGAGAGGTAATGCCGGTGGAGATATTTTTAACCGACTTCGAAAAAGGAGGAGGTTACTACGTTCGGTTGTGTGTATTTTTTTTTATGTATGTTAATCGATATCTCCGTCAATTATGAACCGATTTTAATGATTCTTTTTTTATTTAAATAACGTCGCGGATTTTGCCTGCCTAATATCACAGGGGAGTGCGTTCCACAGGCGTACAGCTTGAACCGCAAATGATTTACTATAAAATTTACTATATTTACTTTACTATACTACCACGACTTTGGTAGGTGGGAGAGCCACGCTGAAGCTATTGCTGGTTTCAGCATGAATGGGTCAGCTCGCCCGGGGTAGGACCATTCTCTCATAGAAAACCGACGCGAAGTAACAGTGCTTGCATTGTTGCGTTTCGTTCGGTCAGTGAGAGGGCCGGAGGTCCACCTCCCCTCTCCCTCCCCTACCCTCCTTCGCGTTCCCCCCAACCCAATCCACCTGTTCGTTTGCCTCCTATGATTTTCATTATATTGTTTTTTTTTGCCTTCTTTGAAAATGACCATAAATATTAGGTGTTAATAAATAAGATCTTCATTTATTCATTCATGAAAAACTAACTAACTAAATAAACGCGTTATGTCGTAAATTAGACTAAAATACTTGTTTAATAACTCTTAACCCATTATTATTTAGAAGTTGCCAAATCCTAGCAGATGCTTTTAGATTTTTTGTTTGGCTTCTTCAATTTTGAGAAAATGTTCTTTAACAAACAAATACTTTTCAAAGAGTAGTTGAAGCTACATATTATTATACTTTTCCATAGGAGGTACTCAGGAACTATATTTTAAGAAACTAAAATATCATATTCACGTTATGAAAATCGTCTGTATCAGCTTGTTATATTATACAATTAATGGACAGTAAATTATAGCCAATCGCTGAAAAACTTTCAATCAATTATGTTGACCTCAGAAGCAAACATTACAATAAAATATAATCTAAGGGCTTAGAATACATGGTTTATGACCAGCTGACTTCGTTTGTTTCGCTGATTACCTTAACAATATATTTTATATACAGTTTCACCTACATAAGTACCACACGGTTTAATCCACTTTTCCACGATAAGAACATACTTCGCTGAAGTGATTTTAAAATCGTAGTTTCTTAAGTTATCGTTATAATCTTTTCTTCAGTAAGGACTAAGTGAAGTATAACCTAAAAAGAACCTAAGATCTAAGAAGTAAAATAATAACAAATGTAAGCAAAACGTATACAGTAATTTTTAGTGAAGCGTGCACAACGGCAGATCTCTATCATTGAATTTATATAAATACTAGTAGGAATGGCACGTCGAAAGTTGTCCTGCCCTGCTAATAAAAAAATCCTAGAATCGAATCGCAGCGCCACCTACTGGGTACAAATGTGAATGTAAACCTTAATTGAATCCACCTGAATACATATAAAAAAAATTATATCTTTCCATTGTTTTAGGAGGAATTCAGTCACATACCAATGACCGTCACCAGTGATTTCAAGTGACATATACAAAAGAAAACACCATAGAACCAATATAGTGTTTACTAATGAATCGATGTTATAAACTCCAAATCTGAAGAGCTCTCAGTTCTTATCTTCTTCTATATACATACATATAATAAAAATAAAGTATCTGTATGTAATATTAAAATAACAAAAATTTGACTGATTAGGTATGAAAGTATACAAGCTTCTAATAACAAAAATACAATTTTTAAAATTTTTGTCGGTCTGTCTGTCTGTCTGTTTGTTCCGGGTAATCTTCGAAACGGCTAGACCGATTTGACAGGAATTTCACTGACACATAGCTGTAATCACAGCCAGTTTCTTAGGCTACTCTAAATTAGACTAGGTATTAACCGTGGCTTCGTCTGCAATGCTATCTCCAAAACGATTGCACCGATTTTCACCAAACTTTCACCAGCAGATAGCGGATATCATTTCAAGTAATTTAGTATATTTTAATTTAGACTAGCTGTTAACCGTGGCTTCGCCCGCTGTACTATCTTCAAAACAGTTCAACCGATCTGCACGAAACTTTCACTGACAGATAGCTGACCTTATAAAAAGTAATTGCAGCAATTTTAGTTTATACTAGCTGTTAACCGTGACTTCGCCCGCAATGCTATCTCCAAAACGGTTAGATCGATCTTCATATAACTTTCACCGGCAGATAGCTGATCTTATAAAAAGTAATTTAAGTAATTTTAATTATTACTAGCTGTTAACCGTGGCTTCGCTCACAGTACTATCTTCAAAACGGTTCGATCGATCTTCAGATAACTTTCACTGTCAGATAGCAGACCTTATAAAAAGTAATTGAGTTTATTAATTTAGACTAGCTGTTAACCGTGGCTTCGCCCGCTATGCTGTCACTAAAACGGTTACATCTATTTTCACGGGATTTTCACTGGTAGATAGCGAACCTAATAAAAAGTAATTGAGGTTATTCTATTTTAGACTAGCTGTTACCCGCGACTTTGTCTGCGTGAAATTTAGCAAGATTTCAATACATTCTTTATTTTTAATAAGAGAAATAATTATCAGCTTATTGTTTACAATTCGACATTATAATTATTAATAACATTAATAATATAGAGGTCTTCCTAAAAAGATCTTAGATTATAAACGTAAAGAGTTCCATTATACAATTTCTTGCGGAACAGACACGCGTTTATTTTTTGTATAGTCACAAAATCTTAATTATAATAATGGCAGTGTATATTAAACATTAAATATAATGTAAATGTAAATCTTAATTATAATATTTTAAGTTATTGTTTCGTTAGTTCATTATACGGTGTAAGTGAGCACTGAGGTAGTTAAGGTTCCAAATGTGTTGCTGATGACAAACCTCATTTGGCACGCTTTTTGTATTTATATATATACTGTACACGTTACATGTTACTTCGCGTCGTCTGCGCGTCGTACTAATAATTATCTTTATAGAGTGTTTCTGTAATTGTACATAGTCTCACAATTCTATAATTATTTAATACGATTTTTTAAAAAAGCGTGCGGAGCTGCGGTTACAGCTAGTAGTTAATAAAATCAGTTAACCTACATTTATTAAACAAAACATTATTTATTTAAATACCTCAAATTAACATTCCCAGTATACAATTTCACCGCAGAACGCATTCTATATAACTAAACATTTTACTTAATACAATGTTTCTCAAACATTTTGCAACTACTCTATAATTTTATATCATAAGATTTAAACATCCTGCTTTTACTTAACTGAATACGACATCTTTACTAATATTATAAATATGAATGTGAATTTGTTGATTTGTTACGCTTTCACACTTTAATTACTAAACCAATCATCATTAAATTTTGCATAAACACTCTCAGGAGTACAGGAGGACCTTTCGTCTAGAAAAAGTACTATTCTCAATGAATAAGTCAAGTGACACAGGCTAAGCCGCGAGCAGAAACTAATAAGCAATGTAATGTAGATAGAGCGCTTTTATTTGAACGTAATTAACTACCGATGATAAATATGTGTGAAACTATATTATTAGTCAATTCGATTAGTTTAAGTTAACACTAACACGCAGTGGAAGCTCTCAAAAGGGAAAAAACGATTTTGAAACATTATTCATTGGTGCTCCGCTCCTATATATATAGCCTTGTAGCCTTTCCCGATAAATAAGCTATCTGACACTGATAACTCTAAGCCTATCATTGGTATCGATTTTCTGAGATATTATAATTTACTGGTAGACAAACAACAACGCTTGGTTGATGGAGTTACATCTCTCGTGGTAAAAGCTATTCACACTGGTCCTGAATACAGTGAATCTATCAAAGTTGTTACAGGTGAATCAGTTTTTCATGCAATTTTACGCGAGTTCCCAGAGATTACAAGACCTGCAGGAGTACCAATTAGTCCAAAGCATAATACCATGCACTACATTAGGACAACTCCAGGACCTCCGGTATCTTGCAAACCAAGACGTCTCGATCCAATTCGTTTGAAGGCAGCCAAACAAGAATTTGAAGAAATGCTAGCAAGTGGTGTAGCCAGACGTTCAGAAAGTCCTTGGTCATCTGCACTTCATCTGGTGAAGAAGAAGGATGACGGTTGGAGACCTTGCGGTGACTATCGTGCTTTGAATGCAAGGACAATTCCTGATAGATACCCCATCCGTCACATTCACGATTTTTCACACCAGCTCTCAGGATGCTCAATCTTCTCCAAAATTGATCTCATCAAAGCTTATAATCAGATCCGAGTTAATCCAGATGACATACCAAAAACAGCATTGACCACTCCATTTGGATTGTTCGAATTTGAGTATATGACTTTTGGACTCAGAAATGCTGCTCAAACCTTCCAAAGGTTCATTGACGAAGTCCTTCTTGGTCTTGACTTTTGCTACGGGTATATCGACGATATCCTCGTATTTTCGTCATCGGCAGAAGTACACAAAGAACATTTGCGTCAGCTTTTCGATCGTCTTAAGCAATATGGTGTACTGATCAACACTTCCAAGTGCATTTTTGGAAAGACAGAAGTAGAGTTTTTAGGATACCATGTTTCCGCAGATGGAACTAGACCACTGGATACAAAGGTCGAAGCTATCCAGAAGTATTCTCTTCCTAAAACTGTTAAAGAACTTCGTCGTTTCCTAGGAATGTTGAATTTCTACCGTCGTTTCATTCCAAACGCAGCACAACTTCAAGCGCCGTTGAATGACATCTTAACAGGACCAAAAGTTAAAAGTTCTCATCCCGTGGAATTAACGCCAGAATTGAAGCAAATATTTGAAGATTGCAAAACTTCGTTATCTCAAGCCACTTTGCTTTCACATCCCGATGCTTCGTGTGAACTTGCTATTGTCACTGACGCCTCTGATTCTGCAATCGGTGCAGTTTTGCAACAACGCAAAGACACTGATTGGCAACCATTAGCATTTTATTCACACAAAATCTCCAGAACTCAGGCTAAGTACAGCCCGTACGATAAGGAATTACTAGCAGTGTACGAAGCTATAAAATATTTTAGGCATATGGTTGAAGCCAGAACTTTTATAGTCTATACAGATCACAAGCCCTTATCATTCGCGTTTTCCCTAAATAAGGATAAATGTTCTCCACGACAATTCCGATATTTAGATTTTATCTCACAATTTACTACGGACATACGTTACCTTCCAGGAAAGAAAAACATAGTCGCAGATGCTTTATCACGTGTTGAAGATATCTCTGCCGTCGATTATCAAGCTCTTGCACGATTCCAGGATTCAGATCTAGAACTGCAAGACTTGTTACTTCAAGACTCCAGCTTGAAACTGAAAAAGTTGAAGTCAGTCGACAGCGACATTCCTGTATATTGCGACACTTCAATTGGAGAACCTCGTCCATACATTACTCCACAACTTCGCAAACAAGTTTTCGACATGTTACATGGACTACATCATCCTGGAAGTTCAGCTACTGTGCGACTGGTTACACAAAGATTTGTGTGGCCAGGGATTCGTAGAGATTGTAGAGAGTGGTCTAGGCAATGCTTGCAATGCCAAAAATCTAAAATTTCCCGACACACCAAATCACCTCTTTCCACTTTCCTTACTCCTTCTTCGAGATTTTCTCATATACATCTCGACATAATAGGGCCATTACCCTTGTCTTCTGATTACAGGTACTGCCTCACAGTCATTGATAGATTCACGCGATGGCCTGAGGCAATTCCACTCAAAGACATCACTGCAGAAACCTGCGCTACAGCTCTTGTATCTGGATGGATTTCCAGATTTGGATGTCCTGCCCGAGTCACCACTGACCGCGGACGCCAGTTTACAAGCCAGTTATTTCAGTCTCTTGCTACTCTGATTGGTGCGCGTCACTTCTGCACAACTGCTTACCATCCAGCAGCAAATGGCATCATCGAGCGCCTGCATCGACAACTCAAAGCAGCCATTATGTGTCATACTACTTCACAATGGACTGAAGCTCTTCCATTGGTGTTACTTGGCATTCGTAGCGCGTGGAAAGAAGATATCAAGATGTCATCTGCCGAATTGGTTTATGGCGAACCTCTCCGCCTACCAGGTCAATTCCTTTCTCCACGAGATGATTTCACCACTGATGACATAACTCAGTATGCATCTCGCCTTCGAAGTCATATCCGGAAGTTGACACCGAAACCAACGTCATGGCATTCGTCTTCTCCATTTTATTTTCCACGTGACCTGCAAAGTTCTTCACATGTATTCCTACGCCAAGATCACGTACGTGCTTACCTCGAGCCACCTTACGCTGGACCCTACGTGATTGTTGATAGACAACCCAAATTCTACACCATCGATATTAAAGGCAACAAAGTCACCGTGTCTGTCGACAGACTCAAACCTGCATATATCGCAAAAGAAGTTTTTACTGAACCAGACACTTCTTCTAGAAAGCATATATGTCCTGAGCCAACTACAATTGCAAAGCCGGATCCTCAAGACAGAAAAAGTAGATATGGCAGAACAGTCCGATTCCCAGATTTTTATCGACCGTAGTCACGGTCTAGCCAGGGGGAATATGTAGCATACTATGCTACAGATTGGACCAACTCTTTACAATCACAATAAATCGCTGCCTCCTATGCTCCTATGTCCACCGGCTATTTTACCGCCCCCCGCGCGGCAATCAATCGAACGAGCGGCGTCCACGCACCCTCACCCGCCTACTCGCGGAGATACCTTACTGGAAGCTACACGTATCGCGCGCTCTAAATATTGTCATCTTTATCTTACGTTATCCACACTGTAATTTCTGTTAATAGTTTTATAAAGATTAAAACTTTAATTGTTGGCACGTTATTATTTTAATGTGGGTTGTGTACACCACGCCGCTCTTCAGATTTATAATATTATATTAGTAAAAATATTTAAAAAAAACTGAAACTCATACTAAGTTACTCATACTTTTACTTTTATGTAAAACTCATACTGAGGCCTAGATAGATTTAATCTACGATCTAATCTATCTAAGATCTACGTCAAACAGATATTAACGATCAAAGACACGAAGACAAAGACTGGGTCACGTTCTAGTTCTGCGGCTGTCTCTAAGGCCAACTCCAAGGCCGGGTCGGCGGCTAACTCGGACGCAGAGCTGGAGCTTCCTAGGGGTATCCTGGATGTGTATGCCCTGGACGCTCAGAGGCTCCAAGCTCTCGCTGGATCAAAGATCGCGAGCATCTTTGAGACAGCGAAGAAGTCGAACAACCTGTCAGGCCCTTGCATTAAGGTCTTGAAAGACGCCGCTAGGACCCTGCAGGAGGTTGTGGAGGCCCTTTCCGAGCGCACGGAGGGGGAAGAGACGAGGAAGCTCCAAAGGGAGACAAAAAACCTCCGCCGTCAGGTGGAGGATTTAAAAGCGGAAATTAAGGCATGGAAGCAGGAGGCAAATGCCAAGAAGCAGATGCCTCCACCTCCCCCTCCCATGCCGGCACCGGCAGAGCCTGTATGGGAGCAGACTCTTGCCGATGCGGTGTCCCGCATTGAAAGATCTCTCCAGACGTCGTTCAGCAACATGCTGAATGCACGTCTGGAGAGCTTGGAGGGTCGCCTCCCTCCAGAGGCGCCCATGCGCCCGCCGCTGGCGGCAGATAGAAAGAAGGGTGGAGCGGCCAGCGCGGCAAAGACTGCGCTGGTTGCGAAGGTGCCTTTGCCCCCTATGGTTGCCCCATTGGGCATTAACTGGGCCCAATTACCGGTCCCGACAGCGGTGGCAACAGATGGCTCGGCATGGTCCACGGTTGTGGGCCGCAAGAAAAAGGCGGCAAGGGCCCAGGCATCGGTGCCAAAGGCCCAAATGACGGCTCTCAAGGCCTCGCCTGCGGGGCAGAAGCTGCCACCGGCTCCCCGATCGGCTGCGGTGGTTGTCACCCTGCAGCCTGAAGCAGCTGCCAAGGGTGTGGGCTACTACGAGATCCTAACAAAGGCACGCAAGTCGGTGCCTTTAAAGGACATTGGCATCGAGCTCGTGAAGGTGCGCCAGACGGCAACGGGAGCCAGAATAATAGAGCTGCCTGGCTCCCAGGACAGCGGTAATGCCGTCAAGCTTGCGGAGGAGCTAAAGGTGGCCTTGGCTGACATGGCCACGGTCGCGGTACCCACCAAGAAAGCGGACATCCGAATCGTCGGCCTCGACGATTCGGTGTCACGCGATGAGGTCCTGGCGGTCGTGGCTGCCAAGACTAAGTGCGAGGTGAACCTCATAAAGGCTGGGGAGATCAAGCCTAACTGGGGGGGGTTGGGGGCCATCCATTTGACCCTCCCCGCGGCGGCGGCTAGAGAGCTTGTCCAGGTAGACAAGCTCCTTATTGGCTGGAGCGTAGTGCGGGTGCAGCTGCTGGACGAGAAGCCCATGCGCTGCTTTAAGTGCATGGGCATGGGGCATACCCGCCCCATGTGCCCCTCCTCGTCCAGCAGAGGCGATGGGTGCTACCGCTGCGGCGCTGCGGGCCACAAAGCGGCTGACTGCAAAGTGGAGGTGGCTCGCTGCGCCGTATGCGCGGATGCTGGGAGGCCATCAGGGCACGTCATGGGGAGCCGTAACTGTAGGCCCCCCAAAGCTAAAGGTAGGCCCTTCCCGGTAGTGGGAGCAGGTCCCGTGGTAGCAGCCGTCAGGCAGGAGGAAGTTGCAATGGACCAGTGATGGCGCACACCAATTGCAACTTCCTCCAGACGAACCTGAACCACTCCGCCGCTGCACAAGATCTCTTTGTGCAGTCAGTGGCGGAGTGGGGCATCGGGCTCGCGGTCGCTGCGGAGCCTTATTACGTTCCCTCCCAGCCGCAATGGGCTGGGGATCGCGATGGCTCCGTGGTGATCATGGCTGGTTCAGGTTCGTCCCTGGTGGTTAGGGAGCGGAGCGCAGGTTTCGTGGCAGCCGTCTGGGGAGAGTACGCCATTGTGGGGGCATACTTCTCCCCTAACAGACCCCTGCGGGAGTTCGATGCTTATCTCGACTCCTTGCAGGGGGCGGTAAGGCGGTTGTCGCCGCTCCCTGTGGTCGTCCTGGGCGACTTAAACGCCAAGTCCAGGACCTGGGGAGCGGCAGCCACGGACCTGCGGGGCATGGCTGTTGAGGAGTGGGCAGCCGAATTGGGGCTGTCCCTCCTCAACCAGGGGAACGCCCACACGTGTGTGCGACATAACGGTGGGTCGGTGGTAGACGTCACTTTCGCCACCCCGTCTGTCGCACACCGTGTCCGGGGGTGGAGGGTGCTTGAAGAGGTGGAGACCCTATCGGACCACAGGTACATTAGGTTCGAGGTCTCCACCTCTCAAGCCGGTACTGGTACCCGCCCCCGGAGGGGCGCGAGGTTCCCTTGTTGGGCGGTGAGCCGCCTCAACCGAGAATTAGCGGAAGAGGCGGCCATCGTCCAGGCCTGGGCCATGCCCCCTCCCACAAGGGAAGACGTCGACGCGTCTGCAGCCCGCCTCCGTGGTGCCCTCACGGAGGTTTGCGACGCGTCGATGCCGCGGAGCGTGCACCGCCCAACAAACAAGAGGGCGGTGTACTGGTGGTCGCCGGAGCTCGCAGAGCTCCGCGCAGCTTGCTCCGCGGCCCGGCGGCTGTTCGGGCGCAGTCGCCGACGGCGGCACCGTGACCCTGAGGCGGAGGCCCGGCTGTATGGTAGCTACAGGGAGTGTAGGAAAACCCTACAGGCTGCCATCAGCCGGGCAAAAGAAGCTGCATGGGAGGAGCTACTCCAAACGGTGGAGGGGGATCCTTGGGGGCGCCCATACCGGATCGTGCGAAAGAAGTTGCGATCTTGGGCGCCCCCGGTGACGGAGACCCTTCGGCCGGACTTGGTGGCGAGGGTCGTGGGAGAATTATTCCCCGACCCTCCGCTGCTATCAGCTCCTCTCATGCCTCCGCCTCGGGCGGTAGTCGAGGAGGTGCTTGACGGTCCTCCCCCCCTAATAACGGAGGAGGAAATGGGGAGGGCTGTTGAGCGTCTCCTCAACCGTCGGAGAGCGCCCGGCCCTGATGGGGTCCCGGGTCGGGTGCTCGGCCTGATGCTGGGTCATCTAGGGGGGTGGCTTCGGGAACTGTTCGACAAATGTTTATCGGTCGGGCAGTTCCCGAAGCCCTGGAAGCTCGGGCGGCTCTGCCTATTGGTGAAGGAGGGCCGCCCTCCGGACTGCGCGTCTGCATACCGGCCCCTCGTCCTGCTGGACGACGCCGGGAAAGCTTTGGAGCGGATTGTCTCCTTCCGGGTCGTCCAGCACCTGGAGAGAGTGGGGCCAAATCTGGCGGACGCGCAGTTCGGCTTCCGGGCAGGGCGTTCTACAATTGACGCTCTGTGCCTCCTGAAGTCGCTGTCCACTGAAGCGACCTCCCAGGGGGAGAGGGTCTTGGCGGTGTCTTTGGACATCGCCAACGCCTTCAACAGCCTGCCGCATGGAGTTATACGGGAGGCGCTCCGATATTTCGGAGTGCCCCCGTACCTGCGGCGGCTGTTGGAGGCGTATCTCGAAGATAGGGAGGTCGCCTACGTGGATGGCGACGGACGTATGATCCGACGAGTCACCAGGAGAGGAGTTCCACAGGGGTCGGCATTGGGGCCGCTCCTGTGGAACCTGGGCTACGACTGGGTGCTCCGCGGCGCGCTCCCATATGGAGCGCGCCTCATCTGTTACGCGGATGACACCCTAGTCGTAGCCCGGGGGGGAGGTTGGCGGGAATTGGTGCACCTGGCCACGATGGCCACAACCCTCGTGGTCAGGCGCATAAGGAGGTTGGGCCTCAGGGTGGCCCTCGAGAAGACCGAGGCCCTACTCTTCCACGGGCCTCGGCGAGGGCCACCACCTGGGGCCCATATTATGGTGGAGGGCGCCCGGATCAGGGTGCGGGCCCAGATGAAATATCTGGGCCTCACCCTGGACGGGCGTTGGCGGTTCGAGCCCCATTTTGCGGGGCTCGGACCGCGAATTGTTGGGGCGGCGGCGGCACTCGGCCGGTTGCTCCCCAACATAGGGGGGCCGAGTGCTGGGTGTCGCCGACTCTATATAGGAGTCGTGCGGGCGATGGCCGCCTACGGGGCACCAGTGTGGGCTGATGCCCTCAGTGCCGACAACGTGCGCGCGCTGCGTAAGGCGCAGCGCACGGTGGCACTGAGGGCGATCCGGGCATACCGCACGGTGTCCTCGGCGGCGGCTTTCACGCTCGCCGGCTCCCTACCCTGGGAGCTGGAGGCGGGTGTCCTCGCCGCTGTGTATCAGTACACGGCGGCGAGAAAGCGTAGTGGTGAGCCTCCGGCTCTCAGGGAAGTTGAGTTTAAGAGGCGGGAGATCCGGGAGGTGGCGGTCGAGAGGTGGATGCAGGACCTGGTGGACGCGCGCTATGGGCGTCATACAGTGGATGCCGTCCGCCCGGTCCTGCGGGAGTGGATGGGACGGGAGTGGGGCTCCCTGACGTTCCGGATGGTGCAGGTACTCACCGGGCACGGTTGCTTCGGATGGTACCTGCACCATATCGCACGCAGGGAGCCGACCGCCGCATGTCACGAGTGCGGCGCTGATGAGGACACCGCGCAGCACACTCTGTCCGAGTGTGCTGCGTGGGAGGGGCAGCGCCGCATTCTGGCTGCGGCGGTGGGGAATGTAGGAGGGAATTTGTCGCTGCCGAGCGTGGTTTTGGCCATGCTCGGCAGCGAACATGCTTGGCGAGCGATGGCCTCCTTCTGCGAGGAGGTCATCTCGCAGAAGGAGGCGGCGGAGAGGGCCCGCGAGGTAGACCCTCTAAGTGGCCCTCTCCGCCAACGGAGGACCGGCGGGAGGAGGCGGCGCTTTGCCCAACTCCTCCCGCCACCGTAGCCGGACCTGAGGGGATGGGCCGGGGGGCCCATCTCCTCATTGCACAGGTTCGGCGGACGAGGGGGGGCAGCCGGTGTGTACCCGGTTGCCTCTCTATAGGTAGGAGCCCGGCGGTCACCTTCCGCCGGGAGGACCGTTGGGGCGGCTCTTCAAGGGGAGAAGCATAGATCGATCCCTTGCCGCCCCAACAATACGGTCGGACGGTACACCGTGGGGTTTTAGTCCGTGCGAGTCGGACATAACCCACCCTCTCCCCCGCGGGGGTGGCGTATCCATAAGGGATTTCCCCACGTATTAAAAAAAAAAAAAAAAAAAAAAAAAAAAAAAAAAAAAAAAAAAAAGGGTCACGTTCTAGTACATTGCTACAGTCTAGGATCAGCCTATACATATCAATTACAGAACATCACCTGATAATATATACGAGTACATATCAATTACAGAACACCGCCTGATAATATATATTACATATAATAAAAATGGAGTGTCTGTATGTAATATCAAAATATTATTTTTTTACTGATTGGGTATGAAAGTATACACGCTTCTGATAACAAAAATGCAACTTTAAATTTTTTGTCGGTCTGTCTGTTTATCTGTCTGTTTGTTCCGGGTAATCTCCGAAACGGCTGGACATGATTTTTTAGTAAACTGATTCTATTGTCTCTTCTATATTACATTAAAAGTAATTTATAAATTACTAGCTTTTGGCCGCAGCTTCGCTCTCGTTAATGTTAATTCGACTGTTCCTTCGGTAACAGTACTGCTTAATTTAAAAAAAAAGGTTTCAAGTTAAAAACTATCCTACGTCATTTTTTGTTTTTGTGACAATGTACATATATGCAAAATTTCATGAGGATCGGTTAAGCAGTTAAAGCGTGAAAGCGTAACAAATAAAGAAGCTTACATCTTCATTTATAATATTACAGTTAGGATATAAGTTGTCTTGAACTACTGACCTTTAGTCTTCAAGAATATCATAGATAATAATGAACATAAAATAAAACTAATCCTACATAAAAACTGACACAGTATATATTCTACATAAAATGGATCTGATAAAGATTGAGTATCGCTGAGTTGCTAAATGTAGGTTGCGGTATTAGTGCTACGTGCAAATATGTGCATACAAGTAGATACCGGGTTATCTACATCTATTAATTATAGATTTGCCGATTGGTAATGTTATCATATATCGGCGTTATTATTTAGGTCAGTTCATCACATAACTATAATTATTGTTCAGCGTGTATAACAATAGAAGCATGAAGCTCTTTCGATTAATGAAAACCAATTACTTACTTGTGAATACAATTTACAATTACTACTTACAATAAGAAATATTGTACCACATATTTTTTTTTTTTTTCGAACTGACTACTTGCGTGTGTATGTGTGCATGTGGTGATGATCTGTGTTGTGTGTGTTAAGCTAGTGAGTGACAATTTTCAGTGTCACTGTATCACACTAGCAGTGTACTGGAAGGTTCCTACTTATGAGTTGTTGAAACATATATATGCTTTATATATATCCTCAACAACTCCATACATACGAACCATGTGTCGGATAATATTCTAAACTATTCATACATATATGAGTCCTCAACAACTCCATACATACGAACCATGTGTATATACAAAGTTGTTATATATATTTCGTATCGGATAATAACAAGCGGCTGCAGCACGACGTACACCTAGCGCGCCACCTCGAGCACAGAGTAAAGCGCATGCAATATTGCCGAGCACACAGCATGCGCCCACAATAAGGCCTGATGTGAACACCTGAAAGACAGTTTCAAAATTATAAATTACTAAACGCTGCATAACTAAATGCCAAAATCCTTATATGGTAGACTACGGGATTTTATTTAACCCTGGTTCTTAAAATTACTTTAAAATTTTTAAGACTCAAAAATATATGTATCTCGTTATATTCCTAACGTTTTAATACAAATTCACTTGAAAACGAGATTACAACTGAGTCATACAGAATGAAAGGCGTTAAATTAAGACGGTATTAGGCACAGCAGAGAGATGGTATTCAAATATTCACCAAGATTATCTATGGATATAAATAAAATTGATCAGTTCTATTTTCAATTGCCAAATTGTAAGTAGATTCTGCTTGCCTGGTTTTGATTTCATACGAATCAGTTTATTTGCGTGTTACATTTTTTCAACCAAGTGAGATGCTGGTCAAACACTAACGTTTACCTCAATAAAATAAACTCAAGTAATCATGAGCCTCACCTCTGCATCTATGGTATCATCACATTGCTCTACTCGTGTGTCGTGCCGGTCAATAGTCGTTATATTGGAATCAAAGAGTTGTTCGGGCCTCTCATAAGCATCGTATAATTTTGCAAGTTCTTTCCAAATTAAATTAGTTACATTATTGGCATCATTATCAGTCTTGTTTACAGTAGCGTTTTTACATTCCCTCCCTTGCATGCGAAGTAGCATCTCTGGTATCCACATGTTAAGTCCAAAACCACTAAAATAATGATTGGAATAAACTTTATGGCTTGTTAAAGGTTATCAAGGTCTATTTTATTCCTTATGTAAAGTAATACTGTGTGGAATATTATTTTTGGAACCAATTAATCATTTTGGTTATGATCAAAATCAAACATGGAGTCTCCTAATTGAGAAGAAACATTAACTAAGGCGTAATTGTTTTGAAAATCAAAATCAATATACTCTTTATTCAATTTAAGCCCTGAGAAGGTACTTATGAACGTCAAAACTGCCACCGGTTCGGAAAACAACCCAGTCATCGAGAAGAACTGGCATGAAACTCGATCTGGCTTATCTTTTCATAATACATAACATATTTTTTGATTATTACAACATAACAGACATATAAAGTTGCATTCTTTTTTTTTGGACGCACAGAGAGAGACGCACCGTCGTTCACATATTGATCCACCCTGTAATAATCTTTATGTATTAAGACTCGCTTGACATAACACTTGAACTTACTATCTTTTTGCAGTTGCGTCGACAGCGTTTTCATCGAATCCATTCGCGAGAAAGTCGTTCCGTAGTCCTAACATCCAATTATTGGTGAGAGCCATTCCGTAGGCCTGAGGGGGGCACGTACCCACCTCCCTGCCTTAAGGGCAGGGGGGCATGCCAAACGAAAATCTACGGGACTATCCCGAA